>VZDJ01000028.1:316880-818127 GCA_008694505.1 Cyanoderma ruficeps | reverse complement strand
CCACACCAAAACCCCCCTATATAAAACAATCCCAGATGCATTGAAAGGAATTCTGTGACTGTCCCTCTCTCCTTGCTGTGACAGCTTTACCGAATCTGTTGAAATAAACATGGGCACTTCCTTTTAGCCACACCCATCCTTCTCCCCAGGGAGAGTGGGCTCTGGATAATCACCAAGATTACATTTTGGATCGCAATTTGATTATTTTCAACTGGCAGAGTCCCTCCCAGTCAGTATTGCCATCAAGTTGCTATTCAGCTGAAACCTCTGCCTCAGCTTTTAACCAGGACACCAATGCAATCTGGTGCAATTCCATTAACGTGCAAATTTAAACATGCTTAGAATTTATTTTTGGGACCACTGTGAGGAAGAACACTATCATGACTGAAGTCCAAGATATGGTAATAGAAATTAGTAAGTGTTTTATATCTTTATAAATAACTCAAAATTGTGTGGCTTTATAACAAAGTCATTTACAAACATGTATGGAGCAGTGGTGTTGTTTTCTTTGGTTGGGTTTTTTTTTTATTTTATTTTTTAGTCATATCTAGTAAACACAAACACAAATATTATGTGCCTGAGAAATGTTTAAGATATAGCTGCATACAGATTTTACAGCAAACTCAGTATTGATATTGTTTGTCTTAGGTCTGGGTTCTGCTCAAGTCCCTTTGGAACTTACAGATCAAATCCTTACTTTAACCAGATGTGAGCATGCAGTGGACTAATTCTATATTATTAACTGTGATGTTTAGAAATCAGAAATGGAACTCCAAGGTATGAAATTGGGGTGTAAGACAAAAATAATTTAAATTTATGTCTATTTCTTTTACAGTAGTGTCTGGCCAGTATTCCCTGGCTGTGACTACTGAAGCCACAGGCTTTCCTATCAGGACCAAAGGCCTACTCCCACACAACAGAGAGCACAAATCACCCCTGCTCTACTTGCACAGGATTTAACCTTTTGTACCATAAAATAAACTCTGGAAACAGTAAAACCTCAATTCCATGACTGTCCTATTTACTCATGGAGGAGTTCAAACAGTTACTCTGTCCTTCTGAAGTTCTTGAGGTTTCAGCTGGATATTTTCTTTAAGGAGTAAGAGAAATTGTTTATGGAACAGATACATTAGTATTCTGTACAACTGTTTTTTCAAGTTCTATTTGTTTTTCTGTTGCTACTGTAGAGATATCACTCATCTACAAACTACTGTCAAAATATTTTTCTCCAGATACAGCAATGATGAGGAGAGTGAGTGGTTTGAGAAGCCAGAGGAGAGTTGCTGCATTGCTTGGCTACATCTGCATTTGTAAACTCCTGCATACTGTGCAACTCTTTAGGCAGCTGAAGGGATCAGTGAACTGAGAGAGATGTGGGTAGGAGTAAAGCAAAAAACAAAGAGAAGCAAGAAACTCACATCTAAATGGAGATGGTTTGATAGCATAATGAATGTAGCCATCTAATGGAGATTTTATAGCAAGGGAAAAGCTGTTTGTACAAGTGAGAAGATAATTCTGACAGAAAAAAAATGGGGGGAAATTCTTCATGATGAAGTACACATATCCTTTCTGGTCTCAGTTACTCTAATGGATTCTAAACCAGATATTAATCTCCTTCAGGGTTCTGTGTAATTCTTGTGTCAGTGTCTGTGTACACACATATGTGTGTGCATACATACACCTCTGAAAATAAATACACTGGGTTAGAAAGTTACAATTTCTTTCCTTTATTGGTTCAGGCTGGCAGATACTTAATGTTTAAAGGTCAAGCTGCTGGAAGATATAATGCTACCAACAGCAGCAGAAACTGCTGAGATCGCAGATGTTAGGAAAATATTTCTCTAAATGCTACTATTTGTTACCTTGTCTAATACACAAAAGGCTCAAGCAAATCTCAGAAAGATGAGTGTCCCAGATTGTCAGATGAAGGCAGTTGGGATGTAGGGATGGGTGTCTGTATCTCTCCTCTGGAGAGGAGAGGACAAGGGGCCACAGAGACTGGCAGCAGAGCAAAGCTCACAAGCCTGAGAGGGAGGACTGATCTACCCTCATACCCTTGTCCCTGACACACACCTTTTTTCAGCATGTCTTCACAGCTTTAGGATGCATTTTCTTTCCTCCTTTCTCCCTTTCTGTTCCTGTTTGCTTCACAGCAGGTGCTCTAAACCCAGCTCAGGAGTGCTTAAATTCCCAGAGTCACAGAATGGTTTGGGTTTGAAGGGACCCTAAAGATCATGGAGTTCCAAACCCCTGACACAGGCAGGGACACCATTCATGAGCCCAGGCTGCTCAGACCACATCCCGCCTGGCCTTGAGCACGGCCAGGAATGGGGCAACCACAACAATTTAAACAGGTCACCAAAGCTGACATATTACTGCAAGGCAGTTCTCCTCCTTCAGGCAACTCTTTTCTGGATATAATATGAAAAAATCACAACCAACCAACCCTACCTGAAGGTCTGTTTCTTTTGTGAGTTGCCCTGACTTTCCTGAAGATTTTTTCCTTCCCTCCTTCTTTCATAATATGACATAATTTAGATCATTAACTTGGAAAAAAAAGTCACGGTTCAGAGCACAAGACTCATGAAAGTCTGAGGCTGAGCCTTTGTGGAACTAGCATTAAAGCCCTATTTCATAGTCATCATTCACAAAATAAATGTTTCAGAACATTCTAGAATTGATGTAGGAATACATAAATATCCACATAAACACAAAATTGTTGTTTTAATATAGCTGATGAACAAAATAGTCTGGATTGTTATAGAAATACTACATGGAAGACTAAAAATATATCCAGGTCTGAATAATAAGAGATGGTCAGCTCTATCAGATTTTGCATTTTTACAATTATTTAGCATCTCCCGGTTTATACTTAAGAAAATTAATGTTTTACTATAAATAAAACTGCGAGTTTTTCTCTTTCTTCTTCTGCACTGTGACAACGATTGGTAGCACTGCACATTGTCAGCAACGGCTCTGAAACCCATGATCTTTGTAATCCTCTTTCTGACCTTTAAATGAATGAAGGATTCATGACACTACCTAGAAAATCTGGCTTAGATATCAGATAAGTTCATAAATATTACAATGTAGTAACAGGTCAAATAGTGAATTAGAGAATAAAAAGCATTCTGAAACCATGTTAGATTTTCTGGAGCTCAGCAGAAGCTTTTCCTTTTGCAGAAGCCACTGAACTTTTCTTTTTAACTTGTCCAATTTCCTTTGCTCATAGCCCCCTTTGAAAAAAAACTTTCCAGCTTTTTAAAAATACTGTGAAAAATTGTTCTATTGGACATCTTTTAAAGTGAACATAGAAGACATCTGGAGAAAAAGAAGAAAATGATTCAGCAAGTAGTAATTTTAAATATATCTGAAGGGGTCAAATAAGATACTTCATATGAACCTGAATGATTTCAGCAAAGTTTCCTGAAACAATGAAGAGACCCTTGTATTAAATGGCAACCTGGAATTTCAAATTGTATCTTCCCAAACAGTCCAAATTTTCCCAGTCCAAATCAAAACAGATTTGATTTGATTCAACCTCTAAACCAGTCAGTTTTCCAAGCAATCTTTGTTCTGCTTTGGTAAGGACGGGCTTATCTATGGAAAAGATCCAAAGATTTACAAGATCCAACTGGAATTAAGGGAGTCACAGCTTTAGGGTGGTGGCCCTACCAAAATTGCAGAATGCAAACAAAATGGTTTTCTTATGTTGAAATACAATCTATGATTCTGCATGCATGAATATGTATAAACTAGTCTTAAGAATACTGCTGTTCTGGGTAACTGATTTATTTCAAGAAGAAAACAATTGCTTATTTATAAAGAATGTTTAAATGGAAAAATGTCATTATTTAATTTACAGCTGGCAGAGCAAAATTTTGTTGACTACAGGTTTTTAACTTAATGTTGTCAGTTTCTCTTGGACAGTGCAACAATTTATTTTACAGGAACCCATTTAACTGATCAGTATGTAAATCAAGAAAACTTTTCGTCCTCTGAATTCTAAAAACAAAGGTGTTGCCCCGTGTTTTACAGTGTTTTAAATCTGAAATAGAAAATGCTTGCTCTTTGATTGCAATTCTTTCACAGACCATAACTGGTCTATTAAATAATGAAAGGTATTGGTACAAACAAAGTGGAAATTAATGTTTTAAAATGGTGCATATTTACTGAGATGAAACAGATTTTATTTAATGTAGATTAAAAATTTATTCCACAAACAAAACATGATAAGTTTGCAGGTTTAATTATTGTGAAAAGCATGAATATAATCCTAAATCTGAATGCTGAAATTTGTTTTGAATTATTTACACTGTCCTTGAAACATCGGTATGCTACCTTTCAAAGAGGAACACGAAAAATGACTGTCCTCTCAAGATAATTTTACAGTTTTGCAAAAATACTGCTGCAATCAAATTAGCTATTCCCCAGTCATTCGTCACAAAAATATGCATGCACACATTGACACACAGCCCCTACATATGTCATAAGAAATACAAATGTCACATTGCAAAGCCTGGTATAACACAAAGGGATTGCATTTTCTGTGGTTCTGTGAAACTGTGGGTTCAACAGGACAGGAATTAGGCAGCTCAGAAATGCCAGATGTAAGCTGCCTTTATCCGAGTAACTTTTCTAAAAAGTACTTGTAAAATCAGACACAACAGCCATCCCTGGAGGATTTAGGAGACATCTTGTCCGTAAGTGCCACCACACTGCTGGAGCATGTGCTGCAAAGAGAGAAGAATTTATTGTTGTTGGTGTTGTTTTCCAGCATTTCTTCCAAGCTTTGCTACATGTATCTGCACAGTAGATCCTTCATTTTTTTATCCAAGTGTGTTAATAGTTGTTAATAAGGCAGTAACAAAGAGAAAGGGCAATGCTGAAGCTGTTCCCACATGGGTGCACAGCTCTGAGCACAGGATGTACCCAACAGCACCCTTGCCAGTATCAGAGAATCACAGAATGAACTAGCGTGGCAAAGACCTTTGAGGTCATCAAGTCCAGCTTTGACCCAATGTGTTGGCAGTTTTGCACAAACATGACAGGACTGCTGGGAGATGTTTCCACGAGTATTCTTGCAGCATCAGTCTCAGTACAGGCTGAGACAATTGAGAGATGGCCATAGGTCACATCTTGCCAGCATCAGCCAAAGATTTCTTTGTTACAGGGCATTTTAAAAGTTTTCCAGCCAATAGCACATTGCTAAGGCTTACAGACAATTGTTCTGGCCAATCACTAAAAGCACACGTACACCTGCTTCAAACAATGCTTGCTTGTATCCTTTTTATTAACAATCCTCCATTATTAATCTTAAAACCTTCTACTATCTTGCTAAGCATATTTTTCTGCAGTCTTAAGGTCTATCTTAGCGAGACCTAAAAACTCAAACTATTGTTTCATGTCCTTGCTTGTTGTTCTATTGTATCTTCTCTACTTTCAAGCTGCAGCTGGCTCTAAGTTCCCTGATCACTCTGAGGCCTCCTTTCACAGCTGCTGAAAGTCTTCTTACCTTCTTAGTCTATTTCCCACAACCTAACACCTCCTCAGCAATTAAACCATGGCGCTGAATGCCACTTTTATTAAACACATGCAGGGACAGTGAGTTTAAGGGCTTGCTGTGCAGCCACAGGGCCAGTGTGCATATGGGCAGCCACTCCAGCCTGCTCCATGGCCTGATTTCCCAAGCAGAACTGCTGGGAAGCTGCAGTTCCACCTCCTTGGCAGCCTGCTTTGGTTCATGGCCACCTGTGGATGCTGAATGTGAGAAATCAGATAGCAGCACAGTGTCTGTGTGAAGCTAATTTTTTTCATACTGGCCTGAGATATTGTGGCCTGAGGAATTCAAAGAGTCCTTGGAGAAAGTAAAGCAAACCTTGCAGGTGTTGTTTTTCTCCTTGTTGTTTGCTTGCAAGAAATGATTGAGGGATGTTGTTCCTAACTGTCCAATGATGGTGACGTGTTGGTTTGCTGTCCAATGAAACTTTATTCTCTCAGAACTGTCTACAAAAGAAGATTTTGAAGAGTAAAGATGGCTCTGACTTGCTAATGACCTGGAGAATCTTGTGTCATTTCTACCACCGTTCCTAATTAGAGTGGCAGCCACCCCCTCAGAGCAGAGGGAACCAGGATTGCTCCCCAGCTGCAGCTCAAGGCTCTGCAGAGCCTGTGCTGGGGCAGTGTCCTCGGGTCCCCCAAGGGCAGGCTCAGCTGGGTGACACATCACCTCAGCTCTGCTTTTGGGATCTAAGGGCAGGTAGAGCCCGCAGCCCTCTGACTTCCAGCAGCAAAGCCCCCAGCCTGCAAGCATCCCTGGGCAGTTTTCCAGTCAGTAGGAAGCTGCAGGGTCATGGATCAAAGTGCTTTGCCCTTTGGTAGCTTTTCCTCAGGAGCTCGGACTCCTCAGAGATAAGGCAGGAAACACCAGCCACGCCTGGCACGGGGATTGCAAACAGCAATGTCAGGAACTCTGAACAGCCCCTGGAACTTCATGCTGGAAAATCATTGCTAAGGGTAGGAAATGAGCCAGTAAAAGCAAGGAAACTTAATTCTGCCCTCCTGTACAGAGAGTATTAAATATTCTTGGACTTTCTTACCACCTCCTTAATCAATTCACAGGACAGACTCGATATTCAACAGATAATAAGAACACTAATTTATTCTTCCCCGTCATCCTCACTATTCTGATATTTCAGTTATAAGAGAAATCCACTACAGGTCATCTTTCAGTTTTCTTGCATCAATTTTTAGTGTTGTAAAATCTACCGAATGGTGTAATAAAGCACATATCTCTATAACTGTAAGCATCAGAGCATGACATTACATGCATTTTAAGTGGAATGTGTTCTCTGACAAGCAAATAAAGATTGTGTTCACTTTTCACTACCCACTAAAATGTTGTTTAAGTGTTTCCTATTAAAAATAAAATAGTTTTTAATGAAAGGATATTGTAAATTATTGATAAGGTCTATGGAAGAGCTCCTTGGACAGCATAAATATGACAATTGACACAGTTTAGGAGTCTCTTTAAAGTATCCAGATTATTAATTAGATCATAAAATAACACATAATTACATAATATGTAATTATTAATAATGCTTCCTTCTGCCTCCTTTTTTTTCCACTTCTAGAAGAAATCCTGAGAGGGTAAATTCTTTAGAGAAGTAAGCAAGGCACTGAGCACTGTCAAGTAATATCTTGGAAGTGTCTGGATTTGCTCCTCTATACAGTCCCCCACTAAGTGCCCTGAGAGGGATACACATCCTTCCTAATGTGATTAATTTAAATCTACCAATAAGCATGTGAGTGGCTACTGTCAGAAAGCCACTTTAATTTCTCTCTCCAGATTATGTCTCCTTCCCATTTCTTACAAGAGGGGGAAACAGAAAACAGAGAGCTCCAAAAATAAAAATTGATGTAGTTTTCCACAATTGCTTACCTGCTTTTTTTCCAGTCTCACTTTTTATTTACTATTTTACCATTTTATGCTATCCCTACCTTGTGAAGAGATTCCTGGCCCAGGTAATTATTGAAATACCAAAATGTGATTAACTGGACCTGAGAACCCCATACTCTCCCAACATTAAGTGAATTTGAGTTCAAAGACTTTCTATTGGCAAGACTCACAGGAGTAAACTGCAAGCACATTCACAATGCTTTGGAATACATTGATTTTACTTGCAAATTTTTTCTGCTGTGTAGCCTTTAACACTTTTCAAGTCTGATTCAAATCTTACTGAAGTTAATGGGAATTTCTGCACCAATATCATGCTCTGCATTCAGCCATTCATAGAGCTCACTAATTTACTGCATCTGACCCTAGAGGTTTTTAATATTCCTACTCCTCTCCTTTTCAAGAGCAGATATAAATTGGGAGAACTCATGCCTTAAACCTGTAATTAAGATGTCCACTTAAGTTTCATATTTTTTTTAATACAGCAGTCTCCATTTAAGAGCATTTGCTAGTATTTACAAATGTAAATTTAGGAAATATATTCTTTTCTCATTCTTTAAATTTAATTCCTGCTGAATCAATGGAGGCCAATTAAGAGAAAGCATCATTTTAATTCTTCTTTAGTAGAATTGATTCAAAAGTGAGGACTATTTAGTGGACTAGATTTAGGATATTTTATGTTATTGCACATTTATGAACTTAAGCAGAGATGCACTGACTTAAACCAGTTAGAGTCTATCTCAGTTTGCCATTGACTTCCCACATGTCTGTCAATAAAAAAGAAAAGAATGGCATTCCAAAATACGAGCCTGTCTCATACTTTTTCACTTCTCAGATGCTTATTCTGATAACTCATCTAGAATATCTTCTAATCTTTACCAAATGGAAGGATAAGGATAGAGTAGTGCCAATACTCCAATACTCCTTAGGGTTCACCTCTAAAAATGGCAATTTGCAAATGTAATTCCAGACTTCTGACCCATGCTTGGAACTGGAAGTTGAAGACTCCTTCTGCCTTCAAGCATTTTGCTCACTCATACACAGCTAGCAAGAGTCTCACTCTCAGCAATTCTCTCATTCGTGTTCATATTCTTTCATTAAATTACAAAAAGTCTTACTTTTCAATTTTCATACATACATTCTAAATTCAGAAATTGCTAAGCTTAATAAACAGCAATGGAAATGGAATTTCAGTTCCCTGAGGGTTAACATTTATGGTAACATTTTTCATAAAGTGAAATTAAAATGGGTAAAATCAACTTAGGGAATGATCATGCCTTTTGAACAAATATAAAGGAAGTAGATTCATCATCTAATGAGAAAAATCAGTGTGGTTCACTTTTTTCAATCAGGAATATGAGAATAGAACCTGGGCTTGTGCTGACACTGAGACAACTGAGGCTAAGAGCAACGAAAAAGTGAAATCAGAAAAGCTAGATATAAGGGAATAATACAATTAATTTGCATGTGAAACTAAGACAACTAAGAAAGAAGAATGATGTATGAAATGAAATGAAACAGCCAATAGACTGGGATCAAAAGGCCCACCAGATAAGTGCTCCCCTGAAAGGCCAGAAATGCAGAGTTGAAGCATGGAGCTGATGTATGAAGGCTTGCAATGGAGTGGCAAGTGCAAGGTGAAGGAAAGTGAAAAGGAGATGGAACTCAGACGGAGCTCAGAAAGTTGAGTACAGTAAAAGAAAGAGATAAAGATCAAAGAAAGGGACAAGGAGAAAGCATGGCTGGGAGACCAGGATCAAAGAATGAGGCATTAAAAGGATGACATTAAAAGGAAATGGATTAGCCACAACTCAACTGGAAAATTTAGTGACATCTAGACGTACAGATGTTTCAAGAAGAAATGACAATACAGTTTTCTGAGTAACTTCCACAGCAATATGAAAATACGGGGAAGAAGAGTAGACTGAGGAAAGTCAGTGAATTAAAGACACTTCAGGTGGATTGTCTAAGTGGGAAATTTAATTTGAGACCTGAAAAAAATAAACTTTAAAAAAAAGGGTAAACTCTAGTAATAAAATATATAGTGTTGAAAAATACTAAAGAAATATGAGTTTCGTACATAAAGAATGTGTCTGTAAAACATGAAGGAATCAAAACCAGGAAGGACCGAATATGGTTGAGAAGATGCAGACAGAATTATATGGTACAAAAATATGTACAGACTAACACCTCTATGAAACTTGTACAAATATGAAAGAAACAATAATTTTATTTGGGTCTATAATCACTTTTAGGCTGCTAGAGGAGGAAAAAAAAAAGAAAATAAACCCCATCAGGAATGGGATGCAAAGGAAACAAAGTTCCTATCTTTTCCAGAATTCATTTTTCGTTAATACTCTGGTAAGCACATTCACCAAGATCCCCTAACAACGTCACTCATTCTTCACACTTCTACAGCTTCAGGAACAGATTAAAAGCAAAGAAAAAAAAGAAAAGGATTTAAAAACCTGAAAAGTTCACATCTAACATGCTTATATCATTCAGTGATTTCCCCAGTGGCCTTTAAGTTCACTCTGGGTGGCATATTTTAAGTTTAGGGCAAGTCTTCTGCTGGAGGTCAGGGCTTTAATTTCATATTGTGGCTCAACTCAATGTTCAGTTTGGCTGCTTTGCTGTGTAATCTTCTGCTAAGAGCACTGTATGTTGTTAGTGTTAAAAAATATGTTGCTCGTGGATATATAAGGCATAAAATTCCTCTATAAATGTCTCTTTTGCTAGAGGTGTTGAAAATGCAGCCCAGTTTGTCAAAAACACAGCTGCTTTCCTTGGAGTTTCAGAATGCTCATAACAAATAGACTTTTTTATGAATTTGTGAGAACACCCTGAGGAAAACAGCTGCATTATTATAGAACCCATGAAATCTCAGACGAGTCTGAGCTATTGTATTTTAAAGCACTGCTACTTAAAAGCCTTTTTAGTTTCAAGTAATAACATTATTTTATTTGACTTCTAGAAAGATATTTTAAGGAATACATGATGGTGATTCTTTCTAGTTGACTGGAACGAAACTATTAACACTGTAAGATCTCAACTGTTTGAATGGAGACAAAGCAGTGCACTACACACAAAAAAATAGCAGAGATTTGTGCTGCTAGGAAATGTTTTCTGGCAGGCTGGACAAGGAATGAACCAATTCAAGAGGCCCTACAGACAGGCAGTATCACCTCTCAACTGTTGCACTAATTTCTATCTACACAACCAAGCCTACAAGATCCAAGACTCACTCCATAGCTGAAGTTCTCTGTGAGGAAAACTTACTACTTTCTTCTGTTTTCTCTGTATAATGCTATCCTAAATAACTGGGGCAATCAGCACATTTATTCACAGGGCAACAGAACTGACATCTGGGACATTTCCCCCTTTTATGCGATGGAATTACCCTCGGAGATTTTATCAGCTGAAGAATTTTTAAGACGGTTTATTTTTTGGACAAGGCCTTTGTACAGACACATTCTTTTAGGCAGTTGAATTTAGCCAGAGTTTTATCAAGCAGACAATAACTATTTTGTTTTAATTATTTCTTTCCATGCCTCATTTAGTTAAAGATTTATTTCCTCATGAGGTGAACATTATCAATTTGTACAAACAGAGTAAATAGCAGGAAAACAGAACTACCTAGGAGAGGAGAGAAAGAAGACTCTCCCAACTCTGTGATAATGGAAGTGATAATCCAGTGGCTTTGTGTCAGATAGTGAAGGAAACAATGAGCTGAGAGAAAAGTATAAATTTAGTTCAGAATGTCCAATAATTTCCTGTATTTCTTGAGCATCACAATCAAGTACTCAGGAATACAGACAACTTTGAGCAGTTATGAGTTAAAGAACAGATTTTTTTTTAATTTAATTCAACCCAATCTTTTTCTGTGCTTTTTAAGAAAGATTGTGAAGCAAATTTAATTTCTAACAGTAATGAAATGCACCATTATTACTACCTATGTCATTCTTCTGCAGGCAGACTACAAACCTCAGTCAAGATCCCTGATCTTTGGCACAAAAATGCATTCAGAAATGAAGTATTTTATTAGTTTTAATGAATTGAAGTGCAGAGAGGTGAGATGATTTAAAGTGCCACAGTGGCTTGCCTGCACAGTGAACAGCAGCCAATAACCTGGGGAAAATATTGCTTTGAGAGCTGTGAATTTAAGAATGCACTTTCACTTTTGGAGTAGATGTTGTTAAATTCCCAATTTGTGCATCTTTAAGGGTTTCTTAGCCATGAAATTAGACAGGTCTGACATTCCAAGATTCCCTAGACATTGTTTTGGACTCTGGCTGTATCATTCTCTGCCTTTCTTACAGACCCTCACTTTTTAAACCCCTCCATTTATGACTGAAATCCAAATGGAAGATATTTGTGCACCAGCAAGCATTCAAACTTGTATGTCTGCAATAAATCCATAACTGCACAGCACTGGGAGCCATGTCATAAATCCTCAGTGCTTTAATACCTTCCCACTCTGCTAAGGATGTGGAATTCAGCTTTAAGTCCTTGCAACAAGTTATACTTTATCTTATTTTAATACCCTTTTGTGTCTGAGTAATTTGTGTGGAACTGCCTATTTCTTTAAATCCCGACAACTGCATGCATCACAACACTGCAAATTTTCACTATACTGAGAAACCCTGTGTGTTTTGCAAATATATAATTAGATTTCATTTATTGATAGGATATGTACTGAAGGCAGAATTTAAAACTGAAGACAGATATTAAAAAACATGCAAACAAATCTAAGTGTAGCCATTTTGCAAAGCCTATTTGTAGAGAAGCTGTGCATTGATAGCCCCGTACCCACACGTGCTGATCTGTTACCAGGCTTTTCAGAATGGAAATGCCATTTTTAGGCACAGTTTAACTGTGTCATTTCAGCATCCTTAAATTTTTTCCTATTCACTTTACTGAGTTGGATCTTCATGCTTTAGTTGCATGACATTATTTGGTTTTCATTTTTATAAATCTGGTAGAAATTTGTATTTTAATTCTCTTATTATTTTTGTTTTATTCATTATCTGCTGTTTTTGAAGTTCATAGTCTAATCAGTTAAGTGTATTTTACTTATTTTATGGTTTTATGTATTGTATTTTTATTGTTCACTGATAGTGTAGCAACTGGCACACAATTTGGTTTTGTACATATCATAAAACTGCCAGTTAGGTGACCATCCTGTAACTGGAATTTCTAGTTTCGTGGAAATTTATCTATTAGATATAAATTTTATATGTATGTAAGAAACCCCCTAAACATAACATTAAGCATGTAAAATTAAAGTCTCCATATACATACACGGTGTATATTTACCTACAGTCTGTAAGAAGAAGTTTCCTGCTTCCACTACAGGTACTTCTATAGCAATTTCACAATGCAGAACTTCATATACTTACCTAGAGTCTTGCAATAAAAACTCTGCTCATTCTTTGGTGTACCCCAAGTGACCAACAAGAATATTGATCATCAGGCTGGAATAAGGCACAGGCACAAGGCTGGAATTTGAGGCATTCAGGAAGAACCTTTGGAGTTTTCCAGTGGGGGATCAAAGCACTCCATGGCAAGCTGGCCTGGGCAGTTTGCCCACTGTAAATGTGGCCTGTGTGCCTGCTTTCCATCATAAATGCTAATTGATTCACCACATTCCAGCAGAAAATTTGCCCTTTGACTTTGCTAGATTTGGTGGATGCTCTATTGCTCAGTCTGTGCAGTTTCACCACAGCATTGAATATCCTCAGTCTTCAGGGTTCTTAATTTGTTTGTTGGTTTTTTGGGGGAGAGAGGGATGGTGACGTTCTTAGATTCTGTCCATACACCTAATTCAAATACTGGAGCTGGTAAAAGCTTGGTGTAGCAACTGAAAAGAGGTAATCAGAAAAAATTAACATGAGGGGTATGGAAACTTTCTTTTTTTCCACTGGATTTCATGCCAGCTTTAGTCTTATAATTTCACCCCAAAAGTACTCCTGAGACAAAAAACCTCAGGATCAATATTATTGTAAATTTATGGCTACACAGAGCTTCTTTGCCTCCATGACATGTCGAATCAAAACCTAAACAACCCTTTAAAGAACTTGACAAATCATTAATAAATAATCATGTTTTCTCAGTTATCATTCAAACAGCCAAAAGGTTTCAAAAGAAAAAGTTAATTAACATGAACGAGGCCTACACTGCTGTGAAAATAGAAGTAGCATAAAGCTATAAAACAGGTATCACAGGTCTCAGTGCCATTCTACCACTGTGCCTAACCCAGCCACAGGCAAAACAGGAGTGTGGAATTAATTCCCACTATGAAGTCTGGAACCCAGGGCACATTTAATTCATGGTGAAGTTAGAGGACTGGCTGTAGCTTCAGTGGGATTCCCAGACACCTGTAACTGATTTAAGGGCACAGGTCCCTTTGGCTTTCAAATGCAAGTCATGCTCTAAGTCACCCAGACGTTTTTGGTACTGACCTTCAATCACACTTAGATCAAGCACAAAAAAATGATGAAAAGCATAAAATACCCACACCCAACAGCACTGCACAAGTAACTGAAACCAGCTGGAACCTTCCATCCACTCTTCTGTTAAGTTACAGGATCTCATTTCCACTTGCAAACATGAAGAGTAAATTGACAGACCTGCAGGCTGAGGGCTGCTGACATACATGAGAGCCAGTTCCTGGGAAACCACTGGCTTCCAGGAGATCCCAAACTCCCCAAAGACTCCTAGTTCTGGATCTTGAATGGGATGAGAAAAAGGACCTTGTGGAATATCTTAAGCTTAGATTACATAAACTCTACATTTTTGAACTAGATTTAGTCATTATGAATATAATATCATCCTCTCTTCAGTCTACTGGTTCTCTTTAAAAAATGACAGAAATTCAACAGTAAACCAAAAGCATACAAAATTGATGGAAACTGCTTTCAGGGCAGAAAGAAATATATCTGTAAAAAAAAGTATTATTATTTAAAAATAATTATTAAAATAATATTAAAATATTAATTAAGAAGAACCTGGTACCAGCCTAGTTTCAGTAAGCTTCTAGTTTAAAATATTCTGGGAAGGAAATGAAAAAGAAAGGAAAAAAGGTAAAGATTAAAAATAATCCTTCTTGAACTTTTTAATGTAAAAAGTATATGTAGGGCTCAGAATGAATTTGCATTCAAAGTGTTTAAGATGTATGATCGAATAGTGTTAAAAATAACATAGAAATAGAAAAACCAACTAAAATTTCACTCCTCAGAAAAAGAGCTGGTTTCTTCAATCCATTTTCATTCACCTGCCTGATTATTGCTCACAAAAATATCTGGATTTTTTTCCCAAACTTTGAAAAAAGGCAGGAAGAACCTCTGACACTTATTGCCTCCCAATATATCTCAGTGGGTAAAAAGTTGGGACAATATTTTCCACTCTTTGTTCATGTAGGTCTGTAAGCCCATTTTTTGAATGAAAAGCAGGAAATTTCCTGAAATAAAGTCGGCAAAATTTAATTTTCATTAAAAAAAGACTGACTGACTAGTAGTAGTAAAACCAGGAATTGACAGCAAATTATTTCAAGCCAAGAAACTCTAGCAGCCCAGTCCATGCAGTGGTAGGGAGTGTAAATTAGTGTGAAACCAACAGATCCTCTCTTCTATCCTTTATAGCCCTTGACCAAGTTTTCTCTAGGAAGAAATTACTGCATTTAAATGCTCTGTTTATTGTTTTTATCCTGGTCAGTATTGGTGCAAGGATCCAGCCGTTTGCAGACAGTATGAGGGGTGTGACACAGTTTAGTTCCATGCAAACACATCATTATAAACAAAGCTTCCGTGTCAGCAGAGCCAGAGGAAACCTGCCATTGCTCTGCACCAAAGGTGGAACCTCATCTTTTGGAGAAAGCTCTTTAGGATGGATGCTGCAAAGAAACCTCATCCACCAACCAAGCAAATGAGAATCTGGCAAGCATCACATCATCATGTGCTTTATAAAAGGCATGGACAAAGTGGTTAATCAGTAAATTACAGTTTCCTTGATCCAGTTAGAGAGAGGAAAGGAAACTTCAGGAATTCTTAAAAAGAGTGAGACAATGAATGGGATAGAAGCCCAAATTTCAAATGTTTCAGATTTAATATCTGAAAAATGAGAGCTCCAAAGAAAGCACACTGTGTTTCCAGAGGTCCCTGTTAAGACAGGAGAGGAAGGCTGCCACTCCCCAAAAACATATTTCATTGTAATTCTTTTCAGTCTGTCATAATTATGTGACAGATGTAAGGCAAGTTCAGGGTCAGTGATCAGAAACACTCATGAGTTATGGTCCCTCTTGTGCCCTTGCTGCCCTTAATTTAACATGGCCTCACAGTCACATTCCCCAAACACTTAACTTTTAACCATCTACCTCAAAAGATAGAGCAATTAGTGATTAAAAAAAGAAAAGAAGAAGAGAGAATGGCTATTCCAGAAACATCTGGAGAAAAGGCTTCTACTCAAGAGGATTTGCAGACATTGGGATGTCTCAAATGAAAAAGAAAGAAAAAATATGGCTTTGATTTGCATGAAAATAAACTTTTTAACAAAACCAATTCTATTATTTAGGCAAAGTCTTTCATATCAATGAATCATACCACTGTGTTTTAAAAGTTTTACATTTGAAGAGAATTTATGACTTTGATACATATTGTCAGTAAATTGTGAAAAAAATACTGAATAAAATCATATTTAATAAAAGAAAAAAACTAGTTAGTTCATTAAATATCATTCCCTGCATATGCAGATTGTCTTTTACACTGAAATACACTTGCCTAAACTGAATTTAGAATTTAGGACTTCCATTCCTGTTTGGGGAGGAAATATTCTATACTTCTCATTCTACAGATAAGTTTTGTGATTTCTATTTATAGCATATTTATCATTTCCCATTAGTTTCCATTTATCAGATTCCAACAGGTTTTCTCATGCGTTACTCTCATTTCCCTCATCATGGTGCTTTCTCTGAGTCCCGTCCAAATTTGTATTATTTTCTTGGCAGAAATGTGTCACAGTGGTGTGAAACCGTCCAGGTATGGTGGCACTGAAACAAAACTGTGTGGGGCTGTCTCATGTTATTATTGTTGTTGACCACGAATTATTCCTGGGAATTTCACTGACTGTCTGAAACTCCCAGCTCCATCTGAAATGTCGCTGTTGACAGGGCAGTGACCAGCACTGCCAGATTATGGCATCACATGTTTCAGCATTCCCTGGGTGTGTATTTCCAACCGCTCCATCAAAAGACATTAATTAATGTTAAAAAGAAATGCTAAACAATTCCACACAAATTCTTTTCTGGACAGTAAACACTCATATAAATATGTTCTGATATGATTCCCCTGAGTATAAGCACAGTGCAAAAATCTCTACAATTTAGCCTCAACTCTTTGCCCATAAATAAACTGTTTGTATTACTATAGAAATTCAGAAAGAAAGACTTAAATTAATTCTTTTTTTCCTTTTTATTTGGGTTATAACCATTTAGAAAGAAAGAAATTCTAAAGGCATTGTTTCTACCTTCTTTTTTCCCTGGTTTAATCCTAAGAGGTTTTTCAACTAACAAATACCTGGACTGGACAAGAGTAAATCAATTTCATTTAGAACTGCTTCAAGTATTTGTACTGAATTTTCCAACAATTTTTATATTTAAATAATTGGAATATTCTCTACATTTTTGTTCATATAAAGCTTGGCTACAGAGATTTTGGAAAAAAACACATGCACCTTTTATTTTTGTGTGTGCTAAATCTCAATAACAATTTTTTCAGACCACGAGAAATGTAGGGTTTTATTGCAGCTGTCTTTTGGGGTTGCAAATTGTTAACATCTGCCTTTTAGTATCATTTTTTACAATAGTCTGCTCTCTCGATATCCTGTTAATGACTGTAATTTTCTAGTCAGCTGCTATCTGTCAAGGTAGTTTAAAGGTCACTTTTTGCTATGTATTAGAGAGCCTCGTGTAGAAAGTGGGTTCTTTACAGCAAGCAGAGCTTGTGCTTGGATTTGCTTTGTGTCTGAAACTGGGAACTCAGCAGCCCCAGGTCACACTGTTCTTTCAGTCTCTCCCTTCTCTGTTGCTTAATCTTTGGTCATACCCTTTTCTGTATATTTTTTTTCTAGTGACAGTTTGCTGCCTCCTTTGTTAGCCTTGATGTATTGATAAGACATTCCTTACCCATCTCTGACTGGCAGCACAGTGTTAAAGCAGAGACAGACATTTCCCACCCATCTCTCCCTGCACAACCTTGTTTTCTGGAGGTTTTATATCCATTACCAATGTCATTGGACACATGCAATCTTTTCAGTGGTGTTTACCAGTGTTATGCCATAAAGTAAATAATGGGTTTGTGTATTTCTAGCTTTTTTTATATATCTTGAATTCAACTTTTCAGTGATTACTAAAACAATGATTGCACATTTGCTTTGGCAAAAGCATTCCCCCACCCCAGATATTTACTAGTATAGACTGAAAGAGTGCATTTCCTCCATGGCTAAAATTGTACAAAGATAATGAGAACACATTTGAACATGTGGAGTGCAAAGGCTGCCTTACATCAGGGATCTGATCCACATTTGAGATATACTTCACTGAAGGAAGGAATCAAGATGCTATCCCATCTTTTGGAAGCTGAAAACATTTAATTGAATCATGGAATAGTTGAGGATGGAAGGGACCTCTGGAGGTCATCTGATTCAAACTCCCTGCTTAAGCAAGGTCACCAAGACCAGGGTCCCCAGCACTTTGTCTCCCTGGGTTTAGAGTGTCTCTCCAAGGATACAAATTCCAAAATCCCTCAAGTGCTCAATCTCCTTTCCAGTAAAAGAGTTTGTCATATGTTTAAAACAAATTTTCCGTATTTCAATGTTGTCTAGAGAATCACAACCATTTAGAATTATGCAATAATGTAATCAGCAGTCATTAATAAACTAGGTTATAAAATACAGAAAGTTAGAGCTGAAAGAACTCTATTCAGCACAATTCAGTTCCTTAAGCCTTATCAGGAGGGAGCTAATCCAGCTGTCCTTGCTCCTCAGTGAATAGAACTGACCTGATCCCCTTGTGCAGGAACTAAGCTGTGAGAAGACTGAATCCTACAAATGAAGGCCATGACAAAGAAGTGAAGGCAGTGTTGAGTTTTGTTTCATAAAAAAAAAAATCATCTTTAAAACTACACCAGAGTTCTAAAACTCTGAGTATGTAGTTGAAAGATGAAAAATCAATTGCCTTAACCTCTCTAGAGAAAGCTCAATAGGAATATCTTTGGCTGCAGGGCTGACACAGCAGGTTGAACCCCACACACTGAAGGAAAAGGGAAATAGAGAGAGGCCTTCATCATATTCACAGCCTCACTGAGCATTCTCCGAAAATTAGATTGAAATTGGAACTGGTCCAAAAGAAGGTGGTGTTGGAAGTATCACACCAGTTTTTGGTTAAAATCCTTAAACTGGGACTATATCTCTGCTATCAAGAAGATAGGAGAAAAGATTTAATCCAAGCTCCTTCAATTTTATTCAATAAATTGGGAGTTCTGTGTTTAAAAACTATTCAGAGAGTCTCTATAGAGGTGGACATAGAAATATGTCACAACTCACAAAAGGAAAGCTATTTGTTTGCTATACAAACACTTCTGTTAGAATGAAAGGTGTTGCAATGGGCAATTTCTAAAGGAAAATCTGTCATTGTAGAAGACAATCATGGTAATCTAAGACAAATTATCACCAGAAAGCAGAATCACCCCAGAATTGTGCTTTTGTGGGCTCACATCCTTCTGGAAGCTGATGCATGTAAGCCACCAACTAAATCTTTCAGCATAACCAACAGCAGCAATATGCAGAATTCTTTCCCCAGCAGTTACTGGAAGTGATGAACAATAATACATTTTGCATATTGAAATTAATATATGCAGGAGTTGGTGCTCTGGGACTCAAATGAATTGCATAAAATCACTCATGTGTTAGCAGAATGCCATTAATGCCTGACCTCCTTAATCCATATTCAGGAACCCACAGATCAGAAAGGTCATCTCTAACCCACCACCTATTCACATGTATATTCTACATCACCCTTACAAATGGGGTTGTTGTCTTCGAATTACAGAAAACCAACAACAATGATATCATTAATTCCGTGAATACACTGCCTTGAGAATGACACAAGTTTTTGCATAATAATAAGCATTTGAATATTCTCTGCAATAGCAGCCGCAGCCTGCAAAGCCCACTCGGTGGAAAGCAGCACAGTGAGTTTTGTATCACAGAATGCTCCCAGTAAAAATACCAGCTATCAAAGGCAGCATTTTACTAGAGATTTAGGGGAAGAGACACCCGTTAAAGCATATCATTTGGATGTGCAATGTGAACCAGCTCTTAGTGAAACTGATCTTTTTGCTTTAATGTAGCCTTCAGTTTAGGGAGTCATAGAATTTCAAGAATAGCAAACAGACGTATCCTGAAGTTCATTATATTACTTGATACCACTGATTATTTTACAGGTAAACTAAAACAAGTTGCAAAAATGAGGAAATAAAAATAGAGATTTAAGTTATTTCATTGAGTGTTCTATCTCAGAGCTCTAAATTAAATTTTTTCTCAGTAGCAAAAGGAAAACCTGCACAATATTAACAAATTTGATAAAATCTGAACAGCTCTAATAGATAACTGCAAGTAAAAAAATGATGGTATCTTTTAAACAATCATAGTGCACAGGCAGATTAAAAGCAGATGTTTATGGGTGAAACAACTCTTCATAAGAAGTAGCTATTAGGTTACCAAATAAAATTGAATTTACCATGGCTGTAAACTTGGAAGAAGGGGGTTTTTAGCATAGAAATAGGCTGTTATTTATTGATATTTAACCTGAGAATGATAGACACTTAGTAAAGCATTAGCCCAAATTCTATAGTCTACGTACTAGAACAGTGACTAATGAAACAAATACAGTTCAGGCTGGAGAGAATATTTCAGACCTAAAAAATGTATTATACAATTGAAAGAAGAAGTGGCCATCGGCCTCCAGCATTTTGTCACGTGAAATGGCCTCCTGAATGAATCTTCTCACAATGGTATTTGTCAGAAGACGTATCAGTGATGCCATTTTGGTTTTTGCCTTTTTTTCACTTTAGGTGTTCTCTGTATTCTTTGCACATATATTTGTAGTTCTGTAGCTTATTGTATTAGTGGCAAGTTTTCCCAGTAATTTTCCATGGCCTTTTCCTAGGCAAAAAACAAAACAAATTCCAGAGCTCCAAGCCCCAGGGAGTACAAGGCCACTATCCTATCTTGATTCTTCCTGGGGACCATGGCTGAGAACAACTCCTGGATATAAATCCTCATGGACAAAGTACAGCTGGTGCCAAGGGAGGACTCCAGAGAAGGGCCTTGACCGGGAGGGAATTCCATCCCCACTTGTCCTCCTAACTGGTGCTTTTTGTCCATTATGCTCACTTGCTAAATGTATAAAAACTGTAGTCACTCTGTGTGGGTGGGCTTTTGTAGACACCTTTCCATAACTGCCCCTGAAAGCTTCCAATAAAGATCCATTTTTGGTAGCAGATTTTTTGAAAGAAAGAGTCTCATTCTGTACTTAGAATGAGACATTCAATAAAGCCGTGAACTACTCAGATTGGGTCCTGCCTGGCTGAGGCCTGGCTGAGGCCTTGAGGCCTGTGACGCAGTTAAAATTAAGCTACAGAGCTTGTGGGGCAGTTAAAATTAGTTGTTAAGGTGTTTGGGAAAGGTGATGGGGTTTTAAAGGTTAATGAGTAGAGTTAATAATAGACAGGTGGTAGCCACCTTAAGGAGAAGTTAGACAATGTGTATTTACATTCTTTGTATGCTGTGTGCCAATGGAGAAGCTACTGAATTTGTAAACTATCTGGAAATGTATATAAGCAGCCATTTTAGACAAAATAAAGGAGAACGTAGTGATAGCCATACTGGTCGGACGCTGCGTTGCTCGGCACCAACCCTTTTTTATTTATGGGGTTCCCAGCAATTTTTATATTGCCTCCTTGCTAAAATTATCTCGACTGTCATCTCCAAGATGGGAAAAAGGCCACAAGAGAAACTGGGATACATGGATATGTAGGTTGGTGGACAGGGTTTGCTCTCCAAATAATGAATTTAAGCTTTAACTTTTATGCTATTATTTTGTCCTGTGAATTCAATGATTCTGTATTAAAAGTAAGTTATTAAACAGAGGGTAAAACAAGGATAGATTCAAACCCAAGTTTGAGAATGGAGCTCTTCATTATTAGGAGTTCAGTGTAGCATGGCTGGTTAGTATCTGTTATAAGATAATATGTTGAAGAGCACTCTATAAATATAGAATTCCCTACATTCTGCCATTAAGTACTTGGATAGTATTCAGCACCTTCTATAATGGCATCTAGCTACATACATAATACTCTGCTGCTGAAGAATTATATTAATCATCATTTCCAAATATAACTCTTACTTTACTTAGCTGTGCCTTCAAAATAATTGTTATATTACATAATTATATTATGAGAGATATACTTATCATGGACCAGATCTTCTGGTTGATAAGTAATAAGTAAGCACAGGATGAAAAACCAGTCCCCATTTGACTTTTGCATCAAAGACAACACTCAGTGTGTTCTAGAATTACTCCTTCCCAATCCCTTCTTCCAGTAGTTATGCCAAGTTGTCTTCCAATAGAGGAAGCTCTCGGTGGAAAGCTTTTTCTTCTCCTATTGGCATCTATTATCTTTCTTCACTAGACTTTCTAATGCTTTGTAATATAAAAGAAAGAAATTTATTCCCTCTTTACAACTAGAAAAGAAACTCAAACTGTGAACATAATTTGGCCAACACCACCTAAAGAATTTCTGAAAGACAGGGAAAAGGTATTTGCTACAGCTGCAGGGTATTTATAGTGTTAAAATGTACACCACGAGATTATGGAATGTGAGGATAATTTCAATAAGATACAACCAGATATATAAATAAAATAACATAGGCAAATATTTAAAAGTATTATGGACATGATAAAAGGAGATGGGGGAAAGACCATAAATGAAAGGTGTTTGCAGGAATTTGAGCATCTCCAGGAGACTGCAACTGTTCTGTCCCTGCCCTTTTGCCTGCATTCAGAAACAGTCGGCACCAAGCACAGTCTGTCCCTGTAAAAGATTTCCCTCTCGGTTTAGAAAGAGAATAACAATCTGTAGTGCCATAATATGTTTGGCAGAGTCCCATTGTTCCAGGCTCTGCGACTTCCTACAAGAGAAATGAAGCAAGTGCAAAGGAGCATGACTGTATTTTGCAGAGCTAAACAAATGATTCAGACATCAAATCACTGTCAAATGTTTCTACTTTTTTTTTTCTCGGTTCTCTGAGCAGTCCTGCACAGCCTTCGAAAACCAGGAGGTTTTCAAAACTATCAAACTCCAAATTTTACTTTGAAATTTACTTCACTCCTTGATATTTGATGAAGAAAATGAAGATTAATCAAAGGTATGCATTGGTTTTCTTCACTACAAACACAGTGTTAAGGAATGATTACCAGCATTTATTGGAAATTAAAGACTTTGTGTAAAAAGTTTGGTGCATCAAAAGGAATTTAACAGAAACACAGATGCCTTTGCATAAATCTTATTGCAAGTCTGAGAATACTTATTTAAAATTTTTGAAATATTAAACAAACATCCAATCAAGCTGTGTTAACTGTAATTTTTTTCTAAATGTTCAGGCAACCAGCACTGCCCAGCCCACTGGAGTAAAGCAGTAAACAAGAAAACAAGATTCCTGGTTTCTACTACAATATCTATCACTCAGGCAGGTAATCACAGCTCCCTGCACTTCTGCCGTACATTATTTATGTTGCTGATTTAAACTGAGATCGCCTGGACAAGAGCTGCCTTTCATCGGCTGTGTCTGGGGTATACAGCAAAACAAGGCAACAGGGTGAGCAGTCAGGACACCTGATCTATATAAACTTGCAATGAAAAAGTGATAATATAAACGGAGAAAAATTCCTCCAAACTGCTCATTTACCTAGGAACCATGTGCAAATAAAGATAAAACCTAATTTCTTACAATTTAACTACAGAAACATGAATATAACACAACAGTTTCAGAGTTTAAAGTATACTCCGAGCATGAAATTCATGGAGACAAGTAAAATATCCAGTCTTACAGTGGACTTACTTGCTATAATTACTTCTTTTTAGAACAATTTTTCTTCCATATATTTCTATTTCATGACTCTATCACTATATGGTTTAATATTTTCCAGTGAAAAATGTATTCAGCTATTTCACTCATTACCCAATCAATTTTTGAATAAATTATTCATGAAGAAAATTAGTATCTTTGACCTTTGGAAGACAGAAGATACATAATGACCCCAAATAATTAGGAACTACAATTAGGAATAGAGCTGAAGTAGGAAAGAGTGTGATTGTACTTCATAGGCAATAAACTGTTTAGAAAAAAAAAGTTTACATTTGATTTCCTTTCTGCCACAGGCCAATTCAATATTTAAAGGACAGTGATATTTCACTCTTTGATGACCATTTGTAATTTCAGTACACCTTTACTCCAGAAAAACAAATCAATAATCAGCTATAATTTTTTACTTCACCAGTCAAAGTTCAAACAAATAGGTCAATTTCCCTTCTAGACTTAATTCCCGAAAGAAATGGGACTAATGGGAAGAAGGGCAGAGTGCTGAAAGTCAAACAGGTATTTGTACTCGAAAGCTTTGTACACATTTCTCTTTTCTCATTCTTTGTATGTCTACCCCTGAAAGAGCAAGGATGCTAAAATGGTGATTTCTCCAACTCAACACTAATCATGTGGCACATTTTACAAAATGCATATAATGGAGAAAGTAATGGGCTTTCTCAGAGATCACCTCTAAGAGTCACATGTACCAAAAAAACCCATGTTGCTGGTTCCTTCTCCCTTTTGCCAACTGCCCCAAAAGGGAAATGCACTCAGCTACTTCCGCAAGGCTTTCTGAAACATTACAATATTAAAATAATCAACCCCTCATGACTTGTGGGGCTGGATAGCAAATAGAAATTACAAGTGTGTCAGTCCAAAGGTGCTGTAACATGAAGGCCAGTGAAAGTTTCCTGAAGGAAATGTCATCAGCATTAGAAGTTAAATTATGGGCTCCTTTTCTTGAAGTGTAGACACTTAGTCTCAGTCCACTGACAGGTTTTAACATGGTTTTGGGTATCAAAGTTCTTGACTGAAAGGCAGGAGAGCATCTTCCTTGAATGCCTGGTCATTTTCCACTTAAGATACTTGCTGCTGGTAGTTGTACCTCCTGACTAGATTTTGCTGCTTCCTGCTTAACATTTAAACTGCGCACCTATCTAATGTAAAACCAGACACAAAAAGATATGGACAGTCTTTTATCAGAGATTCTAAAGCATTTCTGACTGCTGTGTCTATGAAAAGGTTTGCCTTATAAAAAATAAAAAGGGCTGAATTCATCTATGGAGTAATTCAGAAAAAAAAAAGAAAAATGAAATTCACTTAGGTCGAAGCTTTCAGGTGGTTTTTTTTTTTTTTGTTGCTGCAATATATTGGAAGACAGAAATATGACCTCACGGCCGACAGTTGGGTTTCAGAGGTCAGGAGCTAATCTGGCTCTCATTTGGACTAATTCTGCAAAAGCTCCATTGGGGGACTAAAATGACAACAACTGAGCTGCTGGGTTCCAATTCTGCCAGGGCCTTAATTTTCCAGCGCCATTGTGGGCACTTTTTAAAAAATGACTCCTGCCTCCAACTGCTATTCTTTAAAACAGAGAAAATTCATGGTCAGCTCAACGTACAGAATGATGCTTACTTCACCAAGGACTCCCTGCTCCAAGGGTAGAAAACAAAATCTATGGTTAAACTTAAGGCAAGGTCCATCACCAAGATCAGCCAACAGCAGAAATGTTTGTAGATCACATTGTCAATATGATAAGAAGCCCCTTTTGTAGAATCAGAATTTAATGAACAAACTCATACCAGTACCACAGAGACCAGCACTTTCCTTCTTCTACTGTGTAAACTGGGAGTGGGATTGCTTGAGGATGGGCCTGAGTCAGGAAATTAGACTGGGAGATAGCTGAGTAAGAAACCTTGTTTTGTAGTGAATTATATGAGATACCAGATTAACAGAGGAGTTTTGTGCTGTTCTTAAGACAAACAGGAATCCTGTGTTTATGTCACCGCTGCTGACACCAATGACTCTCACAGTGTGAGGAGCCTACAGGAGACTGAGGAAACCACCAAGAGTAGAATAACAAGGGGAACAAAGAAATATTAAAAGCAAGTGGCTGGTGGGGTTATGGTGATATTCAGAAGCACTAAGAAAAGCAGATAACAATTGCTTTGTCAGGAGAGCTAACCAATTGCAAAATGTCCTTCCTTGCTCAAAGCCTGCCACATGGCCAGCCACAGATTCCAAAAAGCTTTTTGCTACAAGTCTTCAGCATTTCCAAATGTATCAAGAGATGCTGGGACTCCACTGGACGAGATTATTTGTCTGCGGTAATAAGCATGCTTGATTTTCAGGGCCTGCCATTCCAGAGGCCAAATCAAAGGTATGATATTAACTTCTTTCAGTGATGCAGCATCCAAGGCAATAGAAGAATGCAAACAAATCATTTCTACATGCTTAGAGCCCATCTTCCTTTTATGCATGCCTGGTGATGGAAAATGGTGGTTTTTTCCACCCTGCCTTAGCATTCTGAAGCATGAAAAGAAAAAATATATTGTTGCAGTAATAAAGCATCGGAAAAGAGAGCTTGTTATAAACTGCTTGCAGTTTAGATTGAAGGGCAGGTTTTCATTAGCTTTGTTACACTGAGCATCATCTTTAGACTGGAGGAATTACCAGAAAAAAAAACTTCATAAGAGAAGGTGGATCCAATGTGCAATTCATGGAAGTAAAAAGCCAAGATCTAATGATCAAAAAAGAAAACCAAAATTTCTCCCCTGAGACAAAGCTCAAGTTGCACCAATAACAAATGTTAAACTGCTCTGTTAAGACACTCAGCAAGGAAGACAATGTCTTATTTGAGTAATAAAAAAATTCTTTTGGCTGTTTCTTGCTGCAGTTTGTTATTCAGTCTTTGTTTCTCCTAAATGTCAGGCACATCCATCTATTTTCCCATCCACAATTACTCAAGCATTAGTAGCAGGGATACAAGTTACACAAGTGACTGTGAGGTTTTCTCAGTCAGAAGTACACTGCATACAGCTAAACTTGGCCTTAGTGAAACCTCATGTATTTAGTTGCTTCCACAGAGAAAAATAAACAAACTTGCAGATTTTATTCCTTTCCGCATGAAATGACCAAACAAAAGATCTTTATTTTAAATACTTGGAAGAAAACTTCAAAAAATTTGCTTACTTGGAAATATTAGAGAATTTCCTAAAGGACAAAGTGTTCATAAAAGGAGAAGCAGTTTTCTATAAAATAGATTAAAGGCTGCAATGATGGTATCATTAATTCTCTTACAATTCAATCTCATCTTTATAGAAAGCACCGACCCTCTCCACTCTATTATGTTTTAGGACCTGATTTATGAAATAACCTCAGGATATTAATGATGCCACAGGTAACAGTTGTAATATTTCAGGTGGTTTACAGCGTTGCTCTAACGATGGAATACATTTAGTTTGAACTCCATTGCACTTTATTGTGCAATACTTGCTTTGGGGAGCACTGAGAATACATGCATGGCTTCAGTTACAATACTTCACAAATCCCTTTCCACCACAATTCATCCTCTTGTTCTGCTCTCCAGTGCTTGCCCCATAGTCTTCTCTCAGCCTCCTTTCTGCACAGGTTTGTCTTGCTGAATATCTGAACAGAGTCCATATGTGGATACACCAGATGCCTCTCTCTAGATTCTTTACCATATCTCCCGAATTTCTCTCTTCTTTAATGATCCTCCACAGCCTCTTTTCAAGCCTGGTCCTGTGTGTGCAGATTTTCTACTCCACGTAAACAAATTTCCAAATAGCATTTTACCCTGACTCCTCTTGAAAAGCTCTAATCTTTAAGTAGCACAGTTAAGTTCACAACAGCTAAAGGGATGCTCTTGATTATGTCTTGTGCTTAAATACCCCTAGCATGACCTAAATATCCCTTCCCATGTTCTTCCCATCTCCCTCTCATAGAATCATAGAACAAGTTGTTTGTTGAACAAAATTATTCCATTTGCTCAGTACATGAATGTAGCTGAAGGGCCTCTTTGATAGAAAATTCACTTTGGTTGGGCTGCAGCCTGAACCCTTCAGAACAGAAGTTTAAAAGCTAAGATGCACAGTCATTAAGAAGTCAGACAATTTTAAAACTTGATAAGAATTTTTTTCTTCCTTTTTTTTTAAAGTATACTTGTCAAAACTATTTTTTCTACTTTTGCCTCAAGACCTCTTCCAATTATTCTTGTGTGATATAAATACCCAGATAGGTATCTATATTCAAAAATCAACTTTTTTTACAGGAAGAATATGAGTAACACCAATATTGTTCAAAACAATACTTTTTTCCCAGTGGTTTAAGAACTTTACATGATTTAATTAAGCCTCAATCACTCCCATAGTTTTGAAAAAATATTCATTATTTTTAGTTTAGATCACCTAAAGTGAATTTAGTGAAAGAAAGGACCTCGATCCTGAATTTCTAAAGCGTGATTTGGGTGCTCAATCTCCAGCACGGAGGAATTTCCATCAGCTTTTGCCCCACTGGGGACTAAGGAAGATAGAAAAGCACCCACTGCAAAGTACAGTTATGCATTTTTTTTATTCCTATCTGTTTCCACTTGATTTACACCACACTGCTTGTAAAGCAAAAATTTGAACTAGTGTTGGGAAGGATTATCAGTAAGAGATTAAGATCCTGTTTCTCACTAGTATTAAAATTTGCATCAAAGTTTTTTGAAAAAAGACATTCTAAAATAGTGAATGCAAATGATCACACACACGGTTGCCCCATTTTCTTTGAAAAAAATTGAGAGAAAAAATGTTACCTATTCTTCTACTGCAAGTTTGCATGACACAATCACTGTACTGATTGCCACAGACATCCTGTTTCTTCCTACTGCTGAAGAATCAAGTTTTCAAAGGTGGCTGGAAGAATTTAACCCCAATAGATCTTGCCATCAAACTTCATTTTTTCATGGTTTGTTATTTCTACTGTGTTTGACACTGTGAAAGCAGAGGTCAAGGCCCTATTAAGACAGGTTATCGAAAGCTGAAGGAAAGTGAATTCATACCACCTTCACCATTATATGCAGTGGCTGAACTCACCTCTCACTGCTTATTGTTTAAGACAAACTTTGACCCAACAGGACAAAAAAATAAGAAATTTTACTGCTTTCTTTATTTCCTCTGATGCAAAAGACAGTCATGCATCACAGTGTCATAAACCTCCTATCCATTACATAAACCTCATATCCAGTTTGCAAAACATAGACCCTAACATTTAGGCCAGGATTTATCATATTGGGCAAAAGTACTCACAGCCATGACAACACACATGAGAAACAGACTCAGTGTCCACCTGCATCTTAAACAGAAAAGGTTAAAGGCTGGAATCTCTTCAACAATGTGTCCGGGCCTGCAAAACTTGCCATTGGGTGTCAAAGTGGGACACAGTTGCATACAAGGCTTTTACTTTTCTTCATCATAGTAAATATTCTATTAACCAGTCATATGGTTGTCTACTGCTCCCTATCCACAGTACAGCACTGACACCTGCACCAAACAAGGCAGATTAGTTGGGCCTTCTCCTTTCCTAAACAAAATAAAGGCCAGAAAGAGGCAGAGAATAGGCAAACCAAGAGACCTCAGCGAACAGGCAGGCTGAGGATCAGCTGCTGGGCCAGTATTAGGGCAGAAGAGGAATATCCATCCTTACAAGGATAACGGGCAGGGTGAGGAATTGTAATGAAGAGAATAGCTCAGATACAGGCAGATCTTTGGTAACCTCCACAACCAGCTTCAGGGCATGGAAAACATACAATTTACTGTAAATTCTGAGAAAAAGAAAACAAAACAGATAATACAGTGCAAGTAGGCTGCAAGAAGCTTAACTGGGCTTATGAGAGGAATTATTAGTCAGCTGGAAAGACGGAAGGCTGAAAGTCTTGCTTCTGCTTCTTTGCTTAAGATCTTCTCACTGAGATCCTTGTACCATGCTCCCTCTAGTAAAGCTCGAGAGCCCAGGCTGCAGATTGAGTCTAAGGAACAGGGACCCATCAGGAAAAGAGAAATGGGAGGAAAACTGCACTGGTCAAGATGAGATTGAGGAAAGGAAGTGTCAAAGGAGATAGTATCTTCTTATTATTCTCCTGAGTTTCTTGAAATAAATCAGCCTTTTTTGGTTTTTTTCAGCTGTATGAACTATGGCACAGATACGCAAAGTTTGGATGCAAATCTGACAAAACTGCAGGCAGATGTCTTCTATTTACAGAACTACCATTCCAATTAACCAGCAGTTATTGCCATCAGTTTGGAATCAGGCCTCTAAGACTAAACTGAGTCCCAGTTAAGCAAGTCTTGATCAAGTGTAGGACACCATGCAAGTATTTTAAAATTATACACCAGTAGGTGTTTTGAATTGTTCAATTAAAAAAATTCTACATTAAAAAAACAAACAAACAAAAAAAAAAACCCAGAAAAGATTAAAAAAAAGAAAGAAAACTTCTCCACGAGGATCAGAGGTATTGCAACAACTTGATGCCATTTCATTTGAGAGAAAGGGCATTGAAAGGGCCTGGCTGATCAAGATGTGCATCTGTGAAAGATTTACTATATACAAAATAATATCCTGACAGTGGCAGTATTGGCAACTAGTACTAACAAATTAGTGCTTAACATGTTGATTTATTAGATGCTACTTATAGCTCTCAATGTTTTTCAAGCATGAAAGATTTGAAAAGACTCTGGACAACAAAACCTCCATCATTTTATAGAGATATTATGATTTTATTATTATGTCAATGCAAGTTATCGTGTCTCTCATTTTCATACGCTACTTCATATTTTCCTCTTATTTTTGCTGCTGACATTGATTATTTTAATTTATTTTCACAGCCAGATCACTAGGAAGAGCAAGAGTATTATTTGTTCTTTATTATGGTACAGAGATAAAGAGATGTGAACCCATCCCCTTGGCCTATCACTGAGTCAGGAAAATAGATATTTCACCTGATGCACTGATTATAGCCTGGGTTTAATAAACCAGCAAGAAATGTAATGACCTTTCAGCTATCTTTCACTGCAGGAGAAACCATCAAGGTCTTAAGTCTCCAGCAAACCTTTTATAAACAGTAATGCTCATTTCAGATAACTCAAAAGGCAATGCAGAGAATAATCCCTAATAGATTGAGTAAATGGAAACATATAAATCATGCTGTGTATATTTTAATTTCTAAATAATTATTGAAGGCAATACACATACAAATTTGGGCTATATCTCAATTCTTTACTGCAATAAGAAATAAATTGCCATAACATTACAGGTATTGCTATTTCAAGACCAATATTTCATATTGAATTGGGGCAATCATCCTCTAGTCATCCCCAGCCCCATCTTTAATCAAACATTTTCCAGTAATCCCCACCAACTGGGATGCTCCAGTTTGGCATGGCCCATTGCTGTTCCATCATTGTGCTGCAGTTCACCACTCACCGAGTAAACAATTTGACATCCAGTCAGCAATTCCACTGAGAGAGACTTGCTCGTGTTTCTGACCACACCACCACTTTAAGAATGGCTACTTCTAGTCTTAAACTGAAAGAACTCCCTAAATGATCTGCTGAACTGAGCCCTACAGAAGCAAAATCACCCATGCCATGCCCTTGACCTCATGGGCCACATTTTCTTCCCCTTACACCAGCCTTTACCCAGCATATTTGCAGAGTCTCTTTGAATTGTAATGATGTAAATCTCAAAAAAGTTGGGAAAGCTCAAAGGTATCTAGAATAGAATTTTAAGAATATTTTCCTTTTCCATAGGTATAATAACCTCCCTAGTAACTGCAATTCTGAATCCCAGTTCTTGAAACAAGAGAATGTTTTCAATTTCTCTGATAGCAAAAGAAGAGAATGCTGACTAAACCTATTATCTTCTCTGTGTGCTTATTTTCACTTTGATGTACAATAAATAAAAAATGAACTGACAATACTAAAATATGAAGACACCATATCATTGTCACTGTGTTCTTACAAATCTGATCCATTCATGCTGTTTAAGCTGCTGAAACCTTTGAAGTTGGAAAATGCTGCCATGAACTTCTAGCACTGGTAATTAAGACATAGTGTGGCAAATCAAAGGAGACGTGCTACCTTGCATCTACAGTTCCTTACTAAAAAAATGCAAGCTGAGAGTCACGATAATAAATCAATTGGTTCTGCTTTTCAGTAGGAAAAGACCTGTAACTTGTTATATTATAACTCAATCCCATCTTGTATCCAAGATCAATTCCTTCTTCTCTTCATGCTTTATGATCATTGAATTTCTTTTTCTTAAGGCTAATTTTTCTTACAGAAAGCGAAGGAAATACTGCAAGGTTTGAGGAGAAAAAGAAAAAAGAAAAAGAAAAAAGTCTCTCATCATTTGTCTTCTCAGTGGGGAGAACAGGAACATTTCCTTTTCCCTCTACTACCACATTTTTCTCCTTCAAGCTGTTGTTGTTTTCCCATAAATTTCAGCAGGTTGAGCTTCTGAGGCTGTGCTAAGATTTGGGCTGGGGAAACATAGCTTATAAAGGTTTATTAGCACAACTGAGCTAAGCAATGTGTGTGAGGGTGCCTTGTGTTCTGGGTAGCAGACTCCTTTCACATTTCATAGTGTATTAAAAACACCAACTATGAAATATTTCAATAAAAATAAATCAATATGTGCTCCAGTTGGAAATCTCACTGCCATATTAATTTGCTTACTGCATAAACCAAATTCCTACATACAACATATGGAATTGTCTGAGTTTAAGTCATGAGTTTCACTGAAATATTTAATTTTTCCTACCTCTATTCTATTTTATAGTTTAGTTTTTTCTTAAAAGTGGTAGTAGGATAAGGACTTATTAAAAATACAGATATGCCTAAAGGGCACAGAGCAGTTTGTCTGATTCAAAGAAGCAAAATAAGAAAACCTTCTGCATAACGATAACATTATTCAACATTTTCAAACATGTGGGCTTTTACACAGCCTTTCCTGTCTGTTTTCATGATCTAAAGTTTTTGATTCCTTCCCAGAACTCTGAGCTTCTCCAGCTCCTCTAAATCTGCGCTATCCAGCCCAACCCAGCAACAGAGACAAATTTGCCAAACCTAATTGCATATGTAGGGACGAGCTCATGCTGGTCATTTCCCTTCTCTCCACCTGCTTGTGCTACAGTGGCAAAGCCTCAAGGGCAGATCTAAAAGGAATCAGCCAAACGTTGACCATCTACAGCCATATATGCCAAAGGCAGATCTCATACACGTGCATTCTCCCCTTTACCTTGGACCCCTTCTTGCATTTATTAGCAAATTGCTGTGTGACTTGTTAGGTTTTTCCTACAAAACCACATAAGGGCAAGGTGAAAATTCCTGCTGCCACTCATGGGTACTCTCAATAGTCCTGAACTTTGCTCTCGTGGCTGTGACACTTCCTGAATGATCCTGCATGAATCATTTCTCCTCCACACCCAGGAAATCACCTTTATTGAAATCATAAGACACTCAGGGCAGACCAGATTCCTCATTACACATTTATAGTGTCTTTTGCAATAGGACCTGACTTAAGGGTGTTACAAAAACAAGCACGGGACCTCTGTCCCCTAATGTTTTGCATTTTGTCAGTCTTCCACCAAAAATTTGTCTTCCCTTCCAGTACCATCAACTTCCTTATTTCTATTTTTCCGCAGCACCTGAATTAAATTCTCCCCAAACAGCAAAAATTCCCATTTCTCTTGAGATGGGAACAGTGACAATAAGTACACAAAGTTTCTTACTTTCCAGTGTCCAAATGTCTCCTCATATGTCACACAGGAAATACCTAGAGCAGCTGCTACAGGAATCTGCCACTAGGAATCCTAAGGGGCAATAGCTCTCACCCTAATTTTAAAACACAAGCATGATTTTGAACACCAGTGGTATTTAAAAAAACAAGTTATGCTACTGTCATATATTTATATATAAAATATAGAACAAAACCTTTTTTTTTTTTCCCTGAAGCCTATTCCATTTCTGATGAGCCTTAAGGAGACTGCAGTGAAATAAACCAGACAGTCAAAGCCCATCCACAGTGTCCATCCAAGCGAGTGTGTCTATAATAACACAGACTCACTTTGCTGGCCAGACACCTCTTCCAGCCCAGGAGATTATTCCTGCTGCTCACAGAGGGGAAGTGCACGGGACTCACTCCTCACATGTTCCTGGATGAGCTACCTGACCATCCTCCATAGCTACCCTTGGGTAAACAAATTTAGAATGATATTTCTCAACATAAACAAGACTACTTTCCCACTGATTTAACTAGATTTCGGGGGGAAAAAAAATCACTTTAATTTGAAGAGACATTTTGAATTGATATTTGAAACAGAAAACTTCACCCCTTGTGCTTTTCGGGCAGCTTCCCAGCCCAGAATTAAAGACTTTTGTTTAGCAGTGAGCCTTATTGAAATAAAAACAAAACAATGATTCAGAACTAATCAGGGAAACTCACAAAACAAATGAAAGGATGTATTTAAAATTCAGCAAAGAGGCTGTAGTGATGTAAATGTTCCCAATTTCTGGTTAAATAGTGGTAGCAGCAAGCTGGTCAGTGAAGCTTCCAAAGCTGCACTCTATTTCCCTCTACGTCTTAAATAAACTTATAAGGAAAATGCCAGCAGCACTTTTCTGTAAATACAGCAAATACAAATAATTTTCAGCTAAAAATCAGAAACAAATCCAATAAGGCCTTGTGATGCCCATTCAACTAAAACAGTACTTAACAAAGACTTATTAGTCTTATGCATTTTATGTTGAAAGTTACTTATTCCAGTTAGATTTTATCCCATAAAAAACCCAAATGAAAGGGATTACATTGTGTCTGAAGGTGAATATATGCACACACACATACAAGTGTGACCGACTACACATCATTGTCATTCATTCACCAAGTCCTGTGATTTTATGAGTCAGAGATTAAAACCTATAGACAGAAATAATAAAACAGCTTCAGTTAATTTTTCCTCTGTAATGCCATCAACTAAGATTATATTTGTGAGATACATTTGAATTCAGTTAGGCTAATAAGATCCAAAAAACCCTAAGATTTTGAAGACCATATTTTTCTCCAATACTCCTTGAAAAGGGATATAGATAGATTTTAACACCTTCAAAATTTTAGGGGCTTTTTTAAGAGAAATCTTTCTAACACAAAGTATTATTAGGGTTAATTTACATTAAAATGAAAACTTTGGTCAGATCTCTTGCTTTCTGATTTTCAGCCATGGTGGAACCAATCCTAAAATCACCACGACATAAAACCAGGCCATGTTTGAGTGAATTGCTCCAGCCACCAGCCTGATTCACTCATCACTTGGGAACTACTCAGAGGTGGCTGCTCTTGATACTCATTTTTAAGGCTTTCTAAAAAGAAATTCCATTTTCCTGATATTCATAAATAGTTTTGGTGCAAGCCTTATGTATACAAAAAATGTCAAACTGTTGAAAACAGATGTCCCTTATTATTTTTTTTCAGGTAACCTGTTTCCCTCCCACTTCTAGAAAAGTATTTTTTTTTCTTTGTTTTCAAAGATATTTCTACAAGACACACATCTAAACAGCATCGTTGTAACATGTCACAGATGATAAAGCCTCATCATAGTGAATCTGTATTCAGCACAATTGGAAAAACATCCTTAGAAAAATTACTCACTAAGAAAAAGCCCAGTGAAAGCCACATAGGTCTCTGGAAGTTAATAGTCATAGCATGCTTTGAGAGATGACAGCACTTGTGAATAAAAAAGAAATAAACCAAGGCTACAAACAAGAGGAAAAAGAAGAAAGAACAAGTCAGATTTAAATACATTTTAAAAATATCCTAAACCAGATAAGTGTTCTCACTAAATTATGTTTAATATACTATATGGAAAAAAAAATCTAATTCTTTACAGAAAGATTTTCTGTGATCCCAAACCAAAAAGGGAAAAAACCCAAAAGCATTCCAAAGCAAACAAAGTTGAGCTGTTTAATTACTACCATCAATCCATCTCAGGACTTGTAGAAAAAATCCACTCAGAAATTGCACAAAAGGGCTTGCAGAAATGTGTGTTTATGCTTCCTTCCTCTCTGGTTGTGAGTAGAGTTATGTACACACTGAGCCACTTGCAAAATCAGATTCTAAAATTAGAAACCTTCACTGCACCAAGCTGGATTCCTGTTCTGTGCCTAGTCGGCTCTTACTCTCCTGAGCAGCCACCATTTCACCTTCCACATGACATGGGGTTAATTTTTCTGCATAAAGAGACTCTCTAAAATAAAAAAGAAAGAGAAAAGGGCATCCCCAAGATTTTCTGATCCCCTGAAGGGTTAATCTCTTCTCTTCCCTATTTACAAACAAGGAAATTGATTGATGTGGATATTAACAAATACCACATTTTTCCACTTAATGTGCCAAGATCCCCTCAAAATCACAAGTTGGGGTGTGCATCTCTTTCAAGTAAGTGATGTGACAGACGTTAAATCTGAAAACACTCTTTTGTCTCCCCCAAAATATTCAGAGGTATTCCCTGCCCCAGCGATTCACAATCATTGGTATCTGTGCAAACTCTGGAGAGCCAGAGCTACAGGAAGTCCCTGAGTTCTCTGCAGGAGTTCAACACTGCTAAGCTCAGCATCATAAAAATATTTCTATTCTATTAACACCACGTACATTTTCTAAAACACCAGTGGCTTTGTGGAGACAGGCTTTGTCTAAACTCAGAAGGATGGTAAGATATTAAAGAATTAGGCTCAAGTGTTCTGGGCTACTTCCCTAAATAAAGTTAAATAAGAAAGTTCTCTACTTGCTTCTCAAATCTAGAGCCTAATCAGAAGCATGATTGTAGGAGGAAATCCTGCTCAACAAAACCCAACAAACACAACAGCTTTTTAAAAAATCTTTTCCTGCACTGGATATTGATATGACCACATTCAGGATGTACAAACAGGAACAAGATCGTTTAAATGGCTTCCTAGAGATACGAGAGAAACCAGAGAAATGAAGGTAGGATAGGTAAAATTTGGAAAGAGATCAGGAACAGTGAGGATTCCTTCTAGTCTGAGGAGACAGGAGAGAAACAGAGGGAAAAGTAATAAAATAATCTGGGGAAATTAGGAGGAAGTTTCTTTGTCATGTCAATTCAATGAGATTGGGAATTTTATTATTGCTTTTTATTTTAGAAAAGTAGCTGATTTGTTAGACGTGGCTGTGAAAGTCCCACAGTTTTAGCAATTAGTGTTCTGCTAATTAAATTGCCACATCAAAGAGATAGACATTGTAGAGTAGCAGGATTAAAAGACACCTATAGCAGTGGGCTCTCTTTTAGAGGTTGTCAAGCTTGGAGCTTCTATTGATTAAAAGCTGCAAACACTCCTGGTAAATACTTCTCTCTACTTCCTATCAGTGCCACAAAGGCAGCAAGCGGAAGCTCATGTCCGAAAAAATACAAATGGTTTGGTAAGAATCTAATATTGTAAGGTTGCATTATGGTACTGAGCATTATCTTGTAAATACAGACTGATTTTCCAAGTCCTCAGTTGTTACCAGCTTGGATGAGCTCTGAAATCCACTTTTCTTCCCTTATTAAGGACTATTAAGTATATTAAATATAAAGAACAAAGGTTTTGCAACTACAGTGACATTTTCTTAATTTCAGAGATTGAGCATTGATATATAATCCTATACAGTTACTTTTATGGGCTCTGATACTTCTAGAATTGACTGCAAATTTATTATTTGCATCTCATTTCCAGACAATACAACAAAAATTCCACAGTGGGAAATTCAGGTGAGAAAAGGAATAGAAAAAGGGAGAAGGAAAGGGAGAGAGAAGGGAGGTGAAAATAAACAGGAGGGAAAGAGAGAGCAAGAGCATGAGAGGGGAAAAAGCAAGTGTGTGACAGCACAAGCAAGAGAACATGAGTGGGGAGAGCAAAGAGGAACAGAGGGGGCCGAGAGAGGAGGGGGAGAGAGAATGAGAAAACAACTCTCTTTTTGCCACATCTTGAAACGTGGCCAGTGAAAAAGTTGGTGAAAAGGACTTAATGAAACAACCACCTGCTTCTAATATATGAAGGATGATTGTTGTACAGTTGATTTCTTGTGTCAGAATTGCTGGTAGGAAATTGTAATTGTGGGCAGATCAAAAGTGAGGGGTGGTGATTTCCTCCATTCCCCCTGCAAAGGATTATGTGTTTTAAATAGATTTTAATTGTTCCTAAGATAAACATGTCAGAAATGTTTAGTTCTAGACAGGTCTCAGAGCTTCTTCATGTGGTCTGTGGTACGAGGAGCTCCACTAAGTGTGGCTGCAACTGGAAATCTCTGTGCACCCCAACCCTCACTTTTCCACCCAAGATTTAATCAAGTCTACCAGAATTGCCAGCTGATGTCCATGTCTCAGACTTTTCGGTTTTTTGTTCAGATAATTAGCTCAAAATAATCTTTGAAATTCACTCTGAAAAGATTCATTTACAACTCTATAAATTATATTTCCCCCATCATCTGATTACATAGATCCAGTATTCAATCTCTTTTTGCTAAAACCTGCTTTGACACCTTCAGAAGAATACATGTTATGGTTTTGTTAAGCCTTTACCTTGGAAAAGCAGATACTCTGACATATTTCTACCTCTGGGCAGGGAAGGGTTTAGCCCTCAGAACAACCCTCAGGGGCTCCCATTTACATAATGAAACTAATATGCTGCAACACACTCCAGCAATTCTTCTGGATCAGATACTTCACATTTATTATGGTATTTTGGTGTACTTTTAGCAGGGCAATTTAATTAGAATTATCCATGGATAGTTTAAAAACTGAATCTGCAGATCATTTATTACTGGCCTGTATTTACTGATGCAGCAACAAACCCATCTGGTTAGGGCTTATTCTTTAATTAGTTCATTTAACATTTTTGTCCAGAGTGAATCGACTACAACTTTATCCACGGCGCAGGGCATAAATCAGTCTCTCTCTATCACATAACCCAGTGACTTAATGGGGAGTATCTCTCATTGAGGGCAATTTTTACACATTTCATTCATCGTGCCAGAATTGTCAGTGTGAAATTGTGACAACAGCTGGCTAAAAGTGAGGGATTATGACCTTCTCACAGTGATTACATGCTAAAAATTAATTGTGTTCCCCCCCCAGCACTGTGGCATTGTGATTACTCCAAGCCAGGAACGTGGGTGGGTGTGGGCGAGATGCATGCAAGAACAGATAGATTACAAGGCACACAAATCAATGCTTGTTATTGCTAACTCATAAAAAATGGTTGCTAGCTAACAATACTGAAAGAAAGAAAGAAACAACAAGTTTAATTTAATTACCAGTATATCTGTTTTGTACTCTGGAGCAAGCGAACTAAGATAAATTGTGAGACTAACATCCATCTGGATGTTAAATTAAGATGCTGGTACAGCCATATCTTTCAAAGCCCTGAGTTTACTCCACCAATCATTTTTAACAAATACCTCAGTCCTTTTCTATGCCATAAGTAATATAGTAAATCTTGTTTCTTTTAATGTTACAGCATCTTTCTTCTTGATGCTACTTCTTTTTTGCCAGCATTTGCTGGAGGAAATATTGATCTCTGCTTCCTCAAAATGAGTTTTCCCTGTACCCTTTCTTATTCAGTGGACCCTACAGTTTGTATGCTTGATATTGCACATTCTCTCTCTGGGGTAAAGTGTTCTGCCACTTTGCAGTTTCTTTAAGCAGAATTCTTTTCACACTTTAAATAGCATTGAACTGTGCCAATTGTGAAAAACAAAACCAAACCAAACCCAACCGAAGCCTGTTTGGTTTGTTGTATACATTTAGTTATGCTCAAACCATTAGCTGGGAGCCTGAGGGCCAAATCCAGCATTAAACTATCCCTGACTTAGTCATACCCTTTCCCAGAGCAGCATGGTAGGCTAACACAGGAGCTTCAAAGAAGCTTCACATATTTTTGCAATGATCAAAAGCCTATGAAACATCTTAATTTGCAAGCTTGCTCAAAGTCAAGTAGAATTAATATGGGGGAAAAAGAGACTTTTGGGCCAACACTATATATAAGCACGTTCCTAGTAAAGTATGTAGCTACATCTCTGTTCTTTTTATGCATATATTTCTTTATTACTGTAGGCACTTCCTTCAATAATCCTTCATTTTGGGGTTCAGATCTCTGGGAGCTATGGGTGATCTCCATCTATGATTCACAGATGGTGCAGCTCAGCAAAACTGTTTCTTCCTATGGATTGAAACTCGTCTTTCTGTTCAGTGCAGGAGCAGCAAAAAAAAAAAGAACTGTAAATGACACACCTGCATTTCTTCATCTGACCACTGGAAATATGACTGTGAACACTTGCTTTGGCTGAGGAGAAAGAAATTTTTTTCCAGTTGCCACATCTTATTAAACAACTGTCTTTATTTTCCAATGCTTGCATGTTTATTTTCTTTGCTCCCAGCATTGCATGAGCTGCTTTCCAATATGTTACTTACTTTTAAAAAATGCCCAGTCAACACATTTTCCATGACATCAGTGAGAACTGCTGCTCTCTGAACTTTTCCATATTTGTTTGCTTTTCTTTAATCAAATTAATTAAACCTTTAGGTCCCCATTTTAGGAATGTTAGTAATAGTCCTATCTGTGGGATCTTTTTCCAGCAGAATGAAACAATAACAACTTTCAGAGCTCCTCTTTGAAGAGGTGTGGTCTCAGTGCCTCACGCAGCTGTATTTCCAGTGGCTGCGAGCACATCAGTCTGTCCAAGCAGACCAGAGACAGATTTTCTTTCTTTCTTTCTTTCTTTGAGAACTCTATTTTGCCTTTTTATGATAATTTAAGTTAAAACTCAATGTGGACAGAGCCTTTTTATAAAAGCAATTTTATATACTTTTAAATTTTTTTTGTATCAGCCACTGGAGCAGGCAATAGGGAAGCTGACTTATTCCTTATGATTTAAAAAAAAAAAAAAGTAATTTTTAAAAATTGTAATTGAAACTACACTACAAAAAACCCTATGAAATACTGAGAAAATGAAATATTTAAGCTCACTCACAATGTTCTTGAATTTTCTATTTGAAGAAATAGTCACTTAAATTCAAAATTTTTATCAGATCAATATCCTGACATAATGCAATACAAACAGCTTTATTAGCAAGCTCTGCAATGGCATAAAATTACCCACAATGTTATTTTTTCTGCCCAAAGAGAATATAGTGTACTTTAAACAACTATTCCCATCACCCAAATTTCAAACTAGCTTTTAAGCAAAAAATATTTCCAATTGCCAGCTGGCAAACTAATACTACTCGTGGGAAAATAAGTCCCTATAATGATTATAAAAGGTGGCATATTTGTACTTTATCTCATTATTTATTTTGCTGGTTATCCACTTTTTCTTTATGATTGGTTGAATGAACATTACCTATTTGAAAAACTGACATGTTTCGATGTGGAGGGGTTTTTTTTACTTTTCAAAATAAAATGAAATAGTTTTAGATACTTCCCCTATACCTGCATTTAATGTCTACTTTTATAGCTCTAAAGTAATTATATTTTTATATCTAGTCATTAAATTCCAAGCTTATTCCATGTTTAATCTTTGCTGGATTTTGCTAAGATGAGTAGATAAAGGCATATGCACATTCCACTGTACCTCAGTGAGTCCACTCAGGCTACATGGGAAGAAATGAAAACACAAGATTCCAGCACAGATATAAGCAGTCATGTGCTCTAACATGCTCCCTGATCTGTTATTAGCAAGGTGATGTCCATCTAAAAATTAATTTCTCCCCACTCTAAAAAAAGTAATGAGTTTAAGCATTAACCCGGGAAGGGNGGATTTCCTGAAATAAAAGACTTTTTTTGGTTTATACAAAATTAAAAACAATGAAATCACAAAATTGCAATGTCCTAACACACATCCACATAACTACCTATAACAGGTACATGCTACTGATTTTTATAGGAGCCTGCAGATATCCATAAGCATGAATGGGCTTCCTACAGTCACTACCTGGCAGATTTCTGTGGGACAGGATTTGGATGCAGCCAGGTATTGGCTTTTCCAGTGGACTGTCCCCGAGCCCAGCTGTAGCTGTGGCTGGTCCAGCCCCCCAGGCTGTGCCCCTCCCCGGCTATGGCCGTGCCCTTCCCTGGCCGTGCCCAGTCCAGGTCTCCACGCTGTGCCCTCCTTGGCCCTGGCTGTGCTCCTGGCTGTGGCTGCGTCCAGTCCAGCCCCCCAGGCTGTGCCCCTCCCTGGCTGTGGCTGTGGCCCTGGCTGTGCTTCTGCCTGTGGCTGTGGTCAGTCCAGCTCCCCAGGCTGTGCCCGTGGCTGTGGCTGTGCCTCTCCCTGGCTGTGCCCAGCCCAACTGTCCAGGCTGTGGCCCTGGCTGTGGCTGTTCCTCTGCCTGTGGCTATGCCCGGCCCAGCTCCCCTGGCTGTGTCCGTGGCTGTGCCCGTGCCCGTGCCCGGTCCAGCTTCCTGGGTTGTGCCCATGGCTGTGTTTGTGCCCATGGCTGTGTCTGTGCCCATCCCCGGCTGTTCCCGACTCCCCCGGCTGTGCCCATGGCTGTGTCTGTGCCCATCCCCGGCTGTGCCCATGGCTGTGTCTGTGCCCATGGCTGTGTCTGTGTCCATCCCCGGCTGTGCCCATGGCTGTGTTTGTGCCCGGCCCGGCTCCCCCGGCTGTGCCGGTCCCGGCGGGCAGCCGGCGGCTCCGGGGTGCAGGCCGCTGTCTGCCTTATCTCCCACCTCGCTGAGGATAAATGGATGCGTGCCGGGCTCTAAGACCACACAAATCACCCCGGGCGGAATAATAATTGTACTTGTAGCTGCAGCCAAGCTATTTCACGGACACGTGGGGTTGGCAGAAAAGCGAATCAATTTATAAAAGAGTGTGCAGCGTTAGATAAAGCCCAAGCCCTGACAGCTTTATCTGATAGGTTCAGTTTGTTTTTTTAGAAGTGAGTAGCCCTGAGGCTTTTTGCTGAGTTTTATGGAATAGTCACTTTATTTTAAGCAACAACAGAGGTTTAATAGGAAGGGGGAACATGCTGAGAGGTCACCTGTAGCCGGGTATTATCATCTACCTGTAGCCAGGTATTATCATCTGAGCAAATGCAAACTGTACATCATGGAAACCTCTCTGCAACTGACAATAAGCATTCATCTCCCAGCAGTTGTTTCATCCCTATGCTCACACTTAAAACATTGCTGAATTTTCTTGGTTACTTATATCAACATCAATATCTAACTGACATGGACACAGTAAGAAGATATACTATAATCAAAAAGCGAGCATAAAAGAGAGTGGAATTCAGTTCATTCCGTAAAGTTCTTTTATAGAGCAATACATTTCAAGATAATCTCTGGAGCAGCAAATTAAACAGACATTGAAACAAACTTCTATACATCTCAAAATTATTATGATCACACAAAGTAATTACCACTAGATGCTAATTTCATATACTGCCAGAAAAATCTTAATTAAGCATTAGAGATGGTAGAAAAGAAATGAGAAATGAAAGGAAATCTCAGAAGTTTTAGGGACTATTTTCCTCCATTTTTTTTAATCCATGCAAATGATAAGAAGTTCAGAGTTAAAGGAAATGTTATTTTGCATTTAGTTAATCTAAATACAGAAGCAGAGATCTTTAGTCCATTGAGCCAATCCACAAATTATACGAGGAAAGCTTGCAAGACAAACTACTGCAAGACCATTCAAAGAGCCTTTCATTGCTGTTAATTTCAGTTACCCATTTCATTACAACAACAAATGTAAAAACACTACACAGAAATGCTGGTATGGCTTTCAAGAACAAGACCATGATTTTTCCTGAATACCATCGCTTCATTGGTCTCTCTATTACTTGCAGAAATAAGTTAGTTAATAATTATAAGATACTCAAAGACTATGTTTTACCCAGTTTACACTAGTAAACACATGTCCTAGGCTAGAAAAAAATCCTAGCATGCAACAAAAATATTCTGAAAATTATAGTCAAAGGCCAATGTTTTAAAACTTTAAAAATGCAGGGGCTTGAATCTCAAACAATATTCATAAATCAACATGAACTTACTTTAAGAAGCCACAAAAATTCTAAGCAACTAAATGGAAATTTTTAAGATTGATGAAAAATAGAGATCAGTGTTTAGGAAACTGCAGTTTCAGGGCTGGGTCCCCAGAATGGTTAAATTTGTTGCATTCTTCTTTAGAAAGTTTGAGGTTCCCATGGGTAGATATTCAACACTAATGAGTTTCTTGTGTTCACTTGTGTTCAAGGCCCTAGGAGCCTCAGAGACCAATCAGTGGCAAATCCCTCTGCTATGTTTCCTTATATATCCTTCTTTAAAAGCTGTGATTTTGCTGGAAGAATCTAGATTTTAATTTGTCCAGGTAGCATCCAGATCTTGTCCATGTGAGGACCGTACCTCCACTTCAGAGAGCTGATAAAACTGTTAATAATATTAGTTCAGACCCTGCAAGAGCATAGGGACCCTGTCACTTAAGCAGACAATAAACACTTCAGATTTCTATTCAATTTAATCTAAAGATCTAAAAACATTACAAACTGTAAGAGAGTTGTACTTTCTACTCCTCCCAAAAAGTGTAACTGCATTTTACACATACAGAAACTAAGGGCAGACGGAGAGAATGTCAGAAGAGTCTGCTCTGCTAGCAAAGTCCTGCTCTCCTCATTCTAAATATGCAATCTTTGCATCCCAAATTCCAGGAAACTTGAAATCTGAGCTTTGCAGTCTTCCAAGTATTCCCTGCAGTGAAAAATTTTGAGCTGTGCTGCCAGTAAAGACACACAGGATCTATACCCCAGACGTATGCAAGGAGCAGCAGACAGAGTTCTGAGTCTCTTTTGTCAGCCACAATACAAGCTTGGAACATTTTGTTTACTTGGTATCATTGGCTCAGGATTATATTTTTTTAAATAACATAAAGTTTGTTAAAATAGCAGATGTGTTTTATTTTATTCATAGGCAACAATACATTGATTTTCAGGTATCTTAATAGAAATTCAAAGTATTACATTTGAAGTATTACATTACATCAATTACATTGATTACCATACTCAAGAACCTAAAGAGGATAAGGAGGGTTGGATTTTTAAAATCTGATTTAATACACTATTTATTAATTATTTAAATATTCATAGAAACTCTAAAAAACAAATTTCTAACTGGGTGTGGGGGGTGGGCATAGAGCAGTGAGAAACACAGCAAATCTCAAAAAGTCAAAACCCAATTTGTCAATATTTTTATTTTTTCTACAACAAATGCGTCAAGCCCCATGAATTATTTCAGTTACACTTTTTGGCCCCCACATCACACTTTCTCTCACTTGCGTGTGCTGGTTATTCATTAGCCATGAAACACTGCAGCACCTCTCCCTCTTCAGGACCTGCCAGATATCTCCGTCTGGAGAAGATATCCATCCATCCCCCAAGAGGAAGGGATCTCTTGGTGCCTTGCCTGGGCCCTGCACTCTAACAATCCCCAGAAGGGGCTCTTTCTGCAGTATTTTAGGCACTGCTGTCTGCCAGGACAGGATTCTGTGCCTCAACACAACTGATGCACAAACTCAGTGTCACTGTGTGTCCTGTCATGCAGCTGAAAAAGGCAGGAGGATCCCAAGGGATCCATGACTCTGTGTGTGTGTGTCTGTGCTTTCAGCAGCCACCTTCTGTCTCAGCTGAGGGGGAAGGAGCCCTGGCTGCCTGTGTTTGTGTTTGGTGTGAGTCCTGCACACAGGGCTGTGGAAAGCCACCCCTTGTCCATGGCACACTGTGCCCACGCTGTCACAGCACCCCCAGGGTGCTGTGCCCCTATCTTTGGGGTGCTCTGGGATGCTCAGCTCTGCTGCTGGTTCAGTGGGCTACAAGTAAATACATCAGCATCCTCAGCCAGGGTAGAGTCTCCACGTCCCCAAGCTGACATGAGGGAGTTCCTGGCTGGAGCAGGCAGCCACGCTCCCAACATCACTTCACAGGAGCCACAGGCATGATCAGTGACAGTCTGAGAAATTCTCTGTTCATTTGCAGCCCCAGTGGATTCCATATCAATGCTGGTGCTGCCAAGCAGATATCCAGTATGAACAAGGTCATCAAATTTGTCTCAAAGCATGTTTGATCCATTAATTGCCCAGATGTAGCTCACTAAGTTGTCTGCATTATATATGTATTTAGATGACTGAGTGACCCTGTTTGTTTGGAGTAGAGCACTGGATTTTGTGATATGCCAGTGCACTAGGGTGGAAAATAAACATCCTCAACTGCTAAATAATTAATTATTTTACTGAATTAAATATGAAAATAGTACAGGTCATTTAGAATTTCTTGTGCTTTTTAATAATAGTCTCTTCAAAACCTATCACATTACTCAACTTCATATCAGCATCTATTTTATTTACTCTCCATTTTTAATATGCAACACACTGCAGTTTTTTGCATAAACGACCATATAAAAACATCAAATGCTGTCAAGTAGGAAGTGAAGGTTTTGATACTGGTGGGGTCTTTGCTCAGAGGCAGCCTGGTATTGTGGGTTAGGCTTCATAGCTCAATTTCCAAAAGTGAAGGCAGTGAAATAATTAATAAGAATATTTATGAAGCAAAAGGGGATTTCCTGGGGGAAAAATTGTTTTCATATTTGTGAAAATATATGCATCTGTCTATACTCCTCAACATTAACAATAGGGTCCTGCTGCCTGTAGAATGAAGAGGGGAAATAACCTCACAACACCCCTCATCACAACCAGAGCCAGACAAATGCTGATTTTTTTGGTTTTTTTAAGGAAAAACTAAGCTTATTTAAGTCTGAGACTCCTACACGTATCCTCATTAGTCTCACGGCACAAAAATCACTTTCCCTGAATGATGAGCTCTATCTGCCCTTTCTCCCTAAGCTTTGCTGTGGGAAGAGCTGCCTCATCCATGAATGTGGCAGCTTCACCAAGGATAGGAAGTCCCGGTTCCCTAAGCACAACCTGCTCTGAACAGAACTCCCAGGAACCACAAAAAGTGATTTGCTACGAAGCAGCCTAGAAATCCGGGCCTGTACCTGCCCCCCACCCCCAGTTTACACTTTTTGCCAATATTTGGATTTTTACAGGATAAACTGAGCACTGCATCGCCCCACAAGTGCGCTCATCCAGGACCACAAGGAGTCTGCTGGACAAGATTTAGTTAACAGAACTCTTCATCAGAAAATCCAAGATGAGATACAATTCATCTCTCATTGCTGGAAATATTAAAGAGGGTAATGCCAAAAAAGAACAAAAATGTTGAGATTTGATAATACAACAGGGCCAGCTATAGCAATGCAAGTGCCAAATTTAAGACTTGAACAATAGCCCATCTTCATTTGTGAGAAACATTTATTCAATATTTGCATTGGGGCAGAGATATAAAGCATCTAGACAGAATCTGGTACAGGCAGGAGGAGGAAAGTGCCTGCCTAGATCTTAAAAACTCTTTTCTTTATGAAAACTTGAACACTGTAACTTGCTATAAACTGCCTTCAAGCACTTTTTATTTTCTTCCAATTCATCTACTCATATTTCCATTGTGAGTTTTGAGCTTTTGATGATGGTCAATTAAACAACTATTATAATATAGTTGTTTATGCAAATAACAAACACCAGAACAGCATGTATTTGATGAAATTCATATTATTTTCCCTTATGATCAAAATCAGTGTGTCCTTAAAAACAAGCAAGATATCTAGAAAACAAAACAGATAATGTTCAAGCTGTTTTTAAAGGATAAAGGTCATACTTTAACAAAAAAACCAACAATCCAACCAATCCTTCTACAGTTTTTACAATTAAACTGAAAGCAACAAAAATGTTAGCAATGCAACTCAATCAATTCAGGCTCTCCCTGCTTGAAGTTGAGGATCTGCCAATTCATATAAAAAATTTGCATTTCAAAATGAAATATAAAATCCTTCTTCACCTGCTTGAAATGAAAAGATATCCCAGTGGAGCTTGCGAAATACATGCCCATTGTTTAATGACCTTCTAATACCAGGGAAAGAACATCCAAGAATGTTGCAGATAATTCTGGTCTAATCAGGTTAATGATGGAAGCCAAGGCCAGGACTACAGCAAGCTGTTCGTTAGCATTTGATATTTCTGGCAAATAAACTCACTGCTGTTCATCCATTAAGTTCTCATCCAACAAATGGTAACAACTGCTCCTGACATTCAGTACAGAATATTCTGCTCCCTTACCAAATCCTGCTGCTCTAAAGAAGCCACCACTGACATGCAAAGGAGGCCAAGCTTCTTCCAATGGCTTCTGTTAAAACAGCACAGCAATAAATTTCCAGCTGAACAGGGCAAAAACTGATCATAATTTTTTTACTTCTTCTCAGTGTGTGAGGAAGTATCTGGGGAAATTTTGTTCTTCATTGAGATGCAGGACAGGGAGTATAAAACAGAATCACATATTGTTATGTTCTCAGGCTTCATACTGAGATCATGGTTCTATGAACATGTACTGAACATGATGTTTTTCATAAGTACTGTTCAATCTACCATGTGCAAGTTTCCAGACTTCTGCTGGCCTTTAAATCTCAGTTTTATGTGTCTCTCACAATCAGTATTCACTGGTGAACTACATGGACGTAACCAAGCTTGCTCCAGCTGATGACTGACCAGCTTTAAAAGGCCCAGATGAGCTGTTTTCTCCAGCTGGAATGTTGATTAAAGCTATCTCAGCAAACATGGAATATATGAGCACTCAATTTCCAGCCATTCACCTAGAGACTATCCGAACTGCAAGATTTGCTGAGGTCAGGCTTGGATGTGCATAAAACTTTTTTGGCCAGAAAGGATCTTTCCTTGATCACTGAAGGAGCTCCTGCTCTGCTGGCCAGCAGTCCTCGTTACAGCCTGGAGCTGTGAAATGCCTCAGATTCCTTCAGGGTCCCAAATCCTTCTGCAGCCAATGGAATCCTGAAAGACATTCATCACCAGCCACTTTGAGGAGCTGCTCAAGTGACTCGTAATTCCTCACGCAGGGGTGGACTCTTCCCCTTTCACGGGGAGGTCAATGAGGAAATGGAACTACTCTCTTAAATCCATCTGAGGACACCACTGTGCCAGTGCCTCCAGAAGCTCTGAACTGCCTTTCCCTCCCTGGAGTTACTCCCCCCTGTAACAGTCATCCTACTGCTCTGTCCTCATGTATTTTGCTGCTGTCCTGAAAAATACACTGGAGGTAAGCACATGCACATATGAAATTCAAAGGAACGTTTTAAATAAGAATCTTAAACATTACTCAAGAGTCTGCTTGAACCTGTATTCCTACTTCCTGCCCAGGTGGAGGCTGGACATGGAATTCAGCTAAGCATGTCAAGCAGTATCCGAAGTTCAGCAGAAGTTAACAAGAGTCACAGAAAAGATCCAGACTTTCAGGTCAGCTGAACCATACCAAAAGCTATAAAAGCTTAGGAAAGACAACCATCAGCCACCAGTAGATATCAAAAAGCAACAGTTCCTATGGTAAGAAAGGAATCCATTTCCTCACAGTTGGTTTCTCCCAAAAGATCTTTATCTGAAACCTCAATTTTCCAGGAATGAACACTTACTAAAAGATGGGGTACAATGTTCTCATTCTGCTAAATCTCATCTACTTCCAAATCACTGAAATGTTCTGTCTCTTGCAGTTGCCTTGCAAATTGGCTGGCAAATATTAACTCAAGCTGTTCTACCAAAGCAGGTGATCATCTTTTTGCTTTTCCATTTCAGTGATCCAAGTAAAGTCTGGGTACAACACAAATGATGTCTGCACTGCCCAGGGAAGGACTCTGTGAGGAGATCCATTAGACTCCCACGGAGAGCTAGACTGAAACTTCTTTGGGATCCAAGCTGTCACCATTCTGCCATTAAATGCAACCTATTGTTTTCAACTCCATGATATAATTTTGGCTAGTTAAAAAGACACATTCACTTTTTTCACTGACAGTTGCACACCTGTACAGTCTTACAATTTCCTCTGGGGACTCGTCACCAGACTTTGAGTGGTTACAAATATGAACTCTCTACAACTGCAATGGTTATGCAGCCAACACAGCAGAGGCACATAACACAGGCAGGTGAAAGACTGGATAGAAGATAGACTGCAAAGGTCAGCTGATATTTACAGCTCCAGCTCTCAGTGAGAGCAAGCTGGCTGCTCTGAATGCAACAGCCTGGCTTCAGTCCTCAGGGAAATATGGTCTAACCATCTCCTGCTTCCACTCCAAAGTGATTGATGTACTTCAGCAGTTGCTGGAGGAGAGATTTGGAAAAAAAAATCAATCTATTTAGAAGAGCCCATCATGGGGTCTTTTATGTGCAAACATTTCCTGATTTGATGACAATTTATAGGATAAATTATTTGTCACACTATGTTTTTAATTACTCAGACTAGACAAGATTAATTGCAATTTATTTCAGTTGAGGTGAGCAAGAGTATCAGCATCTCCTATTGAGCACATCTCCTATGGAGATGAGTCTGTATCCTCCTTGTCTTCTCTCCAAACTCGATGGAGATAAATTGTCTCCTGCTCAAGGTGCTCCTTGCTTATCATCCCCAGTGGTTTCTTCAAACCAAGTGCCATCAGGGTTCTGAAAGCCCTGAGGCCCAAAGAGCTCAGTCCCTGTGGGGCACTGTTTCCACTGTTTCCAGGTTTGCCACCACGCCTGCACTTTGATGAAGGAGGACCTTCTCAAAACCTGGAGAAGAGAAGCAGCCTGGAGCTGTGAAAGGCTGCTGCAGTTACCCATGCCAAGGCACTGACAGTGCAGGCAGAAAGGGAGCAGCAGCACAGAGGCAGAATGCAAAATGATGGAGCTGGCACTGAAATCAGGAGACAGTAGCAAGACATAAGACCACACACCATTGCCATTTTAGAATGAGAGGTAGGAATCACGACTGGATTGTAAAATTAACTGATGGCAGTAAATAAAATAAGGTAGAAAAAGCAGATGGAAGTAGCAACATACTCGGGTACATGATAAGACATTCATTACAAGACCGCCTGCAGCAGAGGCTGAAACCTCATTAGTCATATGTACTTCTCTGCACCAAATGTGTGATATTTACCATTATGATTAGTTTATAGATTAGTTGAAGTTTGGACCCATGCCTGGTTTTGTTCTTTCAGAAGCACTTGAACTATCTTCAGGGTAAACAGATAAAAAAACAGATAACAGGGTAAACTGAGAAAAAATATATGATGTAGAGTGGCTCACAGAGCAAAGACAAAAATAATCTGATATATAGATAGAAAAACAGTACGAAAATAAGAGATGAGTGTGGACAGATGATAAACACTGCAGGTGTATGGTACTCATTCACATCCAGTTGGGCAGTTAAGGAAATAACCTATAGAAATGGGACTGTCTTTTAAAAACAAAAATTACTGCCTGATATCAGCTGAATGATTCATCCTCCAATTTGCTGGAGATTGAAGCAGAACTGCAGTGTGCACAAACAGTAAGTCTCTTTCTCTTACTGTTGATTTTATGGATTATCATGAAGAAACTGGGAAATGGCAGGTCACATTGAACCCCAATCAAATTTTAGTATTGGGGGGGAAAAAAAAAGCTTAATTTTAAAAAACTCTTTTCTTAATGTAGCTCAAAGCATTTGTTCAGTGAAGAATGATTTCAAATTATAGTTGCTAGTAGAGTTTTAGAATGCTGCTCTCACCAAACAATATATGCATGAACTGACAGAGGGCTTCTCAGCTGCAAATGGAAAAAGGAATTAAGGTTGCAACTGCAGCAGGGAAAGAGTGCAACAGGAAGGAAAAGTGGAATAAAAGGGGTCAAAAGGGATCATCTGGCTTCCCAGGGGAAGAATGAAACAAACATTCGAGAAGTGAAGAGGGATGAGTTTTGAGCAGGATGAATATTGGTCTCTCTCTCCTTCCCTGCCTATCCCAGCTCGTCTCCCTAAGGTACAAACCTGCATTTGGGAAGTGAGAACATCAGGGCTCCTGCCTTACTTCTCTCCTTCAGCCTTCTGTGCTCATCTCTGCCTCACTGTGGAAGAGCAGACCAGCAGGCAGCCAGTCCCTGCTCAGCAGTGGAAAAGGCAAACACACCAAAACTGGAGGCAGGGATTAGCAGCTGAAGGTCTCAGAGAAGGCCTTTCTGTTCTTCCTTAAAAGGAAGCTGAAGCAGACTGTTGCTGCTGGAAGAACACGACTCTTGGAGTACAGGTAATTGTTTCTTCACTGCTGATGTGTTGGATTGAAGAATCTCACTCTGAGGCCACCTGAGTGCCAGAGTGGCACTGTAAAAGGGACCATGGTAAAATCAAGAATGAGCCTAAATACCCCTCAGCAGCACTGAGCTGCTGGATTAGCTCATACTGGATTAAATACTGGTTACCTGCACCTTAAATTTGTCTGTTGCTCCCTTTCCAAAGCCAGTAAAAATGCAGATTTGATCATAGAAAGCTAAAACTGCTTGGGTGAGACCCATCTGCTGAAAATCAGCTCTCTTTTGACTTTCTGATTCAATGCATTCAGTCCTTTGGATTCCTAGTTTTAGGAGCAATTGTCCCCAAGATTATTAACTAAAACTTCTTGTAAGTCTCAGTGAGGAGTTAATTAGTTTTTGTCTCGAAAAACAAGTGTCATATTGCTAGAATCTTGCCAACCCAGCAGAGAGCTCAGTGCATCCTGTGAGAACAACCATCAGTTCAGCTGGTTTTGAAAAAGACACTCTAAATTACCCCACGTTATCCGAGTTGAATTTTATTTTTTCCAGATTTATGGCTGACCATTATTCCCATGCATTGTTTTATATCAGCTAAAATTGATAGGTTTTTGCTTTCTCTCTCTTATATTTTCCTTGGAATGCTTTGTACAACAAATCTAATAAGGTGTTTAGAAAGTCAGCTGATGTATGAAGACAATAACAATCTGAGGAATATCAAATTGCTTGGAGACTGGAGAGAAAACAAAAAGAGGAAAACTTCTTGGGAAGAGATAAGCACAGAAGAAAAGATAAAATTTTCAGAGGTCTACAACAAATTACTTTAGCACGTGAGTGCATATTTATGTTATTTCTAGCAGAAAATGTCAAAGGAATTTTCCACAGCTCTGCTAAATGAACACAGAGTTTTCTACAGGTGAATACTTTTTAAGAGTTCAGGAGTCTATAATAATTATGTACCCTGTTAAAACAGATGACATGTTCCATGCAATTCTGACAGCCCTTAAGAGAGCAATTACAAAGTTTATATTATCTTTTTTAGGCTGTATTTGGTCTGTTTGTATTGGATATATTCTGGATTTATTCTCTATAACAGTGAAGACACAGGGGATCCACATGATACAGGAATAAAGTAAATAAATCGAAAATGTTTAAGCAAAAGTACATAGGTGTTTTCTGTGTGCATAACAACAAATGGACACCTGAAAGAATTGATGGGGATGCTGAAAACAAAATTGAATGGCAAAGTCTGCTACAAGAAGCTACTTGAGATTCAAAACTATTACAAATATATATGTGGATAGCAGATTACTATCTACAAATGCTATAACTGAGAACAATCTATACGTTTTGGAAGAAAGATTGCAACTTGATTAAGCGCTGAAGCAAAAGCTCTGGTGAGATGAGGAATTAGACGTGTCTGAAGATGTGCCATAGGGTGTCTGCCTGTTATAGGCCCTTCTAAAGAATCTGGGTTGGGTCACTTCGAGGACAGGATATTGGATTGCCTGCTTTTATCCAGCATGAAATGTCTGTATTCCTCTGAATTTCCAAACTAAATCATAACTTTTGCTTGAGGACAGTATTTTTGAAATTATTTATTGCACCCTCTTTATGTTACTGTTTAAACACTACTTAAACAATTGGTACATGCTTATTTTTACCAAGAACCCATTTATAAACCCAGCAAAATGTAATTAATTCCAAATATTTCTTTTATTAATTGAATTCAATGGGTTTCAACTACATAAGTGCCTCAACCAGAATTATAATCTGCAACTCTCAAGGAATTTCTGATGGTCATTAATGCAAGAAACAAAAAATGGCTATACTTTCCCTATTTCTAAAGCCTTGAGTATTTTTCCCCTAAAATTCATGTGTAAATCAGCTACATATGCTTCTGTCTTCTTTGAAGACAGATCAACAAACAATGGTGTGGTCTTAAAGATATACCCTTGATGTGGTCTTAAAGATATGCCCTAAAATGCATACTGTAGGTGTTAAAAAAAACAACCAACCAACACAATCCCCAAACAAACACAAAGCAAAGAAAAAAAGACTAATCTGAAACCTAATCATGCTGGGTTTAGTCTATTTCAAATCAGTTTTAGAAGATCTTACATCAAACTTTTCTTTGCCTATTTTTTATTTAAATTAAAATCATTACACTGACACAATTAGCAGGAAGAGCAGTTTGATTGACTTTATGATCAGGTTGTCTTTTTTGAGCCAGAGTAATAAAGGGAGACCAGAGCAGTACAGCAGAGATACGATAACATCCCACTGTCATACAAAACCTGACAAAGTGCAGGCTTTGGAGGAAAAGAAAAGCCCAAACACCACTCTGTGGAACGCCCACTATTTCACTGATTTTTCTTGTAATCATATAATAGCTGTATTGTCATAATCCAAGAACACTACTGAATATATCCTGTATTTTTCTACTGGCCAGACACATTTCCAAATGATCTTCAAGCTCAAAACAGAAATTAATCCTTCCAAATTTTGACAAGCCTGGTTTAATGTTGGTGGTTTAGTGAATGCAGAATCTTCCACTATCTAGCATTAGGCTCTAGGACTAGAAAGAAAACCATTCAGATTAACATCAACCAGTCCTCTCACCTTGGTGGAAGTTTAATATTTGACAACTATTTCTGAGGGGAGATGGATGCTTGAAGAATGGTCTACAGCAGTTTTTGGGGAGCGACTCCCAAGTATGATGTCCCAATGATACAAAGCCAAACACTTTTTCAGTCATATTGACAAAGAAAGAATAATCAGAATGAAAAATAAAATAGTTTGGTGCAAAGAAATGAGGATAAGTTGGGTGGGGTAACAATCTTGAAAGTGGGGACAAGGGACTTCTCTTTGATGAAACAGAAAAGTATTGGAGAGATATGAAACCTGAATGGTGAGCTAGAAAAAATAATTTATACAGATATACAGAAAGCAAGATTGCATTTCTTCAGGCAAGAGAAAGGGGTTTACAGCTGTTAAAGCTGTGACCTGATGAATCTAGACAGCAATTTTAGCTGTGTGAATTGACTGAAAAGTTATGGGCTTAGGGCTGTAGGGCAGAATGAGACAGCATGACCAAGGCATAGGGAGGATCTGCAGAAATACCTAGAGATGATGACTGTGGTTTTCTGAACTACTAAAACTGAAAGTCCTGCTTTAAACTGAATTAATGTTAAACAGAACAAAACATATTCAGGAGGAAAATGAGGAAGGGTAGTAGTCCATAAAAGATATGAGATGTCAAATTGAATTCTGTGGCTCTCTCTTGGCACAGACAATGCCAACTGGACTTTCAGTCAGTATTGATGGAAACATCTCTCTTCATCCTCAAAGAAAGGATGCAAGAAGATTTGATGTAAACAAATTATTTTTTAAAACAATAAATCATATTTAGTATGTGCTGATGACTTGCTGCCTTTATATGGCAAGGCCATGTTTTTCAATTAATTTGACAGTGTGATTCAATGTAATCCAATCGAGGTATATAAAGAGAGCTGTGTATAATCAGAAAAGTACTAAAACAGAACTCTTCTGAAAAGGCATTTGGTGTGATGGTGAAACTTCAGGAAACTGAATCAGAAATCTGAAGCAGGAAACAGAAATCTAAAACAGTGCTACAAATCCCAGTGGGACAGCCATTTGTAGATGTGAAATATTCCCACCACAAATCTTGGTATTCATGCGTTATATAAAAGTAAGTGTTCTTCTGGGAACAAATAGAGGAGAGAAAAGAACCTTAGATTGTACTGAAACATTGGAGCATTCTTGTTTATTCCCATGTAGTTTAAAATCTCAGAGCATTCCTGTTTCAAACCTTTATTTTTAGGGATCCTACCATCAGGCTTCACTATGCATGTTTAGTTGCAATTTGGAATGCAAGGTATAAGCCCAGAAGTGAAATTATTTTAGTTAATTGAAGGGGAGAATGTAATCAGTCAGATTCTTTTTCTAATTAAAAACTGCAAAAAAATAATTAATTCCGAATGCTTTCTTGCACAAAATAGCTCCAAATCAGATAGGGATTTAGGATGCATAATTCAAGCTTCAATACAGGGTTGAAATCCTCTCGAGAAGTTTCCAGGGTATTTGCATCCAGATTTTGGACTGAGAGCAGTTTCTGTTCAGACATTTAAAAGGATGTAAAACAAGATGGCTATATAAACTATACATACTATACATGTGTTCTGAGCCCTTTAGGGAATTTGAAATTACAGTCTGAGTAAGAGACCCAGGGGCTTAGTTTGGATTTGAAAGACCCACTAAATTACAAACATATCAATGTATAACTACTTCATCCACTTCACAGAAATACAGGCCATAGCTGCAAGAAGAACTTTGAGAGATAAAACAATTTGGTCAAATGCTCCATAATATTTTTCACTAGGAAGCTTTCCTTGGCCTCACTTAAATCTTCCTTACTATGTTTGAAGATCATGTTTGTTTATTTTACCCATCCAAGACAGGAGGAACAAGTTCTCTCTGTCTCTGCATAATGCACCGGAAAACATTTTCACATCCCCCCCTTGATGCTAAACATTCCTATTCCCTTTCTTCCTTTTTTTCTGCGAAAATTATGCTGAGTTCCTTTTCAGTTTGTTCAAACAATTTCTATTTTCCTGCAGTGGAGTGCCCAGGCCTGGACACAGTAGAGTCTCTCCAATGCTAAGTACAATGGAGAACAATTTCATGGCTTTCCTGGGCTGCAAAATTCACCATGGCTCTGGGCACTGTATACCTGACATTATTGTGATGTATTGTTGGGATTCTTGTTCCCTTGTGACACTATGATATTTGTTACTTGTGATTTATGTGTGATTTCATATAATTGTCAGGTCCTGTTCTGAAGTATTTCCAATTCTACCTCTTTCAGTGAATGAACAGCTTATTCCTATCAAAATATAGTACACTGGCTTTCAGGGAGCACAAATACAATATCTTTTTAATCAAGATTTTGACTTTGCCATTTTGAGCTCAAAAATAGACTAATGCTTTCGGTGCTTTTACAGAAATTGAAGTTAAGCTGAGTCCTTTATAATTTGCCTCTCCTCTCCCATTTTCTTTTTGCACTTACAAATCTTTCCTAAACTTGCCCTGTATAACTTATGTTCTGCATATTCTTGAGGTTAGGTGTTCATCTCAAAAGTTCAGTTTGTCCAACTGACTTAAAAAATCCCCAAAACAAACAAACAGACAAAAAAATAAACAAAACCAAATAAATCCAGTGAATGGTCTGTGGAGATATTTTGTTAGAGGTATTACAGAATTAGTTTGTTCTTTCCAGTCTGCTCATAGAAATTGGCTGTGATCTCTTAAGCTAATTTTCCTCCTTATTATTGATCCAGAAGTGACTTTACAGGCAAAATGTCAGAGGTACTGCAATAATTAAATCAGGAGTAGAGTCTCTATCACCATTTGGTTTTATTGTACTTATCAACGTGGTGGATGAGAGATCAGTATTCATCCCTCTAGAAGTTTCCTGGTTGTGTATCCCTGCAGGAAGCAGGACATTGTTTACAATTTCTTGTTTTATGGCCGATTTTAAATATCTCTAATACCAATGGATGTGCATTGTGCTGCACTGCTGTACTTTGAGGCAAGTTAATGACAGATAATCTTTGTAGGTTTTTTAAATTGTTTTAAAAGGTGATAGTTAATACGAGTTTGTTTCCACAGCATTATAGTCTGACACATTCTTTATATATCTTTCAATTTTGTCATTATTTTCAACTCCACTAGTCTGGGGAGGTGCCTACAATGCTTCCACAAGTAGATACACTAAGATTTTTATTTTCATTACTCCAGTACATTTCAGGGTTCCCATTTCAGAGTTAGCACTCTCAGCTGAAAATCTGTCCAATGATAATGTTTCTGTACAACTAAAGCACTGCTCAAAGCCCTGGTCTTGAGCAGGCAAAATCATTTTGGTCACGAAATAGTATTGGTAAGCAAGGAAATGCATTGGCAACCTCAGGTCAATGCGCCAAGTCATCTGCTGTACCTACAGCATTCTCCAATTGCTTCACTCCTCCAGATTAGAGTTGGTGGTATCATATCACAATAATTCCCAAGAAAATCCCAAAGCTGCACAAAGAATACTGACTGAATATAACCTAGCAATGCTCAGAAGGAGTTCTAACAAAAAGCCCTGGTTGTGGTTCTCCCTGTTAGCTCAGAGAGGGAAGCAGTGGGTAGGAGCCATCCTGGGGAGCCCATTAATTCCCTGAGGATCCAGGTACAGACCTGCAGCCAGGTGAAAACCTGACAATCCCAGACTACAAGAAACATTGAATGAAAAATATCCATTGTTGAAGGCCCAAACATTGAATATTTGAATTCTGAACAAAGTCCAGCAAAGGGATGTGGAAATGACCAGTTACTGTTTCAAACACAATCTTTGGAAGCATCTCCTGAGATTAAGGAATTTCCTTGCTTTGAACACTCTGCTGAATAGGGAATTCGTGCTTCAGCATTAGAGCATCCCTTTGATACAGCCCTCAACAGCAGTGTTAGAGGAGGATGTGCACCACCCTGGAAAATTAAATCCATGCCTGAATCAAGTGCTGGGGGAGAGCAATAGTGAAAGATCAGTTTCTGAGTTAGTGTGATATGCTTGAGTGTGGAGTTTCTTCCTGCTTTTCAGAGTAAAATTTTATCTGATGCTTTGCTTTTAAAGTTATTTGAATTTTGAAGTCTTATGCAGTTTGTGACTAAGGAAGTGTATCATCTAGATAGAATAAATTGTTTTCTCACTGTTGAAAATTAATTGTAGGGTTATCACTGGCTAGAAATTTGGTCATTTGAGACCAGGGAGAAGGAGAAGAACATGGTTTGAGTTGGTTTCGATTAAATCCTATATTGATATGTTAAGTAAATTCAGTACTGTGCTGACTTAAAAACACCTGCAGGGCTTTCCTAAAGCTCTGATTTACTTCTAGCTGAGACAGAGGATTTAATTCTATTTTCAATTCTAGACAACTCAGGCACAATTTACATTTGCTCAAGATTTTAGAGGTAAATAATATAACATCCCTGACAGGTTATAATTAATGGTTGTTTAAGGTACATACACACTATCAGATGATTACACTGTAGTGACAGAAATGCAAGGCAGGATATCTTTTAAACAGATAGATTATGAATTAATATTAACATAGGATATTTTTTTCCAGTACAGGCAATAGTCCTGTACACTTTGAAATCAGAGATTTTATAAATAATAGTCCTTTGTGCCTTCTCAGAAGGTCCCTTTCAGGTTTGAATGTCACCTTGACTGCTGGAATAAAAAAACCCTAAAAATTATCTGTTCTCCAATTTGCATGAAAATCTTATGCTCTCTCATAGTTGCCATGTAGTAAGATCAAAATATTCAGTACTCATGTACCTGATTTTTTAGGGGTATCAAGGAGAAAAATACAGGAACCACCATAGTGACCTTGAGGCCAGGAGTTGGTTCAGCCCCACATCAAGAGGCATCTGGAGGCAGTTTAAATAAGATTGCCAGGCTTATGCAGTAGGGAGCTTTCTGTGCTCAGAAGAGAGAGGTGTGTGCTGAGGAGCTGGGAGAGGCTGAACTGAGCCCCCGTCCCACAAAGCCTGGTCTGGCAGATGAAATGAACCCTCAGGCTGTTTGAGGAGGGACCTCAGCAGCACAGTGAACACGATGAGCACAGCCCAGGCCCTCCTTTTGTTTGACCTTCTGTTCTTACATTTGTTGGCAGGAGAAGCTTGTTAGAACAGAAACATTCACCACATGGGATAAGGCAATGCAAGGATTTTCTTTTTCTTCACTCCATCCCGCCTCTTCTGTTATTTTCCTCCCTCCAAAGGGAGACATTATTTAGCTTTGTAAGTAAAAATCACATTGGTAATAAGCACATTAAATATATTGCCTAATTATATTGCAGTTATTTTGTGAAGAATTCAGTGCTTTTGTTCAATTTTATCTTTTTTCTTCTCTTGCCTACGAAGAATATTTATGAATTATGCATGCAAACATAATTAAGAATAACAATTGGTGAATTTTACCCTAGTGACATTGCTCTTTCAGTCTCCCACACAACTGTAGCTGTACTGAGTTTATGCAAGTGGCAAAGGTTCTCTGCTAAAACCAGAAGTGCTCTGTCTAAAGTTTCTTTGTGTGCAAACAACACTAAATGTGGGAGAGCAGTTTTGCTATCTGGCTCCTGCTTATTTCTAAGTGATTAAAGGCTGTCCTCTGGACCAGAGAAATATTGACCAGGTAAATAACTGAGTTAAATTCTACTAGGGGTGCTGGAGGTGGGTGTTGGCGGGGGGAGGGGGGAAGTACTTCTTAGGTTATAAATATTTGATCAATATACTGTTAACCTGAATTATGAACTTTTCAAACGTGAAGTGAATTATTCACAGTCATTCTATTTGATATATGGAAGGTAGCTGCATTTTGAGATTCTGAATACAGACTATTTGTCTTTTGTCCTCTTTTTGAATGGAATTTCTCTACTCACACATGGCCTAAGAAAAGAATTTTACCCACAGGTGACCTGAGATCAGGCCCCTGAAGTTTATCAGAAATTATTCTGAAAATGACAGATCTGAATTAGTCTTCCAATAACTCTTACAGTTCAGCTGTATCAGAACTATAGTTTTGTTCAAGTCCTTTTGTTATTGGAAGGTTGACAACTCTCAAAGAGATCACTCCAGACAAAGGCTATGAACATTTTTGTTAGCAAACGTGTAATTCAAGAATAAAAGACTTTCCATCTCTAGGCCACTAAGAGAACTGGTTTGTTTTCCTACTCTATGTATGAAAGAGGTCTAATATCTTGCCCTTTATTTTTTTATTTTAATCTAGACTTGTTTTACACTATATAAAATACGAAAGCTTATTTTGGGCACTATAGAAAATAGATTTATTTGCTTGTAATGAATGGGATGGACAAAACCTGAAAATAAGCTTTAAGTTCATGAAAAAGTTGCCAACACCATGCATAAAATGCAGACTTTAATTCTGAAAATGGTCCTGCACAAGTGCCCTCCTCAGGTCTCTGGGAATAACAGCTCAGGGCAGGACTGGAACCTTACTTAGGACATAACAGGAAACGCTGACCCAAACAAGGCTGAGTTGAGAAATCTTTAGAAAAATACAGTCTTGAAAATAGTCCAAGACATTCAAATACGGGTCTTCAGTGATGAGATGATACAGAGGGATCTGCAGTGATCAGATCTGTATAAATCACAAGCCACCTGAAATCAATGCAGAAATTGCAAATTGACAGAGTTTAGTGGCTAAAGTGGTATTTTGTTTCATCATTGCATTAATCCAGCACCTCATTGCTTTTTTTGCCTTACTCATTCAAGCTCCGCTGTTCTGACTATGGGTTTGAGTCAAGCCTCCAATAGAAATACAGAATGTCTACCACATCCCACAAAATACATATATATAATTAATATATATTAATATATATTTATATATAATTCATATATATTCTTCATATTGCCATTGCACCGTAGTGGTTTGAAGTGAAAGAGAAGATACAATGCTATTAATGAAGAGTCTAGATTATACTTCCTCCCCTATTTCCTTTATGGTCTTCCTGATTTCATGATGTCTCAAAAAAATCTGTTTTTCTGAGCAAGTTCCGCTCTCGACTAAAGGAATCTACTTTAAAAGATGGTTTAAGAATTCACAAAAGCATAGGAGAAAAGTAATTAGCCTGAGTTCTGAGTGTAAATACATGGCTAGAATGTATTAGAGCTGTGCTGTAAGCAGCCTATTGCTTCCAAGTGCAAAGCAGTCTATTCAAATTGACCAAACATTTATGAAAAGAGATCCTATTTTATTAACCTTTTGAAACAGTTTTCAACAAAAAATTCAGCAGAAGGTTTAGGAGATGACTTCAGAAACCCTGGATGGAAATAGGCTCTGATGAAGTAATTTTCAAAGTACTTTATTCTGTTATGTTTATTTGACTAGATAACTTACTTTTTTATTAGATGTATGCCTCTTTTTTCGTTTCCTTTATTTCCTCTTCATACTTGTCTTTTTTTTTTCCTTCTTGCCTCTGACACCCACTAGAAGTACTCAATAGTGGGAATAAGACAAGCAACTTCGAGCCTGAAACCCCTCAATCCTTTTACCACTTCTTAACTTGTCCAGGTGAATTGCTTTTTCCTCCCAGCACAGTGCTGATGCCACATTTACATTTCCTCACTTTCAATCTCCTGCTACACCAAACCATGTTCTTCTACTATTCTGTTCTGTCTGTAAGAATTTCCCATTGAAAATGTTTGAGGCAGGAGGAGAACTTGTCTTTCGATCTCTCCCTTCAATTTCAGCACATGTTTTAGAGTACTTAATGCTTCTTTATATAAAATGTACTGGACCAAAAAAAAAAAAGGAAAATGACATTATGTGACTTCAGGGTAACTGGAAAACTATACTAAAAGGGAAGAAAATTAATTCTAAATGATCTTCACATAAACATATAACTACAAATGCACACATATATTGAATCACTTTAAGGAGAATACTATGTTACCATACTGTAACACCATTGTTGTTACATCAGAGGCAATAAACACTGTCTTCCAGACCAAGAAGGAAGGTAAGGAAAGAAGGCAGAAGAGAAATTATTCCATATCTGGTTTTGAAATTTTGGTATTGTTTGTTTGCTTTGTACAGGAAATGCTAGAGCATCAAGACTTCTCCAGTTGGAATTAAAATGGATTGCAAACTCACCCTTTATGGCTTGAAAAAACAGTATTTTTAAGAGACATTAGACTGAATAGCTCCATCAGCTTACCATCTGCCTTCCCCTGCTAAGCCCTACTTCTTTCTCTCTATTAAAATTAGGATTTTTTTTAAGTGACACACAGAGAAGTTTCATTTGATTGATGATTTCCTGTTGTCGTTAAAGAGTGGCAGTACAATAGCAGAAAGAATTTTTGAACAAGTAGTGTTATTCTGTCATAAACCACCAGCAGGAATCTATCACTCACAGAGTTGTAAGGTTTATTCTGGAGAATCTGATTCTGTTAATTGACACACAGAATTAATATGAGACAATCAGGCACTACTAAAAATTTTCATGTCACTGAATGGTTGCATTGAGTGACAATGGGAATCATGAAGCTTTGGGAAAGGGAAGGCAGTGTGACCTTTCTCTTTCAAAACCAGAGAACTTTGCACAAAATTATAAGTGACAAAAAAGCAAAATAACTATTTATATTTAGATAGACACTTTTCTGATAGAACTCCCCATATGTTGTGCACATATACACAATATATATATTATACCCAGAGGTAATATATAGAATTTGTTCCTAACATAAAGAATTTGAAAAGTGCTGTATAGGATAAATTTCACTTATGCTTACTGGCAAAACAACATGACATCAAGATTTGGCAAGGAAAAAGTCTGAGGTTTATTACGTATTGATCAACAAGGATAGTACTTGTATTGAGATGAGAAATGTGAGCCTTCTGACTCTCCTGATTTACATTAGCAGAGAATGCAGTTCACAGAGTGCTTCTTTCAGTGGATCACCTTGCTAAACAAAAGCTATTTAAAAACCCTGACAGGTAGCTCAGATATTTTTTGCTTGAGAAGGATCTCCCTGACACTCTAAAAGCACACACGTCCAAAGGTAAAATTTATATGTGGCTGGAATGAAGCAGAGAGTTTACAAGTAGGAAATAGAAGCACAAATCTTTCTGTACTTTCATATAATCCTTCACCAATAATAACCCACAAATCAGGCATTAAACCTGAAGCCAATCTTTCAGCTTTACAGGGACACTGTGTTGGGTGCATATAAGGATTATTTCCTTTAAGTGTTTGGGTCAAAGATTAAAACTCAAGAAGCAAGAACCCTGAAGGGTCTCTTCAGGAGCCAGAAAGGAAAAAATTAGTGCATCAAAGTGCCCTTGCTGTGTTTTCTGATGATGTTGTCAGCAGTGCTCTCCATTAAGAGAAGCATGAAAGCAGAGCCCTCAAGAGCTGTTGTGAGCCCACCTTCAAACCAGAGCAGGAGCATGAATCCAGGTCCCCAACAGCACATACCTAATGTGATATCCATCCATTGTTACACTCAAGGCAGGTCTTTTCTATCACTATTATACACCTCCAGAGTTTATTGTTCTGTTTTCAAGGGAACATGAGATTATCCATGGTACGGCACACGATGTGCCCCATTAAATGTCTTTGTGTTTCTCTGATCTCTGCAGTACCATTCTCAAACAGCATACCAACTCTGGGAGTTATATGTCATTGAATGTTATCACATATTTAATTCAATTTCCATTTAATGCTTTTGTTTCTACTAATTAGGGCATGAATTCATGACACTATCAATAATTGTTTATCAGAATAACTCACCCAACCAAGAATTATGTTACCAATACCCTGAGGTAGGACAACACTACAGCAGGATTTAACCAGAGCTTTCATACTTTCAATTTTCAGAGAGCTCTGGATACATTTAGTATAGCATATACCTATTTTTATTTCAGATTGATATCTTTGTTTAAAAGCAGAATATCAAATACATAAAAGAATTTTTTTTTCTCAAAGATGGACGTAGAAGCCTCAAGCACTCAGTTCAAATGCAGTAAGTCCTATGGAGATCTTCCACAACCTAGAAAAACCTTCTGAGGTGCATCTAACACAGAGAAATCCAGAATCCCTTTCCTTTTTTTAAACAATGGAGTATTATGAAGCATAATTATGCAATTGTAATAATTACTTGTAAGAAAGGTAAGGTAAGATCAAGGTAAGAAAGATCTCTAATAATTATTTTCTCCCCATATGTGTTATTTGAGTAAAGTAGTTGAGTACACAAGGAATCATGAATGATGACTGAGAAAGCAATATAAACAGAATAAACCATCAGGGAAGAAAAAAAATCCCTTAAAATCTGTGAACACTCTTTAAAACCTCACTTTGACAACTCCAAAATGAATGAAATGGTTTTGGCATAAGATGTTGACAAGTTATCTGACTCAAATTACAGTTTTACATACTATGATTCTTTTATCCAAAACTTCAAAACAAAACTTGCAACAGACTGCTTCAAATAATTTTTAAAAAAATTATAAAAGATAGAACTTGTTATATTTCAGAAACTGCAGTATTGCTAATTTCAAAAATTAAAATCTTTTGGTGCAACCTAAAAATGAAAAATCATACAGTAAAGCTAATTTGACAATAATTTTTCCAAATTATTTTCCCTTTCTCTCACCAGGTTTCTTTAAACATAAAACTTCAGAGAATTCTTGGATCTCTCCCCTTTGCTATACACAAGATTATGCATTTTCAGTAATTGTCTTGCTCCAAGAAAATTAATTTTTTTTTCAACCACCTGCCTCAACAGTTTGAGGAAACTATTGAGTGTCTTCTAATATACAGGCAAGTCAACAAACCTTGGTTATTTCAGATGACAAGAATGGAATTTCTTCTCAGCACCCCCTGGCATGACTGAATGCTCTACCAATTCACCATGAGCTGAAGAAGACAGGGAGTAAAAGCTTCTCAAACAGAGAAGATACAAAAGTCAATTTTGGTCTGTATAAGTCATTATGGAACCTATAACTCCAAGTTCAGGTAAATTGGGTTCCTTATTATGTTTTTTGGTCTTACAAGCTTACACCTAAGAATTTTATGCTCCAATGAACATAAAGCTGAGCATCTGACAGCTTTCAGTGTGGTTGTGCCTCCAAAAGCTTACTTTTACTCCCAATTTTTTCATGAGGGCTGTCGCACAAAGAACATGCTCAGCCAAACTTCGAATGCAGGTTTCTCAAGCCATAAGCTTCATCTAGTACTAAACAAATCTGAGAAAAAGGGCAGACTTCTCCCACCTCAAAATCTTAAGGTGTTAGACATGCCGTTAATCCTGGGTCAGCATAAGTTCTCTTTTCTTAATCAAAATAGAATAAATAAAAAATGCACAAGACATATTCACTCCTCTACTGCAGAGAAGTGTCCAGATCTTGATGCCATCCCTGAGGAAGGTGACATGAATGGATTTGCCATGGTTGTCTGTAAAAGCCTGATCCAACAACAGGGATGGGTACATAAAGTGCACCCAAAAAGGGGAAGAAGAAAGCCAGAACACGACATTAAAAACCAAGCAAAACAAAAGAGACCCCCCAGCACGCCTGAAAATATTTATTCCAGTTTAACTGTTTAGGTGTTGTGGGGTTCTTCCTTGCCTGATTGCTGTTTTTGGGGGTGGGGGGGAATTTTTTGTTTGTGGGAGGGGGTTTGTATTGTTTTCCTTTGGGTGGTTTTGGGTTGTTCGGGGGTTTTTTGTTTGTTTGTTGGAGGGAGGTATGTTTGTTTGGGTTTTCCAGATCTTTTGTTTAGGATTTCTCTACTGATAAATAAAAAATAGTTGCCCAGTCAGTACAACAGCCCAGGGTCTGAATCAGTTCTACAGAGCAGGTGACTGTATTTTGCTTCCACGAGTAGGGAATCTGATTTTTTTCCCCATCTTACACTTTAAAAATTGAAGTTCAGTAAAATCATGTGTATGAATTTTTAACTCCCTATCTCAAGCCAAAGCTCTCTATAGCCCATGTTCTCTGAACTCTGACCAGCATTAAGGTAGAGCTTGTTAAAAAATACAAAACACAAATCAGCATTAACCCAACCCTGACAAATCCTGTAGTTACAGCGCAGCTCTCAGACAAATGAATATTCTAGGAGTAAATACATTGCATAATAAAAATGCACATACCAAATGGTGAGAGATTAATTTAGACCCCTTAATAAATTCATTCTTCCCCAATTTATGTCAATGATTTGCATATAATAAAATTGTCCTTGAGCAAATATCTGATAAAGTAATAAACCTGTCAGCTGCACAAATTGACTGCTTGCTAAGGCTATCTGGCAGTTGGTTCATACAGAGGCAGATGCTCTGCTATGACACAGTAGCTGCAGGAAACATTTGTCTGTTATGTGATAAGAGGGGAAAACAGAGCAAAGATTAGCTTGGATTTTACTCAAGCTCAGTATTCATCACAGAAGAAAGGAACATGCTCTCTAACCAAATCTGCATATGTTAAGTCCCTTGAATTAGACTTTTTCAACTCATCTAAAAAGGATAAAGGTTTTTGCTAAGTATGAGAGGAGATTAATAAACTGATTTGCAACTGAGCATTTATTTTTTTTCAGACTGCTTCATGTTGATCACATTACTTAATGAATCAAGTAACAGAGAGCAGAAAAGGAATCTACACAGACAATGCGTTAGACTAGAAAAATCTGAATCTAAGTCAGGATAGTCATTAAATAGTCACGTTTTCGGAACACCTGTTTTAAGGAGGATTAAACTGACCCATTTACCCCAAAATTCACGTTAAAACTGTTGTTGCAAGGTGTTCAGCAGTCCTTTCAGCCAATAGCACGTGTGTATGAAGAATTTCCTGCTCAGAGGCAAGCCTTGAAAACAGCACACCTCCTCCTAGTACTACGTGAGAGCTACTTAAGGAAAAAAATGGAAAAATACTGAGGAAACACAGGTGTTAATTGCACACTACTCTTTGCCCCTTTCCTTCCCATCCTCTGACCACACAGAAACTTGGAAGACTGTTCATACAAAGATCACAAAGTATGAGCATTTACTGAGTTAAATTATTCAGGGGAAAATAGTATTAATTTTGATTTGTAGTTTCCAGTGACAATCTCCCTACAAATCATGTCAAGTGAAACTAATTTAAAGGAATGAGAGCAAAAATGCAGTGTTTCTTACATTCTATCATATAAGAAGAGACGTAAAATTGTGGGTGTTCCTGCCTTCTTGCCTTCCCTTTTTTAAAAAACACAGAACAAAACAAACCAGAGGCACACACACAAAATCCCACTCTAACGTTGTCTTTAAGATACTGCTGAAATTCAGACAAAATTCCATAAAGCAGATGGATTTCTTGCAGTTAAATAGAGAGCACATGAGGAGAATGGCAGACCTTCGCTTTTCAAACTCCTGGGAAGTGAGACTTTTTAAGGAGTTTGAAGTGATAATTGCCATGCACGATGCCAATTATTTATATGGCTGTGTCCACTTGGAAAAGGCAATTTTCAGCATGTCTGCTCCTGATGTACTATGAGAAAATATGCTTCACAAACAGAAAAATCAAAGCTGCACCAGAATCTGCTCCTGGTAGAAGTGAGAAGCGGATACTTACACATAAGGAGCTGTCAGTGGCAACTGAAATAAGTCACTTTATCAGCACAAAACGACAGAGTCACAACTGATCCTATCCCCAGACCTATTACAACCCTCAGATTCTCCCTCTCAAAGCTTAAGGCAGCATTTATCTATTAATCTATATATTAAAAAAAAAATAAAAATCAAAACACAAGACCTAAAACAACAAACTGGAGTTTTCAAGAAACAATTATTGCAGAAGAAAGATGCTAGCTATATATAGACCAAATAGTTATAAAACAAGATGTATAATATTTCTTATTGCCTGTACTGTACAATATTTGTATTATTGAAAGTTGAATCCAAAGCAATCAAGTTTGTATATGTTACTGTAATTTATCACTTCCAGCAATAATGAAAAAATTCCTCTCAGTTCTCCAGAGCTTCTCAACATTATTGGAGAGTTTAAACAGCCATGTTTCAACACATCCCTGAGAAACAAAACTGTTGATATTGTCTCTTTTCTCCTAGTCACTTTGCCCTGAATGGGCAATGTATTCCCAGCAGCTGTGCCAAACTTCTTACCCAAGTGACAGAAATCAAGTGACCTGGGGGAAGCAGCAAGTACCAAGCTCAGGCACCCCAGGGCACACATCAGTATTCTCTTCTCACAGAGCACCAGCTCAGACATTGCCAGTGAACAGCAAATACAAAGGCTCGAGTGTTTCCCTGCAGAGGGACGCTGCCAGCATGTTTAGGCTTTATTTGGAAAATTTCTTTCTTTGCATCAGGCTCTATGATCACTCTTCACCACCACTGGAATAGTGAACTTCCAGTCAATATTATGCACGCTGAATGATTTTTTTTTTCAGACTTAAAAGCACACAGTACAGACCTCATCTTAAGGGTATTTCAGCATGCCTTTCCCATCATGGATATGCATCTTTGAGAATCTGGCCTTCATATTATGCTTATGCTGGTTGTAGAGACTGGATACCCCATAGGAGACTGGTTACTGCTCCTTAATTCCTTGCCAGACCCAGGAGGCAAATTACAAGTCTGCCTCAATCTGCAACAGCTGTCTGCAGTGCCTCTGGAGTCAGGCAGAAAATAGAGACTGCAGAGTTATTTATTTCAGTTTTCCTGCTTAACCCTTTTGTTTCCCATTATCCCCCAAGGGATCCTCATGTGTTGAAAGCCATCATAGCAACTGGTGGGTTTTGTTTCTTAGGTTTTTATTATTAATTTTCTTCCCACTGTTTCACTGTTCAGATGGTAATTTCATTCTCTGTCCTGTCAGGGGAAGTGAGGTGACACCTGAAATTCCTGAAGTATGTTTGAACAAATTGACACTGCAGCGAGCATAACTTACATAGCAGCAATAAGGGTTTAGTTAAATAAAAGGGAACTGGGGGATTTCAAAAATCTTGCTAATGAAGGTGCACATAGATACAATTTATCTAATAAAAACAATGTATGATACAGCTGAAGGCTCCCGGGCATTTTCTAAGCAGAATAAAAGAGAGTAGTTTCTTATCCCCATCTAGTACAATAAAGCAAAAATTTTATTCAATTTATGGAATTACACAGGTATGTGAAAAATTATATCTCAGTCTATTTCCTGAGGTGCCTAAAACCCAATACTGAAAATCCTCCTAATATGATTAAGCAGCTCCTCTGTGAGCAATTCCCTGCGTGTTGCAGTAGCTGCAAGTGAGCAGCTTATACCAAGATTGGCTGTGGAGTACATATGGCAGGAGAGATGCAAAAGAGATATGAGAAAAATCAGAGGGATAGGTGGGAGTGGGGGATGCTTAAGAGTTACATTATTGTGCCTGGGCTAGATTCATCTTTGTACTAAAGTACTTGGGAAAAAAAAAAAAAAAGAAAGGCTTAGACATAGTTCTTGCTTAATAGAAATGTCATGCATTCAGAGATCTGTCACGATGCTTAAGATGACAAAATTCCCTCTACACTCTGGTACTGAGAAATAGTTCTTCCTCAAAACTAAGGAGTCCCACATATGTTTGCAATAATGTAATAGACAGCCACACATGATTAACTGTAAGTGATAAAAACTCCTATTCATCTGTCTGAAAAAACCAACAAAGCAAACACATGACCATTATGAGTCTCCTTTCACAGATCACCTTATTTATGTGGTGTCATTCCACCTCCGACAGTAAGTCAAAATTCAGCATCAAATTATGGAGTAGGATCTTCTTCATAAAATGCAAAGAATTCTGAACTAGTTTTCTTTCAGGATCTTTGCCTTTCCTCGCTCCTTATTCTCTCATCTGGCATGCAATGGTCAGCCACCCTCATCAACAGAGGAATCCTTCGTCATATTTCCTTGCACTCCTAGAACACACTGGGGTAGGGTGAAGGGCCTGGGGAAGCACTTTCAGGTGTCTTCCACCTCTGATGTTTGGCAGGGGATTTTATTTCTGCTGGGTTTTAACATTCTCAAGCTCTCTGTCATGGACAGCAGAAGTTCATAGATAAGTAATTACAGTATGTAGAACTAAAACTCCTTTTCTTTCAGGAGACATTTCAGGCTAAGCAACAATTTACTTAGTCTTCAATTAACTTAGAGGGAAGAGCTGTTCTTCACATGTTATTCTATGGGTTTGGGGTTCCAAAACATCAAGTCCTGATCTTTAAATCCCTGGTCTAGCAGGTCACAATGTCTCCTGACCACACTGAAACTACACAAATCAGATTAAGTGAAGTGTTCATGGCAGGTGACAATCCTGATATGCTGAAAAGTCGGGAGCCACCATTATAGGAATGTTTCATACACACAATAACATGGTGTCACTTTTTATTAGAAACCATTCAGATTTTTGGTAGTGAAAGCATAATCAAGTGGGGATGTTCATAGGGCCTATAGAATTAGAAGCATAAAGCATGACTCACTCAGACTTTTAGCAATGATAGTTTCTTTTGCCAAAGGTGTGAATTACAATTCCAGCTTCCTGCTCAGTGAAATTTTTGCACTAACTACAGAGGCCCAGTTTATACATTCTCAAAAGGAAACAAAAGGCAGAATGAATCCTTCTTTCTTGTCCACAAAACTGAAGTACAGCTGCTATACTTGAAGAATGCAAGCAAGAAATGTGTATGGTTTACAAACCATATGTTTGGTCATCAATTCCAGCTCCTTTAAAGGCAAAACTTACTGGACTGGGCCAGCCAAAAGGTTTCAATATAACAAGGTTTGTAACCCCAAAGTGATAACAAGAATACACATTGGTACACACTGACTAATCTCCTGCTGTCTCTTTCCTGTGCTCAGGAACAATGTACTCCATCCTCTGGCATTCCAGCCATGCTTCTCCACAGGCTCCTTAGAGAAACAAGCAGAGTCACACGTCCTACCATTGAGATAACAGCTCTATAACTCTTGGTTTACTTCTGTGTTTCAATTGTTCTCTGAATCATGGATATCACTTATCATATCAAGCAAATCTCCGAAACCAGAAGAGCTTCCTCAGACAGCCTAAATGGTGCCTCAGTTTTGTGTTATGCTGTCATATGCAAGAGCTGGCCCCCTACAAGCCCTTACTCAGCCCCATACACAGCCCCCTGGGTTAGACCTTTCCTTTCACAGGCCTTGGCCTAGGCAGTAGGTTTGAGCTGAGGATTCCAGCAGCTGGTGGCTGTTTAGTGCTTTCAGACAGATTTACCACATGAGAGTGGAAAGAAAAAAGAAACCTCATCCATAACAATTACAACAAAAAAAAACCCAAATGCATCCATGATCAGAAAATCCTCAACTTTCAAACTTTTTGTAGCCTGGTAAGCTGCTGAAAAAGGCCATTCTGTCCCTGTTGCTGCCCTCCCTCAGGCATTCTCCACTGGCCACTGTGACTGACAGGGCACAGGGCTGGGATTCTCCTTCTGACCCACCTTGCCTAGTGCTGTGTTGCAAACACACAGTTAACAAGACTTCAGAGCTGAACAGTAAAAAATAAAGCACATAGGAGAAAACATCAGCTTGATAGAAAATGATAGTGCAGTGCTTTACACCAGTCAGGTCTCACTCTCACACATTAAAGGCCTTTAATCAGTTCATTGAAATGGCTTAATGTAAAAGTAGGGTTCATCAGCAGAAAAGAGCAGCTTTGGAAAGAATGAGCACTTTTTCCTAATCAATATTTTAGATCTTGTATCAGCTCTCACAATGAATCAGTATTACATTTCTTTGGTTTTACAACCCCTTAAGTAAACTGAGATACAATTCTTAAAAATGTTGGAATGAAATAAGGATGGAATTGTGCCTACACACTGCAGTGCAGCATCCCACAGATCTACGGTATTTATTTCTTACTATCAGTAGGCTCATTTTTAATAATATGGATAACCACTGTTTTAATGCTTATTCTGCTATCCATATATGTATACATGATGATATCAGTGGTAAATAATGGTAAGATTAATGTTGTGTTAATACATTTCCTACACATGCTATTTTTAAGGATGAATGAAGTCGGGGTGGTTCTGTAAGGGTAGAATATCTGGGGAATATGTTCTCACATAACCTCTTTGACTTGGAATTTAATACACAGATGTAAACACACCTGGTTTCTGCTGGGACTAAAACCAGGACCATCACACAAGGAAGGCACAGGGCCAGGGCCAATAAAGGTCTGCACTGCCTACAATTTAGGCATAACAAAGTCTGTACTTAAGGAAGCTGGCTTTTGTTGCAGCAGCCCTCTTGTCAGAGGGAAGAAATGAACCAAGAAAAAGATTTCTTGTTTATCACAGCACGAAACGGGTCCTGGTTTATTCCACCTTACAGCTCAGCCATCCTGACTCCAACCATTCCCTGACTCTGGCTGCAGCAAGCTCCTGCTGGACGTTTCCCTTGCAGCCTCTGACTGCTGGTTATCTCCTGCTGAACTCTGACTGCAGGGATCAGTGTGCAGACTCTGACTGCAGGATTTTACCTGGCTAGACTGTGGCTAGACTGTGCAGGTTCCAGCAACAGGCTCTAACTGTACACCCACACTGACCTCACAGCAGTGATTCTCCCTCCTTAGGAGCCTCCTTCTTCTCCTTCATCATTGTCTCTTCCTCAAGGCTCCTCCTTCTTAATGATCATCCCTCATCACCTAACCCCCCCCATGCTCCCTTTATCTCACTTATCTTTATTGGACTTAGCTGTGACTCATCAGGGGTGAGGTTGTATTGGGTAATTAGCACAGCCTTCGCCTACAGGCTCCAAAGTGAAATCCAAAACCAAAGAAGATTTTTAGGCTCTCTACACATTTGATGAAGCACCTAAATCTCCTAATGCTGGTCCTAGTTAGAGGTCTCCAGTATGAAATGCTGAGCACAGACCTACCTCTGGATTCTAGGCCATGACATCATGACTATTTTCCATTTTTCTCCAAGAACTCTAATGTAAAATACAGAAATCAGTCCTTCTGTCAGGGCTTGCCAGCAAGGACTTGCTGTTTTCACTTGGGTACTTTAAACACAAAGACGTCCCTGCTGGTTGTTCCCCTTTTAAATATTGCATTGCTTGTTGCACAGTGACCTAGATTCAACAAGATAGAAGCAGAATTGTTTTGGATGCCAAAAGTGCTTTAAAAGAATGCCCTACTTGGACCCAAATTGCTGTTAACTCTACATCAGGGCTCTCCCCAGAGAGATAACAGTGGGAATTTGAATGTCTCCAGCCTGAGGGCAACAGTGAACTTCCTGGGCAGCCCATTTTAGCTACCAGAGGATGCTTAAAAGAAGGCTAATGCTTTTTTTTTTTTTTTTTCTTCAGTTTAAAGACACTACAACTGCTGGGTGAGATGTTTCTGTCAGTGGCTCTGCTAAGCTCAGAACCCCCTGTTAAATCAGACTGGGGGGAGGGTGGAGTTCAAGCAGGAAGCAGGTATTTGGTCTGAGGCAGATTTGGGCATATGAACATGGACATCTGCTAATTTTCATATGAAATGAGGCACAGGGGAGAGCTGTCTCCTGGAGTGATGTTTGGGCTTCCAGTTTTGATCTTGGACATCTGAAGCCTGAATAAAAACCATGGTTTAAACACAGCAGAAGTGAGTGCAGTGGGGTGTGGTTTGGTTGTCATTTCCCCCCATCCTTTTTAATATTGGCAGATTAATAATGATTAATATGGAAACAAAATTTCCTCCTCTGCAGCTCTCTGCAGGCAGAGCTTGTTGTCAGTATCTTGGTCAGGAGCATCTCTTAGAATTCTGCTTCTTCATCCCTCTGAATGCTTTGATTAAGGATTGTATTGTTTGAAAAAAAATCAGCTCTCAATCTTCCAAATCAGCTGTTCTATTTTATATTCATCATCCATTCTTATTTAACAACATGTGTGATCTTAATATGTACGAATGTGAGGCCCTTCACATTTTAAAGATTAGGTGTAGACCTATGCAAACAAAAAAACCTCAAACAAAACCACAATATATCTACCTAATTCTCATTTCATCAATAGCTAAGACAGAATATTGCCTAGCTAAGAACACAAAACAGATGTAGGACCAACATTATTGATCTGAGGTATTTGATTATAGGATTGTGACCCAAAATTTGCTCATTCTTCTGATAATCTGATAGGATTGCTTTGTTTGTCTAATTGCTTCACTGAAATACATGGTTTTAAAAAGTAAATTGGAATGAGAATATTAATGATAGATCCTGAAGATTTTTTTTAATTTATAGAATCAGAATGAGCTATAATATGAAACCATGAATCAAAAGATATTAATGTCAATGTGAATTCTAAAAATATTTAGGTTTTGGTCTCTATATTACAAGAAGGTAAATATTGGGCACCTTGATAATCACAGCTTTCCCAAGTATCAAGATTCAAAAAACCTAAATTACAATACTTCCCTCCAAGAATGTATCTTTTGGTCCATTTTTCTGTGAAAATTACTGTAATTCCGCTCTTACAGATCCATTCAGATCTTAATACTGGACTGGAATATTTGGTAAAAAAAAGATATCCTCAAATAGCTATAAAATGTATTGGTTTTAATGCTTTATCAGAAGTAATGCATGACTTTGGTATCTTTCAAATTAATACCACCAACAATGTAAATACAAGTTTTTGCAAAACACACAGAAACACCAAGAACTTATGGCTTATAATTAAAAATATTCAGGAAATTCAAAGGCCAGTACCAGGCACAACTGAACTGCCCTGATCAGATGTAGATGGGACCTGCCAGTTTAACACCAGCTACTTCTGACCATAATATACAGAGAAAACTTCAGTGAATTGCACACCTCAGATTCAGTACTGTAAATGTTTTCATCTCAATTGTATCTTTGACTAAGCCACCTTTGTATTGGGAACCTAAGGCAAAGCTGAAAATGCCTGTTCTGACGGTCAGCTTTGCCACCATTGAAATTCCTGCATTCAGGGAAATAGTCTTGGGACCCTGAATGCTCGTGGATATGAAAGGGTGGAAACTTTCCACAATCTCTCCAGCCCACACAACTCTGCATTTCCTCACCTTTATAATGTCTAACATAGCGCAGTTTGGGGGCTGAGCTCCCAAAACCAGAATGCCTGGCTCTTCAGAGTTTTATGTGCCAGCTGACCAACTTCAATATGGACATCAGTGAGACACAGTGCCTAAGGAACCCCCACAGTGCAAGATTCATCCAAGTAATTTTTAGGGGTTTCCATGAAGGTACTTTGTAATACTGTAATATTACATTATTACCTCCGCGGTGTCTGGTAAAAGGACGTAGCAAAAGCTCTGCAATGAAATACATCCTGTGTTTTTAAACTCTGCAGCCTGTGGTTGCCACAGTTACTAAACATACTGTAAACATTGTTTGTTATTTGCAATATGTTGCTCTTTAAGGGAAGCAGAGCAATATATGTAGCATAGCTACACAGAAGACCCATGGAATGTTTGCAGTTGGAATTGATAACTTGTGTTGGCAGCCTGCCTTGCCAACTTGTCTTTCCAGATGAGGGGATGGTGTTTCCTGGTGTGGAAGCAGTGCTCAAGCACTTCAGGAGAAAGAGGCAAGCAGGCCCACAGTGTCAAGTGGGATCATGATATCAACTAAGTAGGGAGTGTTCAAAAAAAAATTATCATGGCAGGACTAAATTGGTAAAGCAGCATTACATATGTGAACTCATCAAACTGATATAAAGCACTCAAATGTTCCCTGTTTTTTCAACTGAAGGACTGTGCATCTCTCTGTATTAGAGAGATCTGTGCTTTAGTTAACACTGACCAAAGTGTCTTGGCATGTGATTAAACAGATTAGCAATTCTATTCTCCACTCTTAAAATATCCACTGAAGGCAGCTCTAGCAGTGTGGTAAATGTGGAAGGCACATTCACACCTGGAGACTGCACACAGATTGCAGCAGCATTTTAAACTTGCAGTTATCATTGTATGAAAGTTTCACTTATAGTAGCTAGAAACAGCTTTGTCAGGGTTCTTTCTCATTCTTTCAAAATCCTGATTCACATCTCTCTACCAGTCAGAGCCCACATGATTCTTGACTGGTTCCACCAAATGACATTTTTCCTTGTTAATGATCATGCAAGCAGATGTGGTCAGCCTTTGAACTATTTTTGCCTGATGATCCAAGCCACAATTGGACTATCTCAGTTAAGCTGTTGGAAACCATAGGAGTTCACAGGCAGATAGAAGGAAGACAAAATTTCAGTTCATTTGCAAGCTACAGTTAGAAATCAGTGTCTCAATAGATAAAAAACCTAAATGCCACAAATCCAATTTTAGTCAAATTTCCTGTGCAGTACTGTTCACTCCTGTTCACCTCTTTACTGATGCAATGGTTACAGCATGAGCTAACTCCTTACCAGGAATAGGATGGTCCCCCCAGAAGAGATATTATGAATAGCTCAGCTATGATAAATGTTTCAGAGCCTGATCCTGAACAGAAATCAAAAAAATATCTAAAAAAGCAAAAAGGATAGAGAGTTTCAGGTGGTTTCATCCCCCTTAAATTTGTTTTTGACAGAGTCATCATTCAGAATAGAATCATCCTTGACAGTCCTTTCAATACTTACATGAAGGATGGGACAGACTTATTTTCATAAGAAATGTTGTGATTACAAATGATTTTAAAATAAAAGAGGGAAGACTCAGACTAGATATAAGGAAGAAGATTTTTTACAGTGGTGGCAATGAAGCTCTGGCACGGGTGGTCCAGAGAGGTGAGAGATGCCCCACCCTCAACACAGTCCAGGCCAGGTTGGACAGGGTTCTCAGCCACTTGATCTAGTGGAGAATGTCCCTGCTCCACAGAGGGGGGTGACAGCAAATGGCCCCTGACAACCCAAACCATTCTGTGATTCAAGATATTTTCTGGAAGTATATTTTATTTGAAATGCAATTTATAACTACTCAGATATACTGCTCACTTTTGGCCTTGCAGAAGCCTGTGAAAAAAGCACCTTGGGCAAAGCTGACATGTTTGAGACTCCCAGCAAAGACAGCCTGCTCCAGGCCCTAAGCCAAGAAAACACAGAGAAGCCAGGATTAGACTGCCAGGATGTGTCCAGGGCAATGTTTCTTGTCAAAGGCCTTGGTGCATCAGGGCCACTGCTTATTATGTGGCATCAGACCAATCCACTAAGACTAAAAATTAGAGGAGCATTTCTCTTCTGGGGGAGCATACTGCTGAAACTATCTTTGATGAGGAAAAAAAACAGAGAATGATGAGGAAAAAAATCAGAGAAAAAGCTCTGTGTTTTTCTAACCAAAAGTCTTTTTAGGTACAGCTTTCTAAATGTCTGGGTGGGAACTATACAGAATTGTTACCCGTCCTAAAAGGAAACAAACATGACTTAGTGAATTCTTTTCAAAAGTACACACTGTGTTCCATTTTCACTCGTGTATTTCTCTGTCCATTAGGTTTCTAACTTGATGCCAGAATGAGTTCTCTGGGCCCAGGAGAGCCCCTTGGAACCCAAGGGTTGTGTAGGTGCAACACGGTCCAGGACTTCTGATGGAGCTCCCTTGATGTCACTGCTACACAGGGACACCAAAATGAGCACAACGTGGTTTTAAACATCATTATTGACACTCCAATGCTGCCTGGGTCATTTCTCATTTTAGAGAGGGCATTTTGGCTGTATGACCAGTGAAATACGGAAATACAGAGGAAATTCAGAAAAAGTTTGACACATTACAATAGAAAAACACAAAACTCCTTTTCTCTAGATAGTAAACTTGTCTTTTTTTACCCAATTTTTATATCATGATTTTAACTTGTGTTGGACCAGCTCTACTCATAAACACTTGTCTTTTGAAGAGGGAAAAGTAAAGAGTACAAATATGTCATTATATCTGCAATTTTTGACTGTAAAATCTACATAAACCAGGCACAGACCAGACCAACTCAGTCCTGGCACAGATGAAATTAAACTGTTATTTGTGTAAAAGACTAGAGTTTCAAAGCTGAAATCCAGAGTCATCAGAGCATAATTGCTGTGCCCTGGCATTTGAAACTATACTATTGTTTTGAATATTCCAATTTGTGGAATTGTTTCAATGAAACACAAATGTAACATTTCAAAGAGCTAAAGAACCACTACACTACTCCAGAATAAAGATATTAACTCTGGTGTCTAGGCCAAACTGCAACGTGTATGCTATCTCCAACCCCTGTAAAAATATCCCAGAAATTTCAGGTGGAAAATATTACTGAGTTATTCTGCTAAGGATAGATCTTCCCTGATGAGATCAGTTTTCTGATATGTAAATGAAAGCAGTGCCTACCAGGGGATTCAGGCAGATATTGAATAAAGCCCACTGTAGTTCAGATTATCTACCGTAAAGTTTAGAAGTCAAAAAGAACTTTTTGATTAGGTATGAGAAATTAAACAGCAGCCAAAGAAACCTCTGAACATAGCAACATATATCTTTTGGGGTTTTTTTCTGTATCCAAGTGAAAAAGAAGTGAAACAACCATGAATAAACAAATAAACTAGTAATGCAAACAGTCTCCTGGAGCTAAACTGCTTTCTGAAGTTTATATTACCTGAGATTTCCAATCATAAACTATATGGCATTAATCCAACTACAAGGCAAGGGAACAGGGAAGAACTAGTGTTTTAAATCTTCAAACAATAAGATTAAGTATTCAAGTTAAAAACATATTTTTGAACTGGATTTGAAGTGTAAATAACCAGAATCCATAGCAACTACCAACATAATTTTGTGAAAAGTTGTAATGAAGTGTTTGGTCAAGTGCAATGCTTTCAAGTTAACCACATACATTTTTGTAATTATCAGCTCTTCATAATCTTTTTATTATTATTTGACTAGTCAACCTAAAATATCCCAAAATCTGTCTTCATTTCTGACAGAGCTGAGCTAATTTAACTCTAGGTAGACTTTCACTAATTTAACCCAGTGCCTGACAAGGTTCTGTGCATGGAACATGAAAGGAAGGAGGTTGAAATGGGAATAGATTCAATTTCGGTCACTGGCTCCTGAGAACAGGGAATAATAGAAGCTGAAAGAGCAATTAAATTATTTCTTGAATGACTTTAAAAATATTTCACCTCTAGAGAAGAGCAGCTTCAGAAATTGGTGTGGGATATGGAGCTTTTTGTTGCTTGATTATTGGTTAAAATCCCAGGCAGGTCAATAGTGAATTGCAGTCACCTGCACTCAGCTCTGCAAAAATGTGAAATGAGCAGGTGATCTGGGCAGATCCTACAAGACACATCCATTTCAGAAACACAGGAGGTGTAATGAATGCACTGTCATCCTTCTGGTAGCAGAACTGAGGAATTGTGGAAACAACAGAAACTGCTCCATCAGAGCACGTTAAACCACAATAGGGGAATAACGCCATTTAGATTTAGAAGTTTTATTCTCGAATTCTGCCAGTATGGCACTTTCTCAAAAACTATTTAGGGTGCAAATCTCCAAAGAAATTATAAAAGCATCAAAATCTCTAAAAGATCCAATTATTGATGCTTCTATTTTGTATGTTTGATGTAACACAGTTGATTTCTTGCTTACCTAACACATTTTCAGTTTTTTGTCTCATAAACCAGGATGCTTTGAAGTCAAAAACTCCTGCACTGAGAATCTCTTTATCTGCCAGAAGTTTCATGTGTCAGTACATTACAATGAAGAAACAAGTTTTTTTCATGCAATAGTCTAATGTCAGTCATTTGAAATAGGGTTATGTCCCTTGGCATTTATTAATTACACTGAAAATTCCCTGGACTATTTGAACGCACTACAATCACTGTTTCTTATGACATTCAGATAATTGAGGCTGCGCTGCATTTTATATTGGAAAGATTGGATTTTTTTTTTTTTTTAACTACCTAGAAACTGTTTCTCTCTTGCAAAATAGTTACCTTAGGCCATATTACACTGTTTCAGGAACAGAATTAATCTAAGATTTTGATAAATAGACTATCAGACAAAGAACAATGGAACTAGAGAAAGCTAGAGAAAACCCTTGGGAAAAATGCCTTCTCTAGGATGCCAGTGCACAGCAAAAAATGATTTGGGGTAGCTGAAGAACCTCTAATCTTAGAAACCTTCCAGATTCAGGAAGGCAAGGCATAACTGACCTCATCTAGTGCTGGAGACTGTCTTGCCTTGAGCGGGAGGCTAGACCACAGAGCACTCCAAAGGTCTCTCATAGATGATGTTTCTGTCATTTTTCCTTCACTGAGCCACTGCTGTGATTGTCTGGATGGAATTAATGCACAGAGGCTGCAATTTGAGGAATCACCCAAGAGCAGGCCAGGGGACATGGCCATTAACAGAATGGATCAAAACACTTGTTTAGGTAATCTCAAGAGACAGAGCCCCTGTACACAGACACTAATGGTTTTGCTGTCACCTGTGGATAATAAAAAAGAAACCCTGAAAAAGCAAAAACCAGAAGCATGAAAGTGGGAGATCAAATATTAAAATAGACAATTAAAACCTAAACTAGAGTGATACAAAGGATTAAATGTTACAATGATCTGGAAAAAAAGCCCTAAGTATGGGGCTGAGGAACAAAGGCACACAGACAATGGATATGGGATGGTACACCACAAGTAAACTGCAAATATTAGGGGGAGAGGGAGACAGAAATGCATGAAAGGATATAGAAGTAATTTCCATCAACAACATTTATCCTCGCTAGAGGTGAAAATAAATTCTAGGAAAATTGATAAAGGATGTTTAACTGCAATTGTCCGCAGCATCAGCAGGTTCAGGAGAATTTTTTCCACTGCTGTGGCTACATTGGTAGCAGTGTCCTGCCCAAGTTTAAAATTCAGATGTTTGCACAAGTTTGCTGTGTAAACAAACAGAAACAAAAAAAACCCCACCCCAAAATAGCAGACAAAAAACCAAACCCAAACAAAGCCTCAGGGAGCTGTAAACAGTAAGTGAACTGAAGCTGTCATTTACTTCTTCACTGCACATTAAATAAAGGACAAAAGAAAAGACAAAAAGGGGAATTCTGTTTCATTTATGATTAAAATAACCCATCTTCCCTTTCTATCAGAAAGGCTCTATGGGGACAATTCTGGTGTGTCACTTTTCCACCCATGGGTGGCTGCCTCCCCTTTGGGAGGTGTAAACAGCTGAGCCCTCTGCTCACTCTCTGTTACTCTCAGCTGTAGAGGTAATTCCCAATTTTTCCCCACCAGGAGCTTGGCTGCTGCACTGCTGGGAAGGTTTCTGCGGCTTGTCCTGAGCGAGGCCTCGTTCTGGCCATACTCCAGAGCCTCATTTCAGCCTCCATACACTCTTGCCCTTTCATTGCAGGGAAAGAGGCTGAACTCTGATTTCCATGAACCAAGCCCAGATTTACAGCCACACACTTGTAGCTGGGAAGCAAAGCCTTGGTTCTCTTTCAAGGCTTCTGTGCAGTCCATACTGGAAGCTGTTCAGTGCATTGTTTCCAAGTTCTCTTCTTTACGTGCCAGGCACAAAGCAACCCTGTTCAATCTTTTGGGGATGATATGCAGAGAATAAAATATAAAGAACAGAGAATTCTATCAGGATAAAGAGCCATAAAATGACTGCTGTTCTCAGTCTTGCAAAGCAGATTTTAGCCAGGTGACTTCAAATGTTTATGATTTAGTCAGTAGAAAACTGTTCACCGAAGATGGTTGAGCATTACCAAGTTACCGGGAGTGGCTCGGAGAACACAGCAATGATGCTCTTGTGTTGGGCTCTTTTCTCCATCACTGTCCCAAGTTCCTTGGATTCATGCCCACTGGTTTTTGTTCCTCTATTCTATAGGCATAATACTGCAGATTAAACAGGAAAAAAAGGTGCAGAAAAGCTGCTAAAATAATTACTGGTCCACTGAAACTAACCAAGGATCATTTTTGGATGGAAAAATATAGACATTCCAAGTCTCAAGCCTGCTCTGACCCTTGCTTGATTGAAAACAACATCTGTTTTCCAGGTTTCCAGCTGTGCTTGGCCAGCCAGAAGTAGCCAATTGCAGACATGTGTGACATTTCCTCAGCACATTATGCTGACATCACTGACATGCACCTTACTAGAACAATGAACAGCAAAACTTCTCAACACCTTTTAAGTCTCAAATAGATCCATCCCAGGAAATTCAAACTGGTTTTTTTCTTTCTTTCTTTTTGTCCCACTCTCTTTGGGCATGTTCTGAACTCCTAAAAAAAAATCCATCAGTACTCCCTCTTTGAGTGCTATATATACAGAGATTGATATTCAAAAAAGTTGGCATAAATTAAGCTTGTACACACCAAAAGAACAAAGGAAACTCCACATGAATGGGCTTAGTGGGAACAATGCAAAATCAAAGCACTGCAACCAGATATTGTTTTGTTTTTCCTTTTGTAAACTGAGAAAGTATAACAGGAAGACAGGAGTCCACAAGAGAAAATGTTCATTGTGTAGCTGCAGAGAAACTATACCAAAATAAAAAGAAAGGGGGTTAGTATTTCAAACCTGCACTTCTGTCAAATTTGAAATTAGATCAGGAAAATAAAGATTGAAATATCAATACAATACAGACAGTTCTGAGGCCCTTAATAATAAGTAATTTTAAGATCAATACACTACTTTGTTTAACAGACTGCTGAAACAGAGGTGTTTGAATAGAACAAATGAGTAAACAGCAGCCTTTTCAGGAGAAGCCATTTGATAGCCCCACCTGGGACGAGAGATACTATCAGGCAAGTCACAGAATGTGTGGTGACAGCAACTCAATTCAGTGGTGAAAGAAAAATAAATGTATGAATGCTTTAACATTAATGCCAGCTGAGACCAGATTCACTTTCCTCTGTCTCCATAGCTGCAGCCCCTGAGAAGGCAGCAGGAGGCAGCAGCCCAGATCCTGGGATACCCAGCGCTGGTAGCCTGGATACTCCTCCTGGATACTCAGATTCATCTCCAAGAAAACAATTGTGATTTACCTTACCCTGGAGTCAGCAGTGCCACTTCAGCCCATGCTGCTGGAAATTCACTGTGAGACACAAAGCCCAGCTTAGTTCTGCGCCAGGAATTGCTCTGCTCTTTATCCTGGAACACCAATTTCTGCGCTACTTAGCCTCTATTTTTGCTGGTAAATCTGGTGGCCACACTGTCTGTTTTAGTCTGTCTGCCTGAACATTCTGGCTCCCTGGCTGACATTATCCTGAATAACCAACTCCTCACACTGTATGCAAACTGAAAAGCAGGACAGTTCATGGCAGGAGCAACTTTCACCCGTGGTCAGACCAAGAAAGGATGTGCTTTGTGCCTAAATTGCACACCTATGGTAAACACAGGCAGAATCTGAACACCTTATCTTTTAGTGATAGTGCACCTAAGATGGGAAATTGCCAATATAGGCAGCTGATTTCTGTCTTTTTAGAGATTATGCATTCCACTTTGTTTAATTGTGGTGACTGACTCAAGGATACCTCTTTCAAGCATTCGTTGTTTCTCAAGCACAAAATAATATGTAAAACAGAACTGGATACAAATAATTCTTATCACTATGCTCTATTTAGATCTTGTTGCATCAGTTAAAAACAACTCTGCAATCAAAAATCAGGCAAAGGAAATCTGAGTAGAGTTTCTTCTAAAAGTTTGGGCCTAGAATGAAATCAGTATTCTAAGCATTTTTCACACAGACACAAACTCACTAGATTCCATTTTAATTATTGTAGTAATAAGGCAAAACAGATTAATTTTTTTGTAATTCTTGAACGTAAATGCATTCAGGTATGTAGCGCTTCCAAGTTTTGGCTATCTCTAGAGTTCAAGCTACAGGAAATATGCCAGGCTTCAAAAACACTATAAAACAAAACAAACAAAACCCCCCAGAAACAAACCCCCCAAACAAGCAAAGAAAAACCATCCCAATACAAATCTGTCTTTGCTTGTATTACATACAGCACTTTTGATTACTGAGCTTAAAACAAAGTTTTAAATTGACCTTCCATTTGATCAATAATTCTGCTTGCTTGCTTTTCCCATTTGCATCAGAAGTGAAAACAAACTAGCCATTTTTACATTTGTTTGGACTTCTGAATGAGTTTCAGTTTCTGGTTCTAATGCAGTGTTTGATTTATATGCACCACATGGGAATGCTTGTTTAAAAATTCATTTCAATTGGAAATTTTATATTCTGGAAGTTGTACGGGAAAATCTCTCTTGGTCTTCAATTAAACACAACTGCAAGTCCAGCATGTTACTGTCCATTTAAATTCCACTTTCTGAACGTTGTCTTATTGTTTATAAAGCATGATGCAGTTAATGAGTAGGAGAACCAGCTCAATTTGTCTTTATCACTGAGCACATCAGCAGCAGACCCAATGGATGTCACCCAGAGCATTTGGGCTTGGAACAATCATCTGCACTTGTGTGCTCATCAGCATCCAGAAAACCCCACACTATTCACAGGTGGAGCTGCCTCATGCTGTAAAAACTTATCTTTTGCAACAATAAGCAAACCAGCCTGGGGGATAAAGGGATAAAGGGTATTTGTGACCCAGTCAGGGACTCCTTAATTGACCCTTAGGGCAAATTATTATTGTCCTTTAATTATTTATTTGCATATGTGAGAAACAATGTTGTGCAGTGCTCAAATATGTTATCGAGGCATGCTCTAGTTAGAGATTTATATTTGATTCTCAAAGTTTGTTTAATAACAATTTTTCTTTCTGATAATAGAGTAATGCAGAAAGACTTCAGCCTTGATACAGTGCCACAACGATAGACATCATGTTGCTTCAAAATAAAAATTAGAAAAAAGGTAATACCCTGTGCTAAGGAGCAGCAAGTGAGCATTGCTGACAGAAAAAAAGAAAAACAAATCAAAGACAGACAAGTAACAATCCCAGGGAATGAACGTAATTGCAAGAGGCAGTGATCTTAACATGTTAGTCCACCAAGCACTGCCAAGTTATTTATGAGCATCAATTTATTTACAGGCAGCTCTGGGAGACGCAGCCTAGGATAAAGCTGTTAAATTTTGAGAATGATACACGGGTGACAAAGCCTTGCAGAATGCAGGCAGAGCAAGGTTACGTTATCAGAACCTGAAATATGATCAAACCTTACTCATGCTTACTATGAAATAGTGAGGTTATGGATTTGGACAGGATATTCAACCAATATTTAAAGTCGAGCAAATACTGTGGGATATTTTCCACAAATATTCCCAGAAGGTTTCCCCAGTAATACATTCTCTGGAGGTCCATTATTTCTATTGCAGTTATTAAAAAAAAAAGAAGAAAAAAGAAAAAGCAAAGAACTGAAGCAAGTGTCCCAAACATGTCAAAGCTGTGATCTGGGCTCTCTGTAGATACTCTGATGTCACACAGGTACACCTGTATTTATAGAAGAATAGTCACTACACGTCTCACACACAGCAAACTGAATCTCCAGGGTTAAAAGCATGAGGGAAAGTTATTTTTTGCTGCCCCTGACTGTAACAGGCCTTTATATCCTGGTGAACAAGCAGAGAAAAGGCCTCCCAAAACACATTGATCAGAGGAGTCATCATCTGAGTAGGAACCAGAAGCAGCACCACAGTTCTGCTGAACAATAATTAATCTCCAAACTGTTCCAATTATGGCTATAAAGTATTCAGATAAAACTGTGCTCAGTCACTGTAAGAAATTTAAGAGATTATTGAAATACTTTCAGTCTGAACACAGTCCAGGTTAAAGGAACAAGGATAAAAATCACAGAGCTATCTGCTGAGTAATAACATGGTTGAAGGCTTGCATCTATTTTGTGAGCTGAGAAACAAACACCATTCGCCAGTAAAATCTTTGCAGAATTTGTTGGATTAATGACTTTCCCTCAAAATGGTTCACATTTTCTGCCTTACATCAAATATTTTGCTGTTGTTCTGACACCTTTGCACACTGGATCATGGAACAGGTATTTTTGCAGACTTCACATCAATTTCCACTCAATGCATTAGCTGAACAAATTACTTGCATCTAAGGGCTGAAAGTGCTCTAAACAGGTGTCAAAGTAGTAGTGGAAATGCTATAACACACGTGAACAAATCAAAGAGTTGTGTGATCTAACTGTACTAATCCAAACACTGAAAATTTATTAAAACAATTTAACAAGTGACTAATTTTTAGACAGGTAAACAGAAATGCTGTCTAAAAATAAATCCACAGGGTAGAATGTATTAGAAAAATGCTTACCAGAGACAGGTCTTTCCATAAAGTCCTTTTAAAAATCACAGTCTAAGCATTTTCATCACTTGTATGAATTGCAGTTCATTTGGGCAAATGTAAAGTCAATGAAATTAAAACTGAGAACAGAAATGATCCCACAATAGCCCATTAACACTGATACTTTACTGGAAAATTTCAACCAGGAAACATTTCCCCAAAAAGGCAAGTTGGCACTGCACAGTTAGGACTTTGAAAACTGCCCAAGAGATGAACCCTTCAGTTCCAAATTTCTCAATTTCAAATATGCTTAAAGGGAATTCCATCTTCCGCTAATCTATTCAGTACAAATTGTGCAGCAATTTGCAGAGTCTACAGCCATCTGGAGACAAGTGGGTTCTCTTGAGCCACCAATTCTCTCCAATTATTGAGCCATCACTCTTAAGAATGACATCTTCAGTCCATAATCACTTTTTTCCTGGTGCATGGCTGTACAAATCCCAGTATTCTGAGACGTCCAAGTCAAGGAGGTAAAAAGGAATAGCATGTCTAGAAACCCACACCTTTTGGTACGCTATAAAGTAAGGCAAATCCTGTTCACCATAACCATGTAAATACAGAGGGCTTGTTATCAGAAGTACTTGTCAATTTACAAACCTTTTTGTCATATTAAACAATTGTTAAAGAAATAATGATTTATTTGTATATCGTAAGCAAGGAATAACAACTTCCTGTGGCAAGGCAAAGCCATAACCAATATTCACATATATTTTTAGCCAGAACTAATTCCCTAAAGACAAAATTTTCAAAGTAGAAGGTTGTTTTCTGAAATCAGCCCGTCCAGGGGATGGAAAAGAAGTTAAGAAAAAAACCAACAAAACAAAACTTTCTTAATCTTTGTGTATAAATTCTTCTCAAATAAAAAACATCAGTTAGAGTCACTGCTACTACCCAATCAATTATTATTTATAGAGGACATGCACCAAACACAGCTGAGCTCAAACTCAGGAGATCAGGGAAGAGAATAAGGTAGGTTTGATGCAACCTTGCAAACATCCTGCGCTGGACTAAAGCTCCATGAACTGCTTTGGTTAAAACTTTGCTCCTTGACATTTTCCAAAAAGATCTCATCATGGAACAAACAATAAATTTATGTTCCTCAATAAGACACAATTTTCTGATATGTTCCATATAACAACTGGTTCTACTGTCAGTCCCTAAAATAAAGCCTCAGCCTCAGCCAGTGCTGCTGGTGGGGCTTTGGCCACTCGTGGGATTGTTCCTAACATGCCTTACCATTACAGTTGCATGGCTGGACAAAATTTCAGAGTTCTACTGACTGGGCTGATAAAAACACAAATATTTTTCAACCAGTAGAGTTTAATCATAAACCAAGCATCATTTTCTATGGCAGTACCAGTATTTTGGAGCTCAGAACACTGCCCAAGAGCATTTCCATTTATAGAGAAAATACAGTAGGACTGTAAGACATACTGAGCAGTCATCCAGACATTGAACATTAGTTGGTAGGAGTGTGTTATGTAGGAGGCTAATTGTAAGGGTTGATGAGATGGAAATGAAAATTTGTCCCTTCTTTCAAAGGAAAGGAAAAAATAAATTTTTTGGACCATACAAATTAAAGGAAGATGTTTGCATAACAACATTGCCTCATCCCCACTGCCAAGAGAGAAGCTGGAACCACTTTAATTCCATGATTTTGTTCAAGCACCAAATTATTTGGATACAGCCAGCCTAGAAATGAATAAATAAGCTGTAGGATCAACTTTTGAAATTATTTCATAACCTCTAATAGAAAAAAAAAAGAAGGAAAACAAGTTTCTATTTTCTTGAATAAGATTTCTTAAATATTTTATTTCAGAGAAAAGTCCCTGTTATCCAGTTTTAGGTACCTAAACTAGTGAGCTGATGTGCTGTGTCAGCTAAAGCCTTTTTCCATGTGAAACCCAGTTTCCCTGAAAGGAATTCTGTCTGTAGAACTGGACAGGCGCAGAACACTTAAAAAACTGTTCGGGACCAGGAGACCTAACACTTGTGAATCTTTACAAGGCAAACAGTTGAACTTACTAACAACTTTCTATCATCTTCAGTATTGGACTGAAGCTTGAAACATTGGTTTGGGTATCAGGTAACTACAAGAGAATACAAAAAAATAAAAATACTGACATTTTGATCAAACTGTTGAATAAACACTACAGAAAATATTTGCATTTACTATGAGAATTTAACTGTTCCAACAGCTAAGAGAGATAGTATTTAAGACTGACCTATTGTGACTGACTCACATTTTGCATTGGAGCATTTTTATCAGTTCAGGCTTTCCTCAGGTGCATATATACATCTAAATAACAAGTTCCCCTTTTACAAAGGCTGTCATCTGATTGAACATCATTATTACTGGCAAAGTTCCTGTTCCAGAGGATCCATTTAATCCCCAAGTGCACAGCATACATTAATGTATTTTTTTTTTCCTCTCTACCCCTTTATACCTTTATGGAATTCCCCCAGGAGACATTCCAGCCCTATTGTGCTGCTGCACTCCAGCTGCAAAAAGGTTGGGACTGGGGCCAGCCTACGTGAATACTTGAAGGGTCACAGGGTCAGAAGGAATTGGCTGCTTCTGCTCTTTCACTCTCCTCTGAGAAACTGCTCCACACCTCATCACTGAGAAATACACCTCCCACGACTGCTCTTGCCTAATGCAACCAAAACACACCAGGACAGAGCGCGAGGCTCTGGGAGGCTGAGGTCACATTCCAATCAAACAGATGTTGAAAAGGAAAGAAAGCACTTTTAGCAAGACCTTGGAAGAGCAAAAACATTTCTATTCCTCTTGCTCATATAGATGTGCTCGACTAGGCAGAGAAGAAAAGGCAGGGCAGAAAAGCTCTCTGCGCTCAGATATTAAGTATTTTCTGTGTGGTAATGTTTTCCTGTTTACTTTTAATTGTTTGGAAATAATGACCCCAGAAACTGTGTTCTTTGACTTGATCATACCTGATGCACAATAACAGTGAAAGTAATGGATGTTTACTCAGATTATCCTGTGTCTTCCTCCATTCCAATCCTCTGCCTTCACTATGTATTTCCTTAGAGGTAACCCACTAGTGTTTAAGCTGATGGTTTCTCCCTTGGGAAGTAGAACAAGATTCCCATGTTTATTCCTGCCATTTCATAAAAACAGTACCAATTAAATTCAGCAGTAATCTGAGCAGGTTTATATCCAGCAATCAAGTGTACGTGGGTCTATTTATTTTTCTCTTCAGTGAAGGATAAATGAATCTGTACTAGATTAAGGAATATGGCACCTTTCATCTTGAAACTCTTGGAGGAATATTTACATTATTTCCACTGGCTCATTCTGTAGGGTTTTGTCTACAGCAATGACATAGATTTTAATCAAACAGCCATATCCAAAAGACATTTTTCCCTATGTATTGTATCATGTGTGATCCTCTCCAATGAGTTCACTGGTTTTCAATTCTAGAAAATTTTCTATATAAATGTATTGGAAACTTTCTTCCAGCTTGCTCAGATGCTTCACCAGTACTTAACAGTCAACATATAATCTATTTTTTCTCGGACTTACATCCAAGAAGGACAAGATAACATTCACAGAAGCTTATTAATACTAGTTATTTTTTCTCCCCAGTTTGATTTCCATTTTGGCACCAGTTTGGCTCATTGAAGACTGAAGTTTCCGTTTTTGGGTGCATGTGTCAATACAGTGTGACAGGAGCCTGTTTATATTTGCAGCCACAGACAGAAAGAGAGTTCTTTGCTGAGAAAGCAGGGTTATCTGCTAGACTAAATGTTCACAGGTGGTCAAAACTGAGTAGAAATTCTCCTGCTCACATCTTCCAGAAGGAAAGGGGTTGGATAAAATAATGTAACTGCATTTGGGAGTGCAAGACAGGGTTTAAACAGTACAACAAAGGACAGACCCTTCCCTTCAGATTGTGCTTAATTCTGAGACTGCCACAGGAAAAAGTGCATAAAGAAACAATACTACGGCAGCAATGAGACTAAGTGATTTACTTTGTTAACAGTGCAATTCAGGAGCACGGCAACAGGCCCAAAGCATTGCTGTGGCTCCTTGGGCAAATGCATTTTTTTACAAGGCTGGTCACTCCTCAGCCTCATTGCAGATTGATTCTGCTACTTCTGAGCTGCCTGGCTCCAGTCACCGTCTGGGCTTGCTCTCACAACCACTGCAGAAACATCTGCCTTGACTTCAGCCTGTACCATCCCTCAGAGGGTTATCCTCAGTTTCCAGCTGGGAGTTACCAATGCCCACCATGCCAGTGTCAATCCTTGTGGATTTTAACCCAATTCTTGTGGATTTTAGCCCAAATCACCCTTTTGGCTTTAACTGGAGCTGTAATCGATTTACTCCATGGCTGATTTTTCAGTGTGAGAGAGAGAGGAGTGCTTGTCACATGAACTGCTCCAGGTCAGACACTGGCACAGTAACTTGCAGCTGAGACAGTGACAAAGTCCATTGTAAAGTGACACTTTCAGATTGTCACAGCAGTTTCCACCCACACAGGATCCCACTCTTGGTGACAGGATAATGTCCCAAGTCAGACCATTACACTGTTTCTATGGTCATGTCAAATTTTAATGCCTAAATGACGGATCAAGGAAGGAATTTGAGTAGTTTCTACTGGTTTGAAAGTCTTGTTTTGAAAATGTATTACAGAAATAGCATGCAAACCCCGATCCAGGTACACAATCTGAAAATAAAGTCTATTTAAATAAGTTATAAAAAACAAGGCCTCCTTTCTACACTACTATGATCAAAGTATATTAGCAACTACTTGTTGACAGTAGATGATTTAAGCTTACTCATATCAGGTCTTTATACAGGACTTTCAGAATAGCATAATTACATTTTCTCTCCTAGCTTTTAAAGGTATCTTCTGAAGATATATATTTTCAGCTGTAGGAACCTTAGTTTAAATATTCCCTATCATTTTGAAATAATTCAGTGGAAAATAACAGTGTAGAAAATAAATTATTCTGAGCAGTTTAATTTTTTGTCACTTAAAAAGAAGATTATGCAAGTTGCTATATTAAAAATATAATTAGAAAAGCAGACATATCCAATCCTTCTCCCTGTATTTCAGGCAAGCTGGAAACTGCTCAAGAGTGATCAGAGACTGGCCTATTTCTCAAGGACCTCAAGAGATCATAAGAGTTTAAATCATAATCTTAAGAAAATGCCTGAAGCAATTTTTAAAATTATCTTCTACTATGGGGGAGATTGGGGCTGGGAAGAAAGAAAAAAGAAAGCTTTCTGCTCTCCAAACTGGCAGAGAGACTATAAACAGTGGTTTGAGAGGGAAGCTTGAGACACCCTACACTGACAAGGACTGAGGCAAGTCTGAACATCTGCCAGAATAAGCAGACTTTATTCTGGAATAGAGTATTAAAAACAATGTTTTTCATGAGCAGAGGTAAAGCAGTTCAAGTGGTCCTTAGTCCCAACCAGTGCTGGTCATTGTGAACAGGCTGGAAATGAGGTGTTGAGCTTTCCAAACTCCACAGAACTGTAGGAGCACCAGAGAAAGCCAAGAGAAGCCTGGAGAGAGGAGCTCTCAGTGCTGTTCATACAACAATGAAAATGTTCTTTCTCTCAGGGGCAGAGGCTGAGGCAGGGCAGGATGGGAGCATTGACTCCAGGAGACTCCACACATTAGGGACTGGCCCTACATTTAAACATTTAAGGGTCTGCCCCCTTTAACTCAGCCCCTACACTCAATAAGACCCAAATTTTCTCCACAACTCTGCAGCAAAAAGGATTTTCTATCTGTCATGCAGTTTCATGCCAAAAAGCATGCATTAATGTTTTTTGCAGAGCCTACACCACTGGAGTGTTTGTGTAGTAGTTTATGAAATCAGAGTCTTCATTCCTCTGCATTAATGCTGTCTCTAAATAAAACAAAACAAAACAAAAAAATTACTTGAAACCGTTTATCCTCACAATAGCTTTGTGAGATTTAATACTTTGAAGACCCTTAACATAAGGCCTTAAAATGTTGTTCTTTTGAGACATTTTACCTTAATTTCTTTTTGGGATTGTCGTCACTAATTCCTTTAGCACAGAAGTTCTCATCATGAGACACCCACAGAATCTGTGGAATGTTGAAACAATTTCTTTTAACAGCTAGAATGATCTAGATTGGCCTTTCATGTAAATGTCTAACACTAGGTAGTTTTAATTAGATCAGGATTGATAAACATGAATAATTCACCACTAGTTTTCTTAATGCTAAAGTCATGGCATATATACTTTTTGCTGTGGGATATAAATGTACAGATTCTCTCCTAATCTAGCTTTCACTATGTGTGGCAGTCAAGCATTTTAGAGTAGACAAACACAGTTTTGCTACCTCAACTCCAACATACATTTGCGTACTGGAAAGACACAAGCAAACAGAAGGGGAGGAGCAAGTGCCTCTGTAGTGTCACATTTCAAGGAGATTTAGTGATGATGGTTTTCAGATTGTCCTTTAGGTTAAAAGTGCAAAAAACCCCAAGACACAGGTATCTCTACATTATTTCAAAATTGCTTAGTCTGTTCAAATCATTGCATCCTGTCAGGAAATTTCAGATTTCTGGGGGGTGGGGAAGTGTGATATTGAAGGGAGAATGTACCTATTCCATAGTAAACGCTTTAATGTCTGTATGCAAGCAGGGAGAGAAGGATGAATTTTCCTCTCATTAACTCAACTCACAAACAACTTGTTTTACAACTTCAGCCCAAATTAGAGTCATCAAAGGACCCAAGATAGCCTGCAAAATAATTAGTTATACTCCTATATAGTTGCACAATTATATGCCATTTTAGTTTCTGAATATTTTTAAGACACCCTGATGATGCAGCAATCAGTTTAAGATTATTATTTTCCAGGGCAGACTTATATAATCTGATGAGATGACAGAAATAAAATATTCAACATATTTTGCTTCTTGTGTAATTTTTTGATATTCAAAGTTTTTCAGAAACAGTAATAATGAAAGAAACTTGCAGAGGAGTTTATTTTAGGCCTTATATTGTTGAAACAGAGAAAGTTTATTGTCTTTGTTTCTGACTGTTATTGTCCAAGCCGATAAATCAAGTGAGTGATATTTTTCCTTGGTAAGCCCTTATTTATTTTATGTTCACAAATCATGGATTAGTATCAATACAGGTTAGGCAGTTACAATCAGAATTTAGGATAATAAATACTTTGCCAAGCAGTTTAAGATGAAGGTCTGAGGTTAAAAATCCAGCAAAAAAACACAAACAAACCCTTTGCAAAGGTTCTGCCTTCCCCACTCTCACTTCACAGAGCATCACTAGGTCTTACTGAGGTTAATGGTTTCAATACTATTTTACATAACACCCACATCTGCTTTTTGCTGTTCCTGTGACATTAGACACTGCATCTTCCTACCCATCTGTGCACAGTCCAGTCAAACCAGGCTGCTCAGTCTTCCTGCAAAGGAAAGTGATCTCTCACAGAATATTGTGCAGCCTCATTCAAATACCTGAGCAAACTGCTCATGACTAACAGCCCTCTTAATAAGCATAAGAATAATAAGCTTAAGATCTTAATAAGCATTTGAAGAACTATCTCAAGTTTATTTTACCTCCCCAGTTCTGATAGTTCTGACCACAAGCAAAATAGCAGTCCATAAAGACAAATACTTGAAGCATATTTTCCTAGGTCAGGCTCACATGTACAACTCCTCAGCTCAGTCACAGACAAATATTTGCTTTCATCCTGCCATCAAGAAAGGATTGAACATATTCTTTAGCCAAAATATTAGCATAGATCTGAATATTCTACATAATCTCAAATCTCTTCTTAGGAAAACATAGACACGCGTGTTTTTGGAAGTATGATTTACCCTCCTTTCAAATATAAGGAAAAAAAGATAAGTAGGGGAGGAAAGCAGCAGCCATGGTACAGTCATTTTTCAACCAAAACAACATTGAAAATGATACATGTAAGAGAACATGTAATACTTTTAATCACTTTATTTGCTATCAGTTAGGAGGTCATAGAGCCAACCACCAGTTATTGTGATTTGAAATTTATGATCCTGCACTTATATGGAAAAACTGGTCAAATGAATGGTTACCACAGAGTAAATGGTTGAATTGGCTCACTTAGGATGGACACTGCCAGAATGCTTGCACTTGTGTTGGGCCCCTTGTCCAACAGTGGTTTAATCAATAATCAAATTATCTACTTTACTGTGCAAATGCAGTTCATGTCACCTTCTATCTGATGAGCTCTCATGACTGAACCCCAAAGTCACTCAGTGAAACAACTGCTGAGGAAATGGGGTACTTTGGGAGAAATTCAGTGATGCTCTTCCTCAGTAAAGATGCACAGGCCACTGTGGAGCTGGGAGTACACATGGTTTAAAGGGATGCATTTGTTCCTGTCTGATTTTCAGGATTCCTGTAGCAGAATCACCTCAAAATAAAATGCTGCTGATTAACACAATTTAAAACTTGGGAAGCTAATAAACACCATTAAAACCAGACCACCTTTCTCCTCACGTGGACCTGCAGTCAGTAGCCTCATGCTGAGAACAGGATTTGAGAGTTCAGCTTAAGGTTCACAGTCCTTTACAAAGTACAAACTTAGTAAATGATTTGACATGCTCTCCAATATAGAGACTGTGACAATGACAATCTTTGCCTTACATGCCTATTGTATATCCCAAGTATTTTTCTGGAGGTATAAATTCACAGAACTTCTTGTCCTTGAAAATCTGCTTATTAAATTTTCAGGCTAAAAAAAAAATGGAGAGCAACTGATAGTGAAATATTTTTTAAGATTTTTCCAATTTTGCCATGTTGCAAGAAAGGAAACACAGGTGAACAGTATTACTTAAAGAATGTATGTGCTAATTTGTGCATGAAAATGAGGGGATATCCTTTACAGATTGAGCAGTATTTTTCCTTGAAATAACACAAATATATACTGTATTGTCATACATAGCCAATATCACTTGTGAAAGATTAATAACACACCAAACAGAAGTAGACTACAGTTTTAAATTCAAATCATATGAGAAATAAAATGCTTACATAATAAACTTAATGTACCCTCGATCTTATTCAAGAGCCATGACAATTACATTTTAATTGAGTTGAAAAATAATCAGTTTTGGTTTTAATTTTTTATTCCAGCTTTCCATCTTTTTGTAATAGAAGTGAACTGCAGAAAGAGGAAGACTTGAAGGATAGGAGCATGATGTCATTTTGGCATTATTCTTAAAAATATTTTATCCTTTTCATTTTGAAGTACAATCTATAAAATTGGTTAGAGTGAAGAACAGAAAAAAAAGAGATTGCTCTTCATCAGGCTAAGCATGGATCTTTTTAGTGCTCTAAAAGCTTTCATTGCATCTCTTTTCTGATCTTAGCATTAAAAACTACACAATAGAGGATCACAAAGAGGGTCAGCTCACCCACTCAAAGGGAGCATGTAGAAAAGAGCAGTGGCAATGCACATGTCCTTGAAGCCATTGAGAATTTCTACTACACCCTCCAAAAGACTGAGCAAACATTGATATGTGCAAGGTGAGGTGCCAGCAAGGTAATCACACAGTAAACCAACACTAGGGCTTGTAATGTGGATGCTATAAAGCTCATCATTTTAATTTCGTAAAACTTATGACTATGTTTTTCAATTTACAGTTATTGAAGTTCCATGCTTGGTGTTGCACAAATATTTTTCATTTGTGGATCTCAAAAGAGGGCAAAAGCAAGACTACATTTATTTTGAAAAAATGAATTCAGGTAATTTCCCCAAAGGCTTTGAATCATCACTAGTTCTAAAGTTGTCATTTGGGGTCCAGCTGTTGATTTTAACACAACAGGTTCCTTTTTCCAGGAAAACCACTTTTGAGTACTACTTGGAGGAAAGCCACGTTTAACATTCAGTCCCTTTTTTTTAATTAATAATGTGCATTTCATTTCTCCACTGGAATCTGTAAGTTGAAATATATTCCTCTCCTTCTTCTATCAAGGTTCTATCCTTAGCATGTCCTGCCAGACCAGCCCCTCTCCCAGATATTTGGGAAGTGGAATAGATATTTGCCTGTGGGATATGTTAGTATTCGCAGATATTCTTATTTGGCCATTCCATTTGCTAATTATTTTGCTGGAATTAAATTATGCCAACCACCCACTCAGTAATTCTTATCAGCATCACTTATGGCACTTTCTCTAAGCAGTAAATTTACAATTCAGTTATTCTTGTTATTGCCCAGAAGTCTTTCCCCGCTACCTTTTGAGCAGATGGGCTGCTCAAAACACCACACACCTCTGGAACAACTCTACCTGTGGTGGCAGAATAAACCCAGATGCCCTCCTGCAGAGGAAATCTGTGTTGCCTGGTTTCTCTCTTTAGTATCAGAGGATATTTGACAGGTAGTCAAATATTGACACCTGCTACAAACCAGGAGAAAGGATTTTGAGTTTTCCTTCTTTCACAGCAGGAGCCCTGCACGAGGGAAAGTGTGCCCAGCTCAAATCATCACTGCTAGAGGCTAGAGTGAATTTATTTTAAAGGTTGTTCCTAAAACCTACTGATATTGTATATTTTATCCCATTTTGTCTGACCATTCTTAGCAGAATGACAAAATTTAAGGGTATGAGAAAAAAACCCTCAGAAGTCAGATCAGATTGAAGCAGAGAAGTAATTCAAGAACTCACACCAAAGTTTTATTAGTAACCGTATATTTTGCTGGAGTGGATTGCACGGTTAATTCATAATGCTGTATAGCTAATAATTATAGCTCTGAGATTTGGCATGGCATCACTCAAAGACGTTACTTTAGGGACCAAAATGCAGGTCACATGAGTATTCTGAGGACATCCTTTAAGGCATTCTTGTGGGCTTTCCATTCTCTGAAGTGAACAGATCTATCACCTACACTACCTGTAATAGCCTTTTGCTTATGATTTCCCATCCCCTTTTACATTTAGTGGCCATCTACAAAAAGATAGGAAATAATTTGCTCCTTGTCTTTTTGGCTTTGAATCTTTTTCCACTGAAGCCATAGGCAAAACTACCACTGAAGAGAACAACGAGTGAGTTTTACATCTCCATTATTAGACTGTCACACTTAACATCACCTTTCCTGTCTCTCATCTGCTGCTGATGATCTGACCACAAGTGTTCTTTTTCATAAAGGTGCTGCTTGCACAGGTCCACCTTTGGTGAAACAGAGAATGGAGTAAACCACATGCAAGCCCCAGAAATATCTTGTATAAATAGATCTCTGCTACATAAAAGCTGAACTGGGAACTTTCTTTACATTTCATCCCTGTTTCACTATCCTTCAGGAGTGTTAATGTTCAAGCTAAGAATCAGGTAATAATCCTGGAGAAATCATCCCATTATAAGTTAATGGCTGGATTTTCAGTTAATGGACCAAACTGAAGACAAAGGCAGTTAACACTATAACAAACTGTAGTAATATAACCAATTTCGAGGGGATTATTGCTACCATAAACTGTATTAAATGGTTTATAAAAGGAATGGCTTGGGCTTTTTTCTTTTCTTTTTTTTTTTTTTGAGTTATGTGAAGAAGAGTAAATGAGAGACTGCTTTGTTAACTAGGTTGTTTCCAACCAAATTACAAAGCATTTTGGACAATGGGAATGCTGCTAATAATGTCACATAATGAAAATTCTAAATGCACCACAGGTTGTTCTTCACTCTAGTAAGTGGGGGAAATCATGGACTCATTTTTGTGATGAGATTTCAATGAAGCTAGTCTATAACTCAGTGTAGAGAAGAAGCTCCAGATTCAGTCTATACTCAGTTCCAGTGTCAGAGCCCATTGCTTCTCCATTTGAAAATCTCATCATCTATCAGCCAATAACCTTACAAGGCCAAGAGGGGATGAAAATAAACATATTGAGAGCCCTGTTTTACATTAAGTTCTACAAGTAAACTAGATAAGTAACTGCCAGGGAAGAGTCAAGTTATATGTATATATGTATTTTTGTCCTTTGACTATACAGTGGAAATAGATTTTAGTGGGTTTTTTTTTCCAGATACTATGCATTTTTCTTCAAGTATAAATTTATGATCTGAAAAATTAACACAAGATATAAGTCATTTATTCAGATAATAGTGCTAGGCACTTCACTAATTCTACTTCTAATTTCAATGACCAGATGAATTCTCAACTGTCATTCCATCCAAACATGTGAACAACAAAGCTTACATGCAAGAGGATTGGAGGAAAAGGGAAGAGATCTCTAAGGCATGGGCTAGCAAAACAAAACAGAAAAAGGATAAAGGGGTGAAATAGCTTGTCCCACTGTCTGTAGGTCCCCTGATGCTGAATCCTTGCTGGAATGTGACAATAGTTCACACACGCAGAGCACTGAACTTTGGACTTCCATAATTACATCACAACAGGTGCTGGGGTATTTTTCACAGGAATAACAAAATAACAAAATGTTACCTTAGCCCTTCCTCAACACCAGTAGCAGAGATGATATTTTACGTTCTGTACCAGTTCCCAAGTTTCCTGAAGTGCACTTTCTCCCTTCAATAGCTGGAGTTTGCCATGGGCCTGCCTCTCTACATTGCTCTAGTCCACCATAGTTCACCTTTGTTTAGATTACTGTAATTTAAATATTATGAATTACCCATAATGATTTAGGTTAATATAGCTTTAAGCCCCTTTCCAATAAATAAGTCAGAGCCAGCATCCAACATACAAAAATATTTGCTCACTAAGAGGGTAGAAATAAAAGAGTGGAATGATAATCTCTGGATTTATTTAGATAACTTACACATAAAACGAAACCAAAACAAAACCTTGAAAAACTAAAGACACTTTAAAATGAGTGCAGTTAATCATGTTCTTTTATATTATCAGCCACCCAAACATTTTCTTGGAGTGTCTATTTGAGTATTTGCATGAGGGAATAGAAGCAAATGTCAGGCTGCTGCATGGGGCAGGCACTGCAGTGGGTGTGTGAACACCAGCACTGCTGCCGGGTGCACAAAGTCTCCTGCCTCCTCTCACAGCTGATAAGGCCTCTGCTGCAATATTGTCTGCCAAGGGACATGTGGCCCAACAGAGTAGAGTCCAGACAGAAATGGGAGTTTTCACTTGCTCAGAAGATGCAACCAGTAAGGAAAAAATAATCAGGATTCTTTAGCCTTTAAAATTTTTTAGGCAACACACTTCATGTTCTACTCAAAATTTCTATCCCTCTACCAAATGTATTTAATGGAAGTTCAACTCAAGAACAGGTTGGAATACTAAGCCAATTATACCAGACTCTCTGAGGCATAGGTGGAATTTATCAGTATCATTGCAAAGGAGAATAAATAGCCTGAATATTGCTGGGGCTCATAAAAAATTGTGGTATAAAATACTTTTGCTATGAAGGAAAAGCGTTTCAGCAGGTAGTGATTAGAATGGAAACTGCAAGCCTAAGGACCCTCTGTAACTTTCACTGTGATCTGTCAAGGTTTGAGGCAAGGTTTAATCAGCCTCAAAAAATCCCCTAAACTGGTCCATAAGAGATACAATTTAAGATACAGCTTATGTAAACCAACACTGTCCATTGGAAATAAATTCTTATTTTCTTTCTTCTAATAGAGCTAATAACTGATCACTCAGGTATTGCTTCATCAACCAGTTTTCTCCACACCTGCTTTACTTGACATAAGCCTGTTATCAAAGAACCACCAATTTATGAATTTGCCACTGCCACAGCAGGAGAGAAAGAGTTGTCCTTCTTTTCGCAGGCCAAATAAAGATATATGGATGGAAGAATATGTGCCTTGGTTTGTATGTTTTCATGTTCAGTAATAGATAAGGATAAATAGGGAGGAAAAATGAAAAAATGGTCACAGTATTGCATCAGATTCATCAGATGGTAGTTTTTCACCTTTATAGTGAAGGTAAACATTACTAAATAACTAATTTTAAAATTAGGATGACAGAATTATCTACATATACCTCAGAAGCTAAGCATCAGTATTACAGATTTTTAGTCCTTCTATTGTCTTCCTCACACACTTGTGCATATTGAAATGGGTTTTGTGCTAGTGTTATTTCATTTTAAGTCTTCAGAATAAGTTTCTTCCATCCTGTTCCTCAAGCAGCTGGTCCATATCCTTAGTAGGTTTCACATATTAATCTTCTGGTATCCATCTCAAATTTCCTTTTATCTTCAATCTCTGTCCCTTTGGCATCATTTAAGCTTTATACCTTCCAAATAGTTGTATAAGATTCATGTTCTCATATCTACAGCAGAAGTAACAGTTTTGAAAATATTAGTTTAATCTGTTCTAGTTTCTTATCATCTTAATTAAGAGTTACAGTCTTTAGTTTATTAAAAGCTAGGTCCCATGATGTCTCACTTTATTCTGGAATAAGCAGGACATGAGACGATCATTCCTCTTTCCCAGGGTTTGAGAAGGATGATGAGTGGTATTCACTGTGCCAACATTCCTCTGCTCAAAAACATGGGGAACCACAAGGATACTGTGCCCTTCCACATTCAGTGCACTCAGCTGCAGGCTCTGGCACTCTGCAAGATGAAATAGAAGGAATTCACATCGCTGATGGTATTTCCTGCTGATAAAAGGTCTAGCCAATATCACATACATTCACTAGCAGCCCTCATTTCAGCCTTGGTTAGTAGTCAGCTTCCTTCTTCCAATAGAATAACCGTGCAAAAGATAATTTCCTCTCAAGCACAGGTCACCCTCCTCTTTCTCACAGATTCCATTTTGTTCTTTTGTGCTCATGTCCATAATTTCACTGCATGAGTTTGCTCTGTCCAAAGGGCTATTTGCAGTTTCTTCAATTGGAAGTGTCATTACTATGCTGGTTACTTCTTTTTAATCACAAAAATGGGTTTAACCCCATTACCAGCAGTACCCCTTTGAAATACCTCATCCTCAGTGGAGGTGCCTTTCAATTATGGACTGTGAATGGGCACATCAAATTCCCTCTTTTTGTGCCAGGGTAGATCAGACCTGATTCACAATCAGAAAGCTCCTTTGACTTTCCAAGTATTGATTAGGGGAGATTTGGACTGGTTTGATGCTGCATTACATTCTGTATATCTAACAGGCTCACAGGAATGCATCCATATTTCACTGCAATCTGATTACAACAGACAACTGGCTTTTGAGTCTCCTTACTATTATTTCAAGGCAACAAGCAGTGAGGACCATATGGCACCATTGCTACAGGACGAAGAGATTTAAGTCTTCTAAAGAACCGGCCGACCTCTGACTTGCAAATGGTAATTTTCTGATTTTTAAAATCTCAGCAGCCTATACTGCATAAAAACTGTCAGTTAGCTTAACAACCTGTACACAGACAGCATAATGTCTTCCAATAGCACTGCCTGCCAGGACTCACCATCTGCACTTCCTCTGCTGGGAACAGCCAAACTGTTACACACAGTTGGGCTAACACAGGGATAACAGGCAGGATTCCTCAGCACAGATCTTGGGGGCATGGGGAGGCTTCACCTTCATGTGAGACAGAGGCTGCAGAGCAGCACTGTGGAAAGGCACCTGGGGGCCCTGGTCCATGGCAAGTTGAATGTGAGCCAGCAGTGCCCTGGCAGCCAGGAGGGACGTCCCTGTCCTGGGGACATCAGGCACAGCATCACCAGTCGGGCCAGGGAGGGACTGTCCTGCTCTGCTCTGAGCTGGGGGCAGTTCTGGGTGCCACAACAAAAGGAAGACAAAAAGCTGTTAGAAGGGCTGTGAAGGTGCTGAAAGGCCTTAGGGGAAGCCATGTAAGGAGTGGTTGAAATCACTGAGTTTGTTCAACCTGGAGAAGAGGCCACTGAGAGGAAACTTCATTGCAGTCTGCAGCCTCCTTGTGAGTGGGAGGGGCAGACTCTGATCACTTCCTCTGGTGCCCAGTGACAGGACCTGAAGGAACAGCACGAGGCTGAGTCAGGGTTAGGTGGCATATTAGGAAAAGGTGTCTCACTTTTTGGGTTGGGCACTGAACAGGCTCCCCAGGGCAGTGGCCACAGCACCAGCCTGACAGAGTTCAAGAAGCCTTCAGACATTGCTCTCAGAGACCTGGTGTATCTCTTGGAACTGTCCTGTTGGCCAGGAGTTGGACTTTTGTGGGTTCCTTCCAGCTCAGGATATTCTATGATTTTGTAAGTGAATAAAGATTCCCGTTTTCATACTGTTTCCATCAGGTTCCAACACAGCAAGAGCAAAGAAACTAAGCTGTGGAACAGAGCAAGGTCTTTAGGAGTGAAAAGCTCTTCAAGGCTGTGACAGGTGGCAATATCTTCATATGACATGTTCTGGGGGAGTGAAAAACAAGACTACCCTGTCCATCAGCCACGAAAAAGTCATTTTAGACAGTGGGGCAAGCATATGGAAATTTACGTCTTGCTTTGACTAATGCAGGAGCAGCTCCTCAGCTGGTATGGACTGATTGGGTAGTGACAAAATACACAGCTGAGGATCTGCCCACATTCTGTTTTCTCTGCTTCTGTAAATGAAAATGCCAATGTACCCTATCCATGTGTCCTCTACAGCAGCTATAAACAGTAGCCAATAACAAGCACTGCTTACCCAAAGCTGCCACTGGTGCTGCTCTGCCATGGGGCCACCCCCATGCTGACTGTCCTGCAGGCAGTGCCCTGAGCTGTGCAGCTCAGGAGATCTCAGCTCTGTCCCACTGAATTCTAAGCACTCATAATCCTCTGCTTCAGTCACTTGGACAGCTTTAATTCCTCCCCACAATCTTTGATGCAGATCTCTTCTACCTTCTGCCGTCTCCAGGGAAGGATCCTACTGCACAGTTTTTAGCTCAAGCTTTCTTCCTGGGTTAAACTATTGCTTTACGTTGCCTCCCTGTCACCCGTGGAGTGAGTTACACAATTCCCACACACAGCACACAGCTCTTTCTGGGTCTCAGGCTCTCAGCATTCTGAGAATTTTCTAACACCAGCCAACAAAAGCATTATTATAAGACTTCAGATCGAACCCTAGAAGGAACAGAGCTGAAAAAAAAATAATCCCTTGCTTCCTGAGCCTCACTCTGGCTAACCTAAAGAACCATGGCAAACAAAAGCAGACAAGAAGGAAGTAAGAATGATTCCTGAACTCACTCATGAATGTGCTTCTCTCAGTCAACATCATCAGATACTTTTTACTGGTGTGCATGGCTGCTTACATAAAGGAACGTGTGGGAACTTGCATCCTCCATTTCCACTGCTTTCTGTGGAGGTACTTTTCTGGAGAAGAGTGTGTTAAAACATCATTTCTGTGTCTGTGATAAGATGTGCACAAAGTGTCTCTGACACTATTAGTGAGGGAAGTTTTGGAGAGGAGGAAAAACATAAAGAGCTGGCTCCAAAGGTACTAGACTCATTTGAGAAATAATACTGGGATATAAGGGTGATATGTAGAAGTATTGCAAAAAACATGCGAGTTCCTTTCCTTTACCTGCAGTGCCACATTTGCTCAGTGGATCAGTGCATTGGAACACTGATCACTTACTGAAGTTACCTGTGCACCACGTTACAGTATTCAGCTAAATTAAGCTTCACTACAGCATTTAGGGATTTTTGCATCCTGGGTTTCATCCGATTTTACAGTTGGATTGAATGAGGCACAAGTAGGTCAAGCAAATTTTCTAAAGTCACAGACTAAATATATTATTTACTTATAAAATCAGAAATCCAGGACACTACTACTTTCAGTTTTCTTGCATGAAAAGCTAAAACTTACCCAAAATATTTCAAAAAAGAAAGAGTTTATGCAAAAAGAAATTCCAAAAAAAGTCTCTGTGATAAGTGAACAAGTGCTTCTATATAAAAAAGTTATGTTAGAAAACACCATCGTTACCATGTCTATTTATTGCCTTTCCTATTTCATGTGTTCATGAGTAACATACACATAAGAAACATGCAACAGAAGCTAGCAGTAGTTCAAAACTTATATTTTAAGTTTTAGGTGTGGTCAGTTATGTGGTTATGCAGCATTTCTCAGGAAAAGGTACCCTGATCCATCTGTGGGACTCCTGGTCCAGAGAACATTAATAACAGAGACTTCACCTTAAACCTAGCCAGTCTAGAAAATTAGAAGTAATTGGGACTTCTTCAGTCCTGCAAGTTACAGCATAAGATACTGACACATGGAGAAACAGGAAAAAAAAAATAATCTACATTTACTACTGGTTAAAAGATTTTTGACAAAAAGTGTCTTGAATTTCAACATTTTATGCAAAAGTCTAACTTTTAAAACAACTGTTAGCAAAAAGTAAAGGAGGGAACACAAAAGCAGCTGTTACTAAATAGAGTGCCAGGAGTTCCAAAAGTTAACAGGTTCAGAAAAGCTTCCCATGAGCAAATCACATCCAAGTCTGAGCACAACAAGCAGCAAAATCAAGGGATAAGTCCACACTTTCTTCTAAAAATTACACCTAAAATAACAGTCTTATTCCTAAACCAGAAATTGTTATATAGCTACCATCAATTCTTTGTTTCTTAAGTGCAGTCAACTTCAAAGGTCTTAGCATGCATCTGATCCTTTAGTAGTCCTTTAGAGATTTTAAGGATTTCTAGAGGACCTATCTTACTCAGGCTGCACAGTACAACACATTTTACTAATATTATAAAGAGTTTGAATCATCAGTTTACCTTTTGCATCTCCTGGTGCTCTCAGGTATTGCAGCAACCTCCACTTCTGCTCTACTACAGGTGCAACATGTCCAGCAGGACTTTTCCAGAGCCTCTAGATGCCACCTTGAAAGTCTGCAAGAACAAAGTTCCTCTGAAAGCAGACCACACTGCTTCTGCTCTTCCCAGTCTTGCTTCTTGTCGCATTCCACTGTGGAGAACTGGGAGGAGGTCTTTTAGAAATAGAGGGTCAGGAATGAAATTAGGCCAAATGAGACAAACACTGTATCTGAGAACCACTTATTGGTAAAGAAAAAATGATATAAAAAGGAGCTTCCCTACTAAAGAGGGCTAGAAAAGACAAAGCGAGAGGAAGAGAAATGGCAAAGGAATGGGGGTGGGAGGAGAGAGGGGGAGACAGAGGGCAAAGAGGGCATGACCAGCAGAGTCAGGGTATGCCATCCGTGTCCCCAAGGAGGGGTTGTGCTCACTGCCTGCCTGGGGACAGCTCTGAGCTGACAGGAGGTGGACACAGGGTGAGGGAGATGGGGCAGGAGGGCAGGGAGCCCGGGCAGGGTCACAGTGAGGATCACAGGAGTGGGCAGCCTGGGAGCTGGGCAGGGTTGGACACAGGGGTCAGGCAGGGATACAGAGATGGAGCAGGCAGGGCACTGATCAGGGACTCAGGGAGCAGGACAAATGCCAGGGTGAGCAAGAGCCAGCGAGGGCAGGAAAGCCAAGAGATGAGCTGGGGCCAGGGCTAAAGCATAAATCCCAAAAAGCCCCAGCTGAAAAGCAAGTTTGAAGAAGCAAACCTCAAAAAGCACAGTCTGAAAAAGGCCCCAAGCCAAAAGCCTACACTCAAAGTTTCAGCAAGCCACCAACAGTCACTATTCCTACCCCTCCCAAAGCCTGCCTGCTGGCAGGAGAGCATCAGCCCAGCCCAGCCCCACAATTTCTCCTGCTGCCTATCCCACGGGAAGAGTTGCAGGTGAAGCCCTTTGGAGCCAAGGCTGCTCCCAGCTGGCACAGGTGTAACCTCTCCCCGTGTGCCTCTGACAGCCAGCACTGAGGAAAACAAAACTGCATTGGCTCCTCACGCTTCTCTGAGGAAAATTTACCTCACTCCTTCCTTGTCTCTTATCTTCTACAGCTGGGCCAATATTCTACCACGTTAATTGGAACTTGCAATAACTCCTTCATTACTGGAAAGAGTTCATGGACACTGATGGTAGGTAGGAAAGTAAAAGCAGAAAATGGATCAATTTCCTAAAAACTATTGCAAGTTACAGATCTGTTTGTGACTGCTGCTTTATGGATCAGTCTCTGTATAAACCAGAAAAGAGTGGTCCTGTAGCTGTGCTTTTGACTTTTATAATTCAATTATACTGCTTGCATAATTTCAAGGACTGAAGAAGAGATTGTGAGGTGTAAGTATTGCATTTATAAAGACAGTTTTGCCAGCAGGAAACAAACTGAAGACTGATACTTAAGAAGTCAGATCCAGCTGTAACTCAGTGCAGACAGATTTTCACACTCTCTGATCACTTGTATAATGGTCCCTAGAGCTGCATTCTGCTCCTCAGCATGTGAGGAGACACTCATTTCCCCAGCAATATTCAGAGGGAATCTTTTAGAACCCCAAACTTCTATCTTCACAGAGCATGTGTGAGGTACCCTAAGTCACAACATATCCAAATTCCGATTTGTCTATCATATAAAGAAGACAGGTGGTTTGGGTTTTTTTTTTGCTTTATGTGAAGCTGCTTCTACAAACCAATGCATGCGTCTTATTGCCCAGCCAACATATGTTAACATACTGTTTGCACCTGGAAGAGTGAAATTCCTTATCATATATGGACAAATATATTATTCTCATCCATGTGTTTGGGACGAGATCTTTCTGAAAGAAGAATCAGAAAGATCAAGAGGAAAATTTAAAATTTTAGGAGGTTAACATAAGCATTCAAACTGTAAGAATGTTTCCCAAACTTTCAGGCTTGGAGAATCACAGTGGAATTAATTAACAGGAAATAAATTATTCTAGAAAAAGGCAGGAATAGGAAAGCAAAGCACTCAGGAGAACGTCAGAGGGAACTCACAGAGCATTCAAAGAGATAATGAAGCAGACCAAAGAGGAAAGCAGTTCCTCTATTATTTAATTCCATAATCTAGTTTAATCCTACTGAATGATACTTACTCCAAGCAAGTTGTAATCAAATCAGGTCTCCATCACCTGCTTGCTAGGCTTGAAATGTTAAGATGAACCACTCTTACAATAATTTCAATACTTCCCAGCCTTTACAAGTAGTCACTGCTGGCTGACAGCATGAGGCACCACTTACCTTGTTCCCCAGCTTATTCACACAGACTCCCCCATCTGTGCTTCACGGGCTGATTCCAACCTTTGAAGTGACTCTTTGTGGAAGTACTTTAAAGGAGAAAGTTCTGAAGAGTACCACAAATATGGAGATGAGATGGGAAGAATTGCCATGCATCAGAACAGGTTCATTTCCTGTCATTTTTCAAGGAATGGGATTCCTAAAGGCAGGGAAAGCAAAAAGTCTGTATGAATGCTTAGATCTTTATTTTATTTAAAAAAAAATAAGAAAAAAAATGTTACATGCAAACACGACCTGTCAAAAAGAATGGCACACATGAAGATAGACAGTTCACAGAAAACATATAAACCTGACACCTTCTCTGGCATCTCTATAACTTTTACACTATTTAAAGTAAAACTTTAATTCCACACATTAAATATAACAGAGTTTTAGAGAGAATAAGAGAGCTGAGCTGATGTTCCTGCCCAATGAAAATTTTGTATTAATATCATTTAAGTTCTTGCCCAGGATCACCCTACATGGAACTGCAGTGTCTTTCTGGTCACATGGTGCCTTTTACCTTCTATGCTTTGCCCAGGTTCCCTCGGGTGACTGTGCTCAGCTTGCTGCCTGCAGCTCAGGTTTGCTGCTTCCACCTTTGCTGATTCCGTGGTTGCCAATTCCAGTGTTACTCTGTAACTTCCTAATTGGCACACGCTGCCTCAGTCACTGTCCAAAAGCTCTACTTGGCAGCCACAATATCCACAGGAAAGGGAGAGGAAATATCTCCTGTTCCTTGTTTAGATATCTTGTTTCATATACAGGATTTATCGTCAGAAAAACTTGTGATGCCTGACCTTGATGTATATGGAAAATTCTGCCCGGGCATTCTGCCAGACATTTTGTTTGATATCTATATTTTTTCCCCCTTGGCCATCTTCTTGTTGTATTTTTTTCCTCCTCTGGCTCTTTGCCTTTTTTCATAACTTCTTTAGGGCTCATTATCTTTACCCAAAGACATTGTCATTACATATCTTTCCAGTCATGGAAACTGAAATGCTGGACCTAAGAATACTCTGTGAAAAGCAGAGAAAAAATTTCAGAACCATCTGGTGCCTTGGGAGGCTACCTAGAACAGAGGCTAGACAGTGTTAAAGGAATAAAGTTATTAAAGGATTAAAGGAAAAATTATTTAAAAGGTCTTCAAAGAATATACCTTGAGTGGTACAAGAGCCTGGCCATGGCTACACCCAAGGTGGACAATGGGTCACACATATTCACGCTTTTATAAGTTTTGGTCCATTTACATATTGGGGATAATTGTCCAATTACAGCTTCAGGTTAGGCAGTCCCATCCTCCCAGATTGCTCTCCTCAATTCATTGTTGTTTGCACCTTTTGGGCCTGAAGCTGTAACAGCGTCCTTGGTTTGGGAGCTGGAGAAGGATCGTTTTGTCTAACTACACTGTGAAGAGAACTTTCTAACACTTTACGTGAAGTTCAGAGTTACATACCAATGCAGTACAGAATCTAGGAAATATGAAAGCTAAAACTTAAGGCATCACATCAAACTGAGGAATTTAAATTGCATTTTCAATCAGGCACCTACGGCACAGCTGTAGACTCACAGAGACTGTGACAATAATATTTTTTACATTTACAGTTATAAAAGTACATATGCCCACATATTAAAACATTTAGTACAATATCAAGTTTGACTCTTAAGGTGTATTTTTTCAATATTTTAACAAAAATTCCTGCAAAGTGCAAAAAGAAAGAAACATTCTCCCTGATCCTTTACTGTTTTCCCTTGAGAATTATGTTTAACCTTAGGAACCTTGCATGATTTTAAAATATGTTCCTTGTTTTTATTAACTCACAGAATAATTACTGCTTTTATCCCCATTTAAACATTGTGATCACACCTGTCTTAGATTGGTCGGTCTTGGCTTATCCTTAATTTTATGACTTCTACTGATATCAATAACCTGTGGCACTGGTAGTTTTCTGTATTAGTGACCAAAGAGACACGTGAAGTACAAGGAAAAAAAAAATCACAAATTAACAAACCAGGACTTTGAAATGTGAGGAACTGGGAAATATCTGTCATCATCTTGCTAACATTTTTTGTGTTGATATGCTGAAGGTACTGTTTTATGCATCTCTAAGTCTGCCAAAAGGCAGACAGCATCCAAAGGAAGGCTGGAGGGAAAAAAGAGAGGGGGGCACACAGACAGATTCTTAACCAGATTTGAAAGTTTGGCAGGAAAAAGTTTTTGTCATTTCTGTTCTGCAATTTAGTTTGTCTAGGCAATTATATTAACAGAAATGCAAGGCACCTACTGAAGATCTTGTGGACAAGCCAAAAAAATGTTGAATTACTTTTCAAAGGAAAAGGTGGTGACAAAATACTTTGCATCAAGCTCTAGACCAAAGAACTTCCCAATCCCACCTACAGAAATAAATGCTATCCAAGGTGACCTTGAACCCTGTCTGAGGACAGGGCATGCACACACCCACATTAGGTGCTCAGAGGTCATTAGGAGAAACTAACTTTCCAAGCTTTACACATGGTTGTTGAATTTCAAGCAAGGTGAAGATTTACTCTTGAAAAAGGAGGAAGTCTGCCTGAAGCTAAAGCAAATTAATATTGTTGACCTTGGCCCTGACTCCGCTCCTGTGTAAGTTAACAGAAATACTCCTGTTAATTCCACTGAGATCTGGATCAAGCGTCCTGTTGAAGCAAAACTGAAAGTTTTAGTTTAGAAAACATTCAGGCAATGCAGGAAGTTGTACTGAGGTACAACCTGGTCTTCTAATATTGGAGATTTATTGTCTCACATAAGTTGGGTGAAGCAGGGAACCAAAAATAATGAGAGGTTGAGCTGAGAGCAACGCAGGTCTAACCAATATGGTTAATAACACGTTCTCCGTTTATTCTGCTTAAGATGGCAGGTTATATACAGTTCTATATAGTTTATAGTTAAAGCAACACTTTCATTGGCATACAGCACAGAGAAAAATGCAAACACACACTATTTGACTTATTCTTAAGGTGGCTAAAGCATACCCACTAATAATTGCTCTCAGTGACCTCTAGAAAACCCACTATCTAACAATACCTTAACATCTAATTTCTGCTGCGCCACAAGTGATTTTAACTGCGCAACAGGCCCCGAGGCCTCAGGGCCTCAAGGCCAAGCCTCAGGGTCAGGCCTCAGCCAGGTGGGCCTCAACTGGGTAGTTCACTGTCTTAGTCTAAATACAGATTGTGCCCTCTTTGCCCTCTTTCTCTCAGAAAATCTGCTACAGTTGGGTGTTCCTTTATTGATAAGAAAACTTGCAAATGCGTCCCAAAAATACACTGAAATCCAGGCTTAGATAGAAACTTCATCCAGTGTCCCTGAGAAACCTTTTCTGTTCTAGTGAAGTTTAAAGGTGTAGACTCTACTGCCATATTTCCGATGAGTTTATTTGAAACACAGAAGGTTTTCTTGAGCCACTGTATGTAGAATAAAGTGAATTAAATTCACTTAAATTTTTCACTTAAATAAATTTTTTAAAACATTTAGCTTGCAGATTTTCATGTTAATAAAAATAACACAATCCCTGCATGTTAAAAAACCTTGCTGATGGACTTTAAAGGATAATATACATTATTTAATATTTACTCATGTTGCCTGCTAAAACCTGGGTGGTTTTTTACCCCATTCAAAACTACTCTTGCAAAGGAGCTTCTGCTTAGTGTGTTTTTGTATGAGGGACAAGCAGCACTGAACCCTTTTTTAATCCTAAGAATGATGGGTGTAAAGGTGTCCTGTGCCTGTGATCTGAGTGGAGGAAATGACCTATTGTGTGTAAAAATAAATCATCTCCCTTAGAAAGGCAGAAACACTGCCCAACACTGAAAGGTCCGGAGGGAATGGATTCTTCAGCTTGTATATCTTGATTATCTAGGAAGCCAAGGCACAAAGTACAGCCATGGTCAGGGAGTTTAGACAGAAAAAACCCAAATTTCTTATTCAATTTTCAGCAGATTTGATTTCCTGTCTTCAGAGTATATGGCTTATAAATTTAAGTAGATCACCTCAGTGATTCACATTAATACAATTCCCTCCATGGTGTGGCTATCATTTTAAGGATGTCGTATTTCAAAGAAAGCAGCTCTTTATTTCACTGTGGTATTTCAAATCAGGGAAGATATATTTCCATGGAGAATTTTCTCTTAAGGAGTAGTATTGGTCCCAGTATTGGAAAGTATGAATTGATGGAAAGCTATTAAGACACTCAACACAGAAAGAGTCACTATGGCTTGTGTAAGGAGGAAGTCAATCTCAGTGACTCTTGTTTTCCTCCATGACACAAAAAAATTACAATTACAAAAAAATTTACAATTTTTTCCAAAGCTGCATGGATGCAGTGACTTCAGTTTGTGTCTCTGTCCACTTAAGGCCTTGACAGCAGGTCAAGGGACAGAGACCAGAGTTAAAGAAAAGAAAGCAGTATGTGACATATATGAAAACATTTAATTATTCAAAAATAAGAAATTCTATATCTGATTAGTGTTATTAGAAACTTATGACTGAAAAATTAGATGCAGCAGCTGAGAACACATCATCACTAAAGCTAGCTCTTGGAAGCTAGTAAATGCAATGTTAAAGCCAAAAGTTCAATGTTAATTCTGCCCCAGCTGCTTCGTACATAAAAATATTTCACATGGTTTGAGTTATTTTACATTTCATTATTTATTTACATTATAAGGAAAATTCTCACTAGCATTTCTCACAGTCTGACACACATACACGTGAAAGCAGCATATTTTATTTTTGTCTAAAGAGTTTCATTCTCACTGAGATCTAATAAGGAAGTCCAGTTTGGAGGAATTTCATTTAACAACATCAGTCCTGTATACATTTGATATTTGCTGGTGGAAATTTCGTAGTGGCTCAGCCTGACAGCGTTGAAACATTCTGGGCTGTTTTGAATATCTTCACCTTGAGTAACACTTCAACAGAAAAATGCCAGGTGGTCCAAATGGGATAATAATGATGATGGGAGAAGTGAAGTGACTTTGTTTTCTGTGTCCCTTTGTTTTCAGTCCACCACCGAGGTGACTCCAGCATCCTCCACATCCCACAGCATTCCTGTGAGCAAGAGAAGCTGCTGTAGGATAAAGCTCTGCCGCAGCTGGGTTCTGCATCTGCTGCTGGGCCATGCAGCTTCTGCCACACGGCATGGCGTGGCTGAGCTGCCCTGGGCATTTCCTCAGCAGGCTCTGGCTTGAATTGTCCTCCCGCTCCCCAGGAGCTGATCCTCATGACATTGGAAGGTCTAATCCTCATCCTCCTCTTTGTCTGTTGCGTTGGCTGAATGTGATTTACAGGTCAGATATCCCTGCAGAAGACAGGTGAACTTAATAGTTTACACTTATTAGCTTAGGAATCATTGTGTTTGGAAAATCATGCTATAAATGATCTAATTTTAAAAAAAAGAAAGATAAAATATCTGGATTATGTATAGATTGTCATGATATTTTAAATGGATCTTTTCATACACTGCACATTTATAAGACAATTACATTTTCAAAGTACAGTAGCAATTTGTGTAAGTAAAGGATTTCACCTACCAGAGAAGAGAAAAGCACATTACTGTTTCCCAAGTAATCTGCTGTTTTTCTACCCCATATGACAAACAAACAAACAAACAAACAAGAAGCTTAAAATACTCACAGCTTCATTCAGTTTTTGTAATTTTTGAGAGGATTCTGAAGGTCAAGACTTAAACAGACAGAGCTGTAATATCTATTTTGGTCTGGTTTTAATTTGGGTAATCTTTCCATTAAATAGAGCTATTTATGACATTTGTTAAAAGCCTATGCTTCTAATTTAGCTTAAAAAAAATCTAATGGAGTTGTATTGGAACTTTTCCATAAAATTAATGTTCCAGACTTAATGGATGTCTAAGGTATCGTTATTAACGGGAATATTCCATAAACTAAAATCAGAGTCTTTGAATTGGTGATCTGATACTGTTAGATCAGAACTTATTGAAAGCTGGAGTGATGCCAAAGTACCCAGGAATTCAATTTAAACACCTTATGGAGGTTAATGCTTTTATGGTATTTACTTTAATTAGTGTTTTATTAAATGCTCAATTTCACTCACATACTTGGGCAGCAGCAGTGGCCAGCCTGTGGGTAGAGCAAGTATGACAGAGGTAAGATCACTTTCCTCTCTCTACATCTGTCAGGAATACCAGTCTTTTCCATGATTTCTACCATGATACTGCTTTTGGCTGTATTGCCACATTGCTGAAAATGTCACATAAATTCATACTGAGTATCACAGGCTATACCATTGGCCAAGCAAAAACACATCACAAACCATAGGCCTCTTCTCAAAGTTTTGTTTAAAGATTCCCTGCTATCAGTCCACACTCCTTGATAATGTAAATATGGACTATAACTATCCAAAATTCATGGTGTATTTGCGTGCTTTGCCTTACATTCCATGCTGAAGTCAAAATATTCATTTTATGTGGATAACTACATTATGTGTTTTTATCCCGTGGGGAAGGAATGGATTGCCCCTGAAGATAACTCCTACCATAAAAGAAGTTATTCTTTTGCTTTGGGGCTGGTTCTAGGCTAAGAAAATCTGATTTTCTCCCTGTTGAATGCAATAGGCTTAGAAACAATTTTGCACTCCTTGTTTTATCAACAGCAAAAGTACTGAAGTAAAAAAAAATAAATTTAAAATGTACAGAAATTATTTGCATTGTCATTTACAAAGCAGTAAATAAATTGTTGGGCTAAGGAGAAATTCTGTAACAATGACACATGTGGGGTGACTGTATTTACCATACTCTTTAGACTCATGTCTGATCCATATGCAAAAAAATGAACTCCATAAGTATTTAACCTTCAAACTGAAAGATCAGCTTTACAAGACCACCATATTTAGTTTTTTAATGTGAAAAAGATACAAAGTATTTCTGTTATTTCTTCACTTCTGGAGTGGAATTTAATTTAAGATGCATCTACTTGTACCCAGTGACAATAATGATTCCAGTAAGAACCAAAGTCAAATTTTCTACGCAGAGTGAACTCGATGGCTGATATTCTCTCATGTCATGGTGTGACGCTGTTTTACACCACAACAACACAGACTGCGAACCTCAGAAGGCTGAAAATTACTCCTTTATTTTTGGGATGTGTCTCCCTTATATACTATTTTACACAGGCCAATTTCATTGGTGAAACAAAGGCAAACCTCTTCAATCACACTGGTCAGAGCAGAGGGACATCAAGAAGTCCCTCCTAGGAAAAGGAATGAATAACATAGGTGAAGTTTACAAAACATTTCTCCTATTTACAGAAAATTCCCTGGGAAAAGAATTCCAGAAAACAAAAACACCTCAGGCACAAAACCAGGGCTACACCATGGCACCTTGGGGCTCAAAAAAGAGGTGTACCCTTATATGAAAAGCAAATTCTGAGCTCTCAAGTATCACCTAACATAGATCTGTGCCATTGTATTCTATTGTCTCCTGCAGTGCCCCTGAACTCAGTAAGCACTTTTAGCCAAACTGCAAACAGGGAGGCAGATGTTTATGCTTGATTCTCTTTTCAGGTTCACCTCCTCATGTCCAGACTAGACCACATGCACACACTAATAAATAGAAGGGAGGTGAGAGGAACATCATTTAAATACTTGTTCTCAGCAAGTACACCCAACACAGCCACAGGCAAGTTGTGGGCCTCACCATGTGGACCTCAGCACATTTTACATGGACATGGACACTTTCCATGAGGGAAGCTGTTGAGTGGCCTTCCAGGTTTCCTGCAATTGTCTAGCAACAGCAAATGATGAAAAAGTATAAGGCCCCTGATATTTACAATACAATTCTGAAACAGAAGAATTTGCACATAGGCAATAAAACTGAGTAGTTAATGAAGTCAAGATAAAGTTCGCACTCTACCTTACCCCTTAGAAAATTATTCACATGCTGGACTCCACATATACTTCGGAATTAATTCTTGTCTTCACAAATAACTTTTCTGGTGTTGATCAAAACACTGTGCTGTACTCCTTACCTCCAAAAAATTAAGGCCATACCTTTTGGAGAGGAACTGGAATGGCTGCTTCATTCATGGTTATGAAGTGACAATTTACTGAGAAAATATTGTATAAATATTTAGATGTCTATCTGGTTTTATCAAGAGATACCCATGTGCACCAGCAATGAAATGGAAGAAAAATTAAAGGGATACAAAACTTAAAAAGGATACACCTGCAAATTAAAAGTAAGAGAAAAGAAGGAAGTTTTTAAAAATAAAGAAGACATCAAGAAAACTGAACAGCACTTTTTACCTTAAAAACAAAAAAGTAATATACAGTATAATAGATAGTATAGTAATGAGATCAGATGAATAGAGTATATTATTAGGAATAGAAAATAATTAAGAAATAATTTCTATAGAGGAACTTTTACACAAAACAAGATTTTTTTTTTAACCTGAAAAGTTGTAAAATTAATTCAATACTCCAAAAAAATCCCACCCAAAACTCAACCAACCAAGCAAAGAAACCTTGACACAAACACTGAAATAAACCTCATCTGCAATTATAGTCCACAAGAGGAACCTTCCAGAAACTGGGTTTTTTTCAGATTACTTTTATTTTCCAAGGTCTGAGCACAGTGAGTCAGAAACATTTCTAAGTCACTGGGAGTAGCTTCAGGCTCAGACCATTTGAGCAGGAATGCAATGATTTACACAATTCTAGAAAGAAAATGGCTAAGAAAAAATGTTAATAGTGAAAGAAACTAATCTGGATCAGATTTTTGGCTGCTGAAAATTAGCTCCTGGAAGCACATTAAAGTCTTGTTTCTTGACTGACCCTCTGGGGGCCTCGGAAGGTTAATGTATTATCCTATGCTTGAGCTTAGAAAGGATGCAATAGTTGCCAGGAAATGGGTGTTTGGAGGGGATGGAAACAGGAAAACGCATCAGGCCTGCATTCTCCCAAGTCTTTTGGGATGTGCCTGCACCTCTGCCCCAGGGTGCCCCTGCAGCCTGGCCCAGAGAGCTCCAGCTGCCCTTAACAAGGGACAACAACACTGCCACAGCTCCGCCTCAGCTGGTGCTGCCTGTGGCCACAGCCTGTTCCCGTGCTGGGTTCCAGGATGATGAACCACTGCAAGAGCCATAAAGGATGTGAGCAGAAGCATGAATGGCTGTGAGAAAAGCTAGAAGATTCTAGGCTAAAAATCAGGCTTATCCACCACTGCTGGCTCCTTTAATCAAGGTATGCAACACCTACAGCATAAAGTACCTTTCCTTCAGTCATTCCTAATGGCAATTTTTTGATGCCTGAACAGCTCCCAGCCCAAGGATTTGGCTAGAGGAATGTCAGATACAATTTTGCCCTGAGGTGCATCTGGCTGCAAGGGGTACTAGACCTACAGCATGTTTTCAGTATCAGGAGCTAATCCCATGATTTCTTAAGTGACCCAAAAGTCTGAAGATATTTTCTCAGTTCAATATTTAAAAGTACTGTAACATTTGCATTTCCATCCTCATGTTCACTAGCCCAGTGCTCTTCCAAGACAGAAAGGTGCCTTTTAGCCATGCACAGGATCTATGGGCTCTAAATAAACAGCAATCTGACTGCTCTGTGCCAGAATATAGAAACATTGCATTTGAAAAGCAGGATACTGCACATAGCAGGCAATTGCCACATCAGGGCCTTTTATTACAATGAGAACTGTCCTTGCTTGAAATATCTCAACTTTTATGGCACAGAGCAGCAGCTAAGTGCTTAGGCAAGGCTATAATGTTTTCTTCTAGACACTGGCTGAGAGCCAATGCTCTTATGGCAGAGAGTTGTAGTTTAGTGTGGTGTATTTCTACCTTTTCTACCTATTGACCCAAAGACTGGCTGCTCCAGCCATAACTTGAACATGATTACATCCTTCCTCCTCTGTGAAAATGGGGAAGTACATAAAATTCTCACCAGGCTGAAGAAGTAGATGAATATCCTTGCCAGGTTTCTTCATCCAGGATGAACAGATGAGATTGGTCCAGGTCAGGGGCTCACTGGAAGGGCTTGAAGGAAAGGGCTGGATGTGAGCAGGTGTCCCAGATGGCACTGATATCACCTGAGGCAGGGCTGAGGAGCACCAGGGCAATACAGAAAATGGCAATAAGGTATCTCCTACCTGCATGGCCCCACCCTTCCAGGAGGGCACAGGAGGGGAACTGAGATGCCAAGCAGGCGTCGCAGGTCTCAGAACAGCACATGAACAACACACAGTAAGGCAGAAAAGAAACCTAAGGATGAGTGTTAATAGGATGCCTGCTATTCTGTGGCACTGTAAGGCTGGCAGCCCACACTCCAACTCTTGGCCTCTTGGGCAGATGATGTTTAAAATATTCAGCCCCCTAAAGCACACAAAAATTCCTGCCCTGCTGGTGGCTTTCTTGTAGGTTTTGTTATTAGGAATGGTGATTTGGCCCTGGGCAGGGTATATTAAAGCAACCCTTGTAATCTGGATGCCAGGGAACAACAGAGACTGAAAAATCTTCCTCCAGTTAGACAAAATACATCTAATCCTGTAATAGCTGGCATGAGGTGTTTGGCAGACATCCCAGAGTGAAGGACAGAGCTGATCAATATTAAACATTCACAAGAAAGCAAAGCAAGCCAGCAAGAAGAAATACAGGAGGTAGCCCTTCTTTTAAGACAAAAGGGAGTGCACAAGCGAAGGGAAGCAGAGGTTCTATATGGACTAACTCAGTTAAATGCAATTTTTTTTCCTTTGGATGGTAAGACTTTTGAACATGATTAACTATAAGCACAGATTTCTACCTAATTGTCTTGGGCGTCTCTGGAGTACAGCCTTTGCCAAAGCTCTTCAAATTCCAGAGTTTAAATATGACATTCTTTTTAAGAAAACAGCTCTACAGATATTCTTTTAGAAAGGTTACTCTATAGATTTTCTTCCATATCCTTTGTGCAAAAGAGAAAAAAAAAAAAGAAAAAGAAGGTAGAAACCTGCCCATGGAACTTTAAAACTTGATAAAGGAAGTAAAATGAATCAATTAAAGAAAAAAAATAGGTCAATTTAGCTTATACCAAAAATGTGCAGCTTTTCAAATGCGACTCCAAGAACTCCATTCAGAATAGGATCATTTCTTAATTCATTCACACAAGGACACACTATATGGTCCATGCCATTTTAAATCCCCAGGACTTTTTATGATGTCTGTCAAAATAACTTCATCTATGCTTTGAATTTAATTCTCTATTCCTTAGGCTTTTGAGCCTTTCATTCAAGCAAGCCCATTCAGAACTGGTCTGTAGGTCTTAAGTTAGAATTTCTTTGGCATGGAACTGTTTCAGATCATACTTTTACACATAAGAGCTAAAAAGAGAGTGAATATAAATAAATATTAGAGCAGGTGCTACAAAGTTGGCTTGTGAATCTCCTAATGTTCCACCTGACTTTCTACATTTCATTTTATCTGCCCTTAATTTAAACTAGAATCTGAGCTTTTCTTACATGCTTCTAATCCCACTCTTTCTAGTGTTTTGGATGCCAGACTCACATATTTCAAATGCGTACCTTGCATGCAAAAGAAAGAATATTCAAATAACACTTCAGAATGTCAGCCAAGCATATTTCCCTTCAAACTCAACAGCTCATGCTGTTTCTTTTGTACTCTTCCTGACTAAAAGGTACTCCACTCCTTCTGAGATTTTCAAAGAGTGACTGGAAAACCTGGAGTCTCTTACTTTGTGAGGACAGGAATGAGAGGCAAACCTGCAGTCACAGCTCCTGAATAAAGCAGGGGATTCCAACCCTTCAGCAGGAATGAAACCAGCATTACAAGTGAAGCTTCTCTTGACCAACGCAAAAACAGTGGATGGAGGTGATTCAGGAGTCTTGATGTGAGTAATGGGACACCTCTCCACATTTGCTTTTACCAGTAGATGACAATTAACTGTTCAGCACATCAGAAAGGGCAGTGGTTTTGTGATGCTCATCTCCAGCTCTTGTTGCAAGGAACAATCTTAAAATCTGCATTAATGTTTTTCTAGGTTTTTACATAATACCTTTGATTTCCCTGCTCACACTTGCCTAGTAAAGGGAACCAAATTAGAAGGCATGACCCAGACAACTTTGCATGGACCTGTTCTCTGTAAACACAATCCTGTTTCTATTCACTTCACTTGAGCTAAATTCCCTTCCAGGAGGTAATGACACTCTGTCCCAAATCATATGACTCCTGTGTTGAGGTAAGCTTCAGAAGCCTTTAAAACCCTCTGCCATCCACTAAGGAGGTCACTTTATAGGAGAGAAAGATTCTGTACTAACTAGTAACAAGTAAAAGACACTTATCTAGCTTTCCTGGGTTTCCTATCTCTACTTAATTTTATTATAGCAGGGAAAAAGTAGAAATCAATCAATAAACCCTTTAATCACACAGGAATGAAGGGAGACAAGTGACTGTAAATTAATAGATGCTGTACAGTTCCAAAGAAAATTTAAAGAAACTAGACGGAATCCTGATAGACTTTGTTGCTTTACATCTTGGTGAATGATAGCTCTGGGAACAAAATTCCAGCAAGATTTGTCAGTTAGTCAAAATGGATGTTTATAATTATGAAACAAACTGAGTTTTAATTTGATTGTCTCAAAATAGAAAACAGAACATAAATACTAACTTGCATGGGAGATACTGGAGACAGAAAATAAATCATGATTGTTTATAAAGATTCCAAAGAGAGCAGAGTATTTTAACATATGCTCATTTTCAGGACTTAAGAGGCAAGAGATTTTTATTGACATTACCTGTAGAATTAATGGAGAGGGTGTTGGACACTTTAATCAGACACTCTTCTAAACCCCATATCCTTGCTCCACCTGAACAGACAAAATTCATAGCCTGATATAACTGCATCCACAGTGGTAATTGATGAAATAACTGTACAAACACCACACGGAATTTCAGAATTTCAAACAAAACAATTAACACTACCTAGAGACACCTTAAATAGCAGAAATATATCCTGCTACTCCAAGATTCTTTCCTGTTCCAGGGCTAACAGAATTAATCAATTTGCTCTGTTAGGTTCCATGGCACTCTGTTCAGTTATGGAGCACTATCACAATGCACAGATAAATTGTATGTGACCTCTGTAAAACAAAACATCTGCCCTGTCACTTCAACAGTCCCTCATTGTGTGGCATATCTAATACTGGCTGCAGACAGTACCCGAACAGCCTATTTATTCCCCACCATTCCCACAACTTGCCTGGGACCTTAAGGCTTCTGAATATCTAAGGAAGATTCTCCAGCTCTCTTAGAGGATCTTTTAGCTTCCAGTTATGACTATTGTCATCATAATTGAAGGTTTGTCTCACTGTTAAGGGCCACTTCAGAAGCTGAACTTCAGGTCCCAGCTAATAGCTTGAGCAGCACAAGGCACATCCAATCTCCTGGGCTCTTAGTTATAAATCTTTCTGTGGAAGTCAACAAGAACCTTGAAACTTTCTGCGAACATAGACAAAAGCAACAGAGGAGCTTGATGAAGGTGTGGTTGTGGGATTTCCCAGCTCTTTTCATCTCTCAAAGTAAGATGGGCTGTATGTTCAAGAAGCACAAGGTAAGTAAGTATAGTTGGTAAGATCTGGGAACCAGAACCTGGAGAATGCCTGTGGGAAATTCACACACTGAACAGCCCCAAGCACCCTGAGATGATACCTTTTAACATAAGATGGGTAAAGTCACAGTCTGCTGAGATCACCAGCCAGTTCTCAGCCTCCTGGGGTATTAATTGCAATCAAGGGCCCAAAACCAGCTTGATTGCTCTTGTAGGGCAGATAAGAGACCAGCAACATGTTCTTCTCAGAGGGCTCCAGTTTTTATGGATCTGTCTTTTCAGCACTAAACCATTCTCCTGGGAAGAGTTATAACCAGCTGTGCAGTTACACCTTGGCTTAGGAAGCAAAAATTTTAGGCAGGTAACAGAAATTTGTGCATTTCTTCAGGAACTCATAGTAATTAACAACAATACCAAAACTTCAGAAACTATATAGCAGAAGACTTAAGCTGCTTAGGCAAATTCTGCATTACCAATTTACATATCACTGTTATGAAATCTGAAAACTTCTGTCAAACTCTGTCAGACCCTCGAACTTTGTGATGAACAGCAGGATGATCCATGCTTCATTTATCCTCTTGTCTCCATTCTCATTAGTACTCAGCATAGGAAAAATTAACTGTAACGGTAATGTCGTATGCAAAACAAAAAGTTTTGCAAACAGAAGGAGAATCCTACCCTTTGGAAAAGTTCTTTCAAGTAATGAAGTCAGCAGAGATTACTGTTTTAATCTCATGAAAAAGAAATACAAAAATGGATTTATGCTTCTCCCTGCCAGGTATGGAAAATATCAGGTAAAGCTCTCTTGAGATCCTAATCATTCTTGCAGAAAACATTGTCTTTCATGTGCTTAGTGGACTTCCATTTTCCTAGGGAAGAGGCTCTCTTCCACCTGCATGCCTGATACTGCACAGATTCCAGCTCCTGGAGTTCAAAGGCAAAATTCCCTCCATTCCTGAGGGGCCACTGACTGCAGCCCCATTAGCCAGTGTCTTTGGAAATATCTGTAGATTCCTTGGAACACTTCAGAGCTGCATTTGGCAGCAGCACTTGTGGGTCTTCACACACTTCTGGAATGCAACTTCTCCAATCACAAAGCCATACGCTTCACAGTGTCTCTCCACAGCCTTAAATGTACTACCTCAGCTCACAGCAGACCTGGGGAGATTACTGTGGAAAAGGTGAAACCAGTTCCCATCTGATTACCAGGATGTTGGCCACTGGCCCATTCTGGCCTTTTAAATTCCCATTAAGGAGGTTGTGTGGTTTCTCAGAAATCAAGTTGATTACATTAGGTGAAATACATGGAACATTCCTACATCTGTGTTATCAGGAGAATCTCATCTATATATTGCCCTTGAGAACTTGCAAGCAGTTATTTCTGAGATGTATTGTTTGAGTTGGTTGCTGATAATGAATTATTTAACTGACATCACAGAAAAATGTGCAGCATGTGTCAGCTATGCACTAAATATACTCTAATACTTGGGATATTTTGTTAATAAGTTCAGTTTTTCTTAACACAGTTGATCATGATGGATTGATGGTGTATTTTGGACCTATCAGCATTAGGACCCCTTAGAAAGTCTGCCAAATTTTACCCACTAGTGTCTGAGCACATCAATCTATCTCATTTCTTGGGCTTTGATACATTAATAAATGGGAGAAGCTGCTGGTTTACTCTGAATCCCTCCTCCATTGTAGAGCCACTTTTTGTTCCACCTTCTTTCCCAACAAAAATAAGTGTAGGTTTTGCTTGTTTGCCATTTTAAACTGAGCTAGATTACCCAGGTGGTGTCTTTGAGGGGGGAATAGTTAATTCTTAAAAGAGAGAGAGAAAGAGGGTAAAGAGAGAGGAAAATGCAAGAGTAAAGGAATGAAGACTCTGCTTTGCAAATGGGTGCACCATTGTGTGAAAGTGAAGTTACCAGCTTGTATGTGTTCTTAGATATATAGATACCTAAATGAAATAAAAACTTAATTTTTCAAATACCAAATATAATTTAGGCATAATTTATTTGGAGCATATGACTGCATAGAGACATTGAAGAATGAACTTATAGGTTCTGAATTTCTGATGAAAATCTTAGTTTATTAGCCAAGAGCAGAAACCAGAAAAGGACCATATTTAACACCTCTGTAAATCAGGGTGACATGTGCAATCATTGAATCCATTCCAGTTCATTGAGTGCCAGCTTGGTTCCAGCTATTCTGTGTACTAATTGCTTATTTACTCTCTCACCTAATGTAATTTCTTGCCCTGTCTAAAGCTCTGGAGTGGTCAAACCACAGCAACTTACCCAGAGCTTGAACAAAGCCCAAAATTATCATTGATCCAAAGATTCTTATAATACTAAATGATCTTCAATAATTAAACAACAGAGCTACATTATTTCCCAGTGTAATACTTTGATGGATAAATCAAATTAAAAAACCCAAGGTGAAAAAGGAGCACTTAGGCTAAATGTTACTGCATGATCACATCATTTATTTTAAAAAAAGGTCTTTCTTATTCGTCACCCTTTGTTCTGCAAACTCAGAAGCATCTGCTCTCCTACTCAGATGTGTCAAGCTATCTGAAGTAGTAAGATAATAACTATTTTTAGGCACTTTAAAAATTATTGAAAATTAATGGAAGTTACTATATACCTGGTACTTTGTAAATATCATAAATAGTTGTTTCAGAATAAAGAGGCTTGTTATTTATCCTACTTTAAACTAGATTTTTCAGAGGATTAGAAGGAGATGAAACTACATTCATTGCATCTTCTAGATTTTTATCTGAGTATTTCTAATTGTTTTGGTCTGTGGTTACCCAGAGAAAAATATGCTATATTTTGGGTCAAAATAAGGAAGAATTACTCAGGCCAAGTTAACCTTTAATGAGTCAGATCCTTAATTATTAACAAAGAAATAGAATTTAAATTGATTTAAACCCTATAAGTATCGGACCAGAGACTCTGAAATGGCAATTCTGAATCAGCACAGGTAAATAAATGTACAGGGGTATGAAATGCCCACCTAAGGAGAAAGGGATGGTGATTTCCATCTGCCTGAACGAGTCTCCAACAAAGCTGGTTTTGCAGTATTAGTTTCATGTTTCCTCCTCACTGCAGGTTGTGCACTGATTATATGTTTCTTTCCAAATATTGAATGAACTGCTGGAATTTGGTCAGATGCTTGATGTATTTGCTGGTCCAGCAAAATGAGTTGAATATGATCAACACAGAACTCTCTTTTGCTTTATGTTTTCATTGCTTGGAGGTCCTTCAACTAGAAAGGTGGCTTGTCATCTATTTAGCTTTGATTTCTTATCTTTAGGGTTGGACTGACATTTTTTTCTGCCTGACTGGAAAAGGATGCATCAAGGCACATTTCTGAAATCAGAGGATATGTACATTGCAGTAAGGCAGTAAGTACATAGCCAGCAAGAACATTCCAGGTGCAGAATAAAGAGCACAGTGGGAAGCAGCCGTAAGAGGATCTTATAGGATCATTTCTTTTCCTGCACCATTCGGTGTCAAAAATTGTTCTCCTGGCAGTTTGTCAGAGGGCATGTTAGATGTGTTCTCAAAAGGACCTAGAAAAATAAAAGGTCTGCTTCACAACAATTTTATTTGGCAGATGCAATTTAAAATATTTGCATGTGAGAGGCTTGGTCTAAGGACAAGAAAGAAATGCTATCAATCAACTTAGTGCCTGGCAGACAATAATACTTCTCTGTTTCTTCTTCTTTTTTTTCCCCCTTTTTTATTATTTTTTAATACATATAAACAAGAATGCAAACCACAGAAATTAACTTTGATTTTCTCAAGGACATACTGCATTATGCATAACACATGCATGAATCCAGACATGTCCCCAAAGCCAGAAGGCCTTGCCAGGAGCATTCTTAGTTTTTCATTTCTGGCTTTTCTATGAGTAGAACGTAGTAGGGGATCCAATTCACATGTAAGGAAAATGTGATTCTACAGTTCCTGAGACGAAGCCAAGAGTCAGCCCTCCTTACAGCAAACTGTGATTATTGTTTTATTTGCCAGATGCATGAAACTCAGTTTTTGAAGTCTCCAGAGATAAAGAAAAGTGTTCAATTTGTCATTGTGGTTTAGACCTACTTGACAAGCAAGCACCACATGGTGACAGTGCCCACCCCCTTCCCCACAACAGGATGGGGGAAGGATCAGAACAGCAAAAGCAGCCATATCTTTGCAGCATCATTATGCATGAAACCAAAGCAGGGAAGGTGTTTACAGAGGTTGTGGCATCCATTTGAGGAAAGTAAAAGTAATGGCCAATTCAGGAAACACTATTTAGGACAAATGTTGTGGAGCAAATGAAATTACAGCATCTTAGCAGCTAAGGACAATTACCAAGTATTATGTTTTATTCATGTAATTTACTGATGCCTTTGACCAGTCTGACATTATGAAGATTGAGTCAGTCAGAATTTATAGACAACAAGCAGAGTCAATGACAACTTGCCTCGTTAAGAAGAAATGTTGGATCACCAAAGAAATATGTTTAGTCATTTGCCTGTCAAATCCTGGGTTTAAAAAATGCTCTGAGCTGATTTCTCCGCCTGAGTGAAGGGGCTTGACATTTATTGTCACTGTCTTCCACCTCTGGTTGAATTGGTGGCATGATGGAAATACCAGGTACTCACTTCAGTATGGGGCCAGGATGATCTTAAGGATGTGCAACCACATGCAACACACAGATTTGGCTCTGAACTAAAGCATCACACCCTGATAGAGTAATTCACTGAAATTTAGTGTTTGAAATTAAATACCCCAATGAGTTTCCTTTATACCCATTATTATAGAGGGGCTTTCAGGTCAGGAAAGCAACCAGGGATTCAGATATTTTAGATATAAAGAGGTCAGAGAAATGCCATCATGCCTTGAATATATTTGGGGATGTCACATAGGATCCATTTTAAGTCAATACATAGATGTCAGAATAATTTTGTCTTATAGAACAAATACCTTAGCCATAAGAACTGTAAAAACTAGGATCATCTCCTCTCACTCATTTCATACCTTCCTAACTCCCTAAAATGTGGGGGGCTGGGTGCCAGGAGAGAATTTTATGACATCACATATTATTAGATATCAGTTCAGTGCTTGGCTTATATTGGAAAACATTACAGATGGCATGAATAAAAACCCCATGGTTGCCAACACCAGCATCTCCAGATCTTGAGATAAGATAAATCTATAAACAAGAGATAATAGGTCAAATATACTGATTACAAATAAAGCAAGATTCTGCAGAGTAATAACAACCATATCATAGCTGTCTGTGTCATGTCCTATGTCGGAACATCTCATCTGATAAATTTATCTTCACACTTTAGCTCCAGCTAAAATTGGAGATAAAGAAAACAAATGATACACGAGGACCATACAAGAGCACGTCTTGCCTACCCACATGGGAGGCTTTTTATAGAATCAGGCTTCATTTTCCTTCCCTACTGTAATAAGTGACATTTAAAGGCATATACAGCATATAACTAATATAGAATAGATTTGTTTCTGCATATATGATGATATATTGTGTGTGCTCATATGTAATGAGCTATAATAATCAAGCACATATCTGTACACAGGGTATTTTAATGGCTAAGAAACCTGGTTGACTATCAACAGTCAGTTTAGCTATGTGGATAATTTTAATAGACACATTACTTTAGAGCAAGCCTTTACCATCTGTTCTGCCCTCTAATTACAAATGCAACAGGAATATAATTCACAATTGCATAATTAAAAAGACATAAGGAATTTAATGTATGTCTCTGATTCCCTTTAATGTAGCTTGAGTCTGTTGTGTTTTCCTTTTGCTATGTAGAACCCCTGAATAAGCCCAAGGAAAAGTTTTTTCTCTTAAATTCTCTCCATTTGAGTTTGTTCCATAAAAGGCATTATTCATATAAGTAAGGTTACTGAACATATGTGGAATGCATCTGAACACAAGTGCCTGCCTGTCACCTAGAAGCTATTCTTATATACACACTTACAGAAGAAGATAAACAATCCCTCTGGGTGTCTGGCCCTATGGACAAAGTGCTGTCAGACATCACAAATCCAGAGCATTTGCATTTTGAAATCTGACCCGGCTTCCATGTACTCTAATAAAAATGTCCTTAACTGTTTCAAGACAATTAATTGATTCAAGAGAATGAAAGTGAAAACAAGTGAGAAAGTGCACAAGAAGGAGATACAATCTAGGTATGGCAACTCAAAATAAACATGCACAGTGTACTTTATATGGCACGACCAATGGGAAAAGTCAAAAAAATCAAGCACACAATATAGGGAATTCTAAAGATAATGGTGCTACAGCAACTCACCCACGTCATAAATTCAGTGTTCTTATTATGCTCCTTTGAAAACATAAATATTAATTCGATAAGGAAGAGATGTAAAAAAGAAATTAGAGGAGACAAAACAGGGCAAATACAGGTTCTCTAAGTTACAGCCTGTATAGATCCCCTGAAATGTAGTTTTAATTTTAGAAGAACATTCAAAAATTTTTGAGATCAAATTGTTCTGTTGATAAGTTCTGGTAATGTTGGTTGATTTTTCCCTTCAATGTCAGTCTTGAATATTCCACTGAGACAGAATATTGAGCTGTGTTACCTTACTTTTTCACTCTTTTGCTTGTTTTTCATTTCTTCACACAGCAGCAAGGCCCATCCAACAGAGAATAGTTTCAATTGCTTGTGCACCATCTTGTATACTTGTGGGGGGAAAAGTCATTGCTTTCTTTGTAGAGATTAATAATTAATTTTATGAATAGGTATTAATCTAGATCTATTCCTTTTATGAATATTTCTTAAGTAATAAGATGATCTGTCTTAAGCTTCTGCATTTGTTCTGTGGAGTTTCAGTTTTCTTCCTTAATGTTTTACTGAGAATTTTACCATGAGAAACAAGCTAAATAAGTATTTCATATCAATATTGAATTTATAACAGTATGGAGGGTTTTTCTTAGCTATACTTTTGCAGTGGCACTAGTTTGGACCACATGCAACTTTACAGGACATTGAAACAGACATTTATAATAAAATTTTAAAAGGAATTGTGATACACAGTGTACAGATCTGTTTTCAAAATTTGGCTGTTTAACTAGATGCCTAAAAGGAAAGCCAAAGAAACTATTGAGAGCAACGTCCATCATTTTCCTACCAATAGTAGTTTATGGCATGCAATACCCCAGAGGTAAAAAACAGAATATTTCTACACGTCTCTGGTGAAATCAGTTTCCTTTTAAACATTATGTACTAAAATGCTTCAATACAGTCAGGAAAAAGAAAAAAAGGGAAAAANAAAAAAAGGGGAAAAAAAAAAAAAAGCAAAAGAGAAAAAAAAAAGCACACCCAGATTAAACAAAAGCTTAGACATTACAGGAAAGCCAAAATACCAGCAGGTGTTCCTCCTCACTTGGTGCTCCAGCCCAGGAAAATAAACTAGCACACTACATGGAGAAAGTGTGAGTCACTGAACGTTGTAAATTTTCCTAATGCATCACAGCTACAGAAACACCTGTGCTGAACACAGTAACATTGTGCTAATCCTCTGCGAATATTTCAACAGCCCCCCAGTGTTTTCTTTCCTTACCAGCATGCTGGGGTGGTCAGTGTTTTTCTTTCTCCTCCTCCCCACACGCCTCCAGCTCTGCCAGGTTTGAACTCAGCCAGGTGCCGGGGAAGTGCCCGGCCCCTGTGGGTCCTGTAGCTTCCCCAGGATGGTGGTCAGACTCAAACATCCTTCCTGGGATGGTGGCCAGCCTCAACCATCCTTCCTGGGCAGCACGAGGCCAACCCCACCCTTGGCTACTTCTGCTCCAGCCCAGCCAGGCACAGGGGTGCTCTGCTGGCATCACTTTCTGCTGATCTTTGCTTTCACTGCGTAAGAAAAGATGCTGTAACTTGCCTGGGTGACAGTGCCATCCTTCAAAATGGCTGCATGTTCAAAACAGTGTCTTCATGCTGATTTCACTCCTTATGCTTGTGCTAATGAAGGCCAAGGCAGATGCAGGATGATCCCATCCGACGGCACTCAGGAGTACCAAGTGAATCACAGGGAAAAAGGAGTTTAAAACACAGAGGACAGCACCTCACTCCCTCTCCTGGAGGGCAGCCACCCTGTACAGCCCTGCCTCACCCACACACACTGTGTCCTTCTGCCATGGGGTCCCCAAGTGTCCCCAGTGCCTCTGGGCTACTCCAGGGGCTGCCCCATGGGGGAGGGAGGAGGGCTCAGGGAAACCTGAAAATCTGTTGGAGCGCCTGACCCCACAGATTGCCCTTCACCCTCAGAGCTGAGGTCGAGGGAGGATGACTGTGAACCTCATCTGTGTGTCACCATCCCTTCCAGGGAAAGCTGAGGGGGAAGAGCCTGCCTTGTGCAAGGCCAGGAGGGAAGAGACAGCCCTTTGGGGCCCCACATCTTCCCCAACCCATCTACCATCCTCTCTTTTCTATTTGACAATGAGCACCGGCTGGGAATGCCATGAGGGTTCATTTAAACCTTATAACCAGGACTTAAGCAAATCGCTAGAACTAGAGATTAGTCCAGGCTCCGGAGGGCAAAGGCAGAGCTTTGTCCTCTTTGGGACATGGGTGCTGCACCAGGTTCACCTGGAAACCACAGCTCATCCCAGGGCAAGGAAGGGATGGAGAACAGCTGAGAATCCTCACATCCCCCTGCATCTGAGGGGCTCAGTGGGGAGGCAGAAATTAAAAGGACACCCAGTTTAAGGAGTGGGATGCTGCTGTTTGTAAAGAGATTACAGGCAGTTAAAGTGAAGTTTATTGGAGTACTGACAGGCTGAGGGCTGAGAAGGAGCCAGAGAAGCAGAAGTAGCTTTTCCATAGCTCACAAACTTCACAATTTACATGGCAGCTCGCTTCTAAAGTCAGGCTTTCATCAGATGTCACTGTGGTTTTCATCCATGAAATAAACCCCAAAAAAACAAACACGAAAACCCTCAAAAGCTCAGCACGTGAAGAATTAGTTTCCCTCATTCTTATTCAGGTTTAATTAAAGACCAGAGCACCAGTGTCTTGTCTCCCTGCCTGGAGCTCCTGGGATTCATTCCCACCCTGCAAGCCCAGCCCTGAACACTGTTCCCACACAACAGGGAAGAGAATTCTGACTGCAAGTCCACAGCTCAAATATATCATGAACACTAACTTAGGAATTACTGAGTTAAAAGTAAAAAAAAAGGCCACAATCTAGTATCCATGTCTTAATCATTTTTCAGTTAATTTCTTAATAAAGTGAGACACTTGGAAGACATTAGCACAATTAATGATTCTAAGATAAAAATTCCAGTTGAAAAGAATATTCCACACTGAAAAATGTTTTCCGTTGTGGCAAAATAGATGAATTTTGGTTTATAATAACCTCTGTGTAGATAATAAATGGTAGTTTTTGCCACTGAACTGAGAGGGAGAGGTCAAGAGCTACCAAGTGTAAGACTAAATGAATGAGTCACAAATGTCCTGTTTATCATTGTCAAGTGTGTACATTCCACTTCTTCAATAACAAGTTGTCTATAAGGTAGGAGAATATAACAAGGAAATCTTATCTAATGAGTTAAGTATACTTCTTCACACAGAAAACTTCATTTTGTGGTGAAAACTGTCCTGTTGTTTTCTGTAAAATATACTTTCCATAAACCACAACTTGACAGGTTTTGACTATATAAAGCAGAGGACACTAAAGCAAGGAACATGAACATGATTCTGTGGCAGCATTTTCAGAGGTGTCTGTAAGATTTTGGAGTTTACCTGCATTGCATTCCAGGGTCTGCAGCTACTCTGTGCTCACCATGGACACCTGGGGATGGATTGAGGATTGTCACCCTGGTCCTGTCACCTTACTGGAGTGGGAGCATCCCACCCTCCACCAGAGCTGACAATTCAGAATCCCTCCAAGTGCACTGATCACTTTTTCCCAGTTTTTAGACACAAGCTGACTCCTTCTGTCATGTTCTGACAGACAGAAAAAGCAGCTACAATGCCAAGAGTGGATTCTGATTAAATTAGTAATTCTTTTATCTTCCATTGTAACTCTCATCAAGGCAAAGTGAACCTTTTAAAAGATGTTAATATGTGCCATAAATTAGGAAAAAACCCATTTTAACCTCTACCATGGTTGATATTTTAGTGGATTTACAAGACTCCATGATGTTACTCCTGAGAATTCTTTATTCCAAGTGGAACTCAACTATGTCCCAAAACCAGAGATGAAATCTGGTTTATCACCCATAGGTGTTTAATAATTCTGCTTCATTTTCTGCTTTCTATTCTTATCATGTCAACAGCACAAAAAATTACTTGCTAATGGCAAAACCAGTTGAGAATTCAACTTTCTGCTGTCATCAGTGGCTTGATTTATCTCCTATCATCTCAGAGAAATCGTCAGTTAAAGTCCACATTTTTATCCTTATCTACCAGCCCATCCAGGTTCATGAAATAAGTCTTGCAGGCAGTTTTCTCACGGGAGTGAGTTAATGAGCTCTTCAGAAAACCATTGCCTGAGTAGGAATCTGGTCTGTATGCAGTTCTAGAAAAAGGCGGTGTGACAGAGTTATGTTTTACTTGATTAAGTTTTTCAAATTCCTCAAGAAGTTGGCACAGTTGTCGAGTGGACGCATGCAAGTGTCCCCCTGATTGAGGAAATTCCAACATTCTTCTGCTTCTGAATGTTTCTAATGCTTCAGAAGCTGTTCTGAAAGAACAATCCATATTCAAAGACTTCTTTCAAAGAGCTCAGCTTCAGAATTACTCCTTAGATTCATGTTTCGGACTGCAAGGTAAGACTGGCAAATAATCAATTACACAATTGCCATTTGCAAAGCATTTGTTTTCTAAGATAATTAGAGTTCTTCAGGAGTTGTCCAAAGGTATGGATAAAAAGCATCAATACATTTACTGCTGCTGTTGATTCAGATTTTACTCACAATTCACTTTGCTGAGGTTATATCTCTATGAACTAAAATCAGAAAAAAGTATGACAAGGTCAGGCTGTTTTATCAAAACCTGTAAAGTTTAACTAGGATGCCAATATTCTTTTGTGTCATGTACCTTTAATTACCTATTCTGAAAAAAGAAGTAAAAATGCCCAAGGAAATTATTACACTGAGTGAAACTTGATTTTGTTAAATCTCACAGCCTCTCTCCATTAATAACTTTATACCAGATGCTCTAGCAAGACACCCAAGAACTTGGGTTAGCAACAGTCAAATCTTAGCAGACTGCTTAACCTCTTCAGTAGTGAACACAAACACATTCTGTAAGTGGTCTGGAGGAACTAAACATAATTTATTTTCCTTTGCACTGCTGCTTAATGTAACCCTTTGATGTAATGAGGAGCATTAAGAAAATAGATTTTAAGACTGTAATATCTTAAGGTACTACTACAATGAAAACAGAAATGTTTCTTCTAAGTAATATGCATTGGTCAAATCTGTAGTAAATTTATTGGAAAGACATTAAATTATTACTATTAATAAAAATTATTAAAATAATCATTATTAATTAAATTATTAAATTATTATTTGTTGTCATGTAATGATTTTCTACAAGAAATGTAGAAAACAACGTGTTTAACAAAGCTCTATTCCTGGGTGGACTCAACACTGATTTGACATCTTAATAAATGCAAATTTATTTTGAGGACCTTGAACTACAGCCACCTTCCTCAATACACCTGGAAAAAAGACACTGAAGTGAGTGGAAGTTCAGCACAGGATGTCAGCTCCAATAAGGTTGCAAGACAGGTGTGAACCTTCTGCAAGATCTTTGTAGCACACTGTGGACCTCTTTCCCTGGAAAGTGTCCCTCCTCTGCATTTGGAACTCAGCTCATCCCTGCTTTACCACTTCACTCTGAGTGATTACAATCAATGAGCTCATCCAAGCCCACTCTCATTTTTACCAGAGCACACTGATCAGTGTGGTACTGTCAGCATTTCTCCAGGCAGCAGATTTGTCATCACTGCCATGTTGCACAGTGGTAAAATGCAGCTCCCCACCTTTGGGGACACCTGAAATACCTGTACATGCATGTGACTGAACTGGTTTCAAATCAACCACATGCCACCAAATAAATAAATAATTCAAACCACTCAGCATCAATGTAATGCACACACTGAGCTCACAGTACAGTTTATTGCACTCTCAGTGACACACAGAACATCATTTTTCACCTTTGGCACTTAGCTCATAAATTCTCCAATATCTTGTAATTGAGTAACTGAAGCTGTCAAGTGCATACTTTGTATTTCAGTTTATGCTAATATCAAGGGTCCACAGTCTGAACCTCATTTTGCTCCAGCCTACTCCAGAGTTCACTCAGGATAACAGTGACCAGCCCAGCTTCAGCTTGTGTGGAAATCCACAAGAAGAGAGTTTGAGCACATGAGAATGTCATCATTCACCTTTATTAGAGAACTTTTCTTAGGTAGCCAACTTCCTTTGTCAGTCTGTGTGTACTACCTACATCCACACTCACACAGACAGGCATTTCCACCAGCTCCTGTAAGTCAGCATGAGCACCAGTCCAGGATGTTGTGTGGAGCTGCTGGGAATCATCATCCAGCTGCCCACATGGAGCAACGTGCTCTCCTCAAGCCAGTGGCATTAAAAGCTGTAGTAGAGCTCTAAACAGTTCAAAGATAAGAAATGCTAAATAGATCACAGCAGTAAACTCCATTATTATTTAAGATATTGTAGACAAATAATTTAAATGAAATAAAAACCAACGCTTTGCTTAAGAGAATTATGGGGATGTCTGTATTTATTATACAAAGCATTATTTCCCCGTGCTTTGGTTATGTTTAAGAAACTGAATTTTATCCTGTTTTGGCAACGGAAGGCATATTTTATGTTATTTTATTATTCTTTATGGGTGTTTTTGTGGACCACCTTATATATTACTTATGTAAATTTTATATCCCCACTTAAACATTGGAAGAAATTTAGTGGTGCTGAGACACAGTAGGGCATTTTAGTGACACTATTCCAATTCTTTTTTTTTCCCCAATCCTTACTGTTAAAATTCAGAGAGTGTTTCTTTCCTCTTTCTTCCCTCTAAGGAGACCCTGATGATTTGTCCTGGTTTTGGCAGTAATGACAGCAGAATTATGCAACCCTTTCACCACTTCAGTTTCTCTAGGATTAAGGAATGTGATAGTATTGCAGCACTCCCAAAGTGGGTCAGTCCTGAGAAGTTGAGGTTTTTGGCTGTCACCAATTCAGAGATAAATCACAATGATGCCACCATAAAGAGGCTATATTTTCAACCACAGCGACTGCCACATAAATGAGTTTTAAAATTGTGCTATGATATCTTTCAAGTCATCATTATCAGCGCCAAAAATCCTCTGGATCTAAATTGCATGTCACGTATTTAATCTACATAGCATGTGGAAACAAAAAAAAACATCTCTAATACCTTGATTTTTCCCTGGGGAGAAGCACAGAAATTTTACCATGGTAAAACTGCAGGTGGCCATATGTTGAACATTAGATTTTCAGAGCCGGAAAAGCTGAATCCACATTCCAGAATGCATTGAGAATCCATATACATAATAAAATTTTAGAGAGAACTGTTACTTTCTTATTCTCAATGGATGTGTTAGTAGAACTTGTGACTTTAAGTACCCTTCTGGTAAAAAGATTGCTTTGTAATTTGAAAGCACTGCAGACGTGACACATGTTGTGCATGCCAAGCCTGGATTTTTTGATATATGGTGCCACTGCTCTTATAAAAACTGTCCTCTCATTGAAGTTCTTTATCTTTAATACTCCTTATATATCACAGTAAATCTTAGTGTACAAAAGTAATGCAAATAGGAGCTATGTGTGCAAAACTGTTTGCAGGATTAAAACCTATTTTTATTCTTTCTATTTTGCTACTCATGGTGAGATATGCATCATGATCAATCATGCCATGAGCATTTTATACAGCAAAAAGAGGAACTTCAACTTTAGCACTTACTGAAGTAAAGATAAATGGAGAATTGTTTCCTTGTTCTTGTGTTTCTCCTTTTGATTCTCTGGTCCCACTGAGTATTTTAAGAGCAGATCATGAAGTACTCATTTCTTGGAAAATTGAAATGTTTTAAGAAAACTATTGTTTCTTTGCAAAAATAACACAGAGCATCAGCATCACTAATTCTTTACTTCTCCTCAGTTTAAAGTATACCATTATTTTATTGGAATTCCAACACAAATTCCAGATTAAATCTTAGATGTCTCACACCTGTCCAAAGTTAATAAGTAGATGTTCTCATTCTGTTTATGAGTTTTTCACACATTTTTCTCACCTTTCTGTCACAGAGTGATAATGGATTTTTGAGACACTTTAAATCCTTAAATATGCACAAAGTGAGGCAGGGGGGCAGTTAATGTGGCTCATTTACATCAACTACAGTACAAAAGAACAGAAATGAATCATAGAGTCACAGTGAAACAAGGCATGTTATTTAGTGGAAATAATGCACTCCTGCCAACAGAGATAATCATAATTATAATATAACTTAAAACATTTTCTGTGTACATAACTCCTGCCACTACTCTCTGTCCTACAAATCACACTAAGATTTATGACAAGATAAAAACCTTAATTATATCAAGCATATGAAGATGAATTAATTTTAATATGCTTGGCTTCCTTTATATGATCCTAAAAAGTAGCCAAATGTTGCACTTTTAAATATAGCCTGAGAACCACTTTGAATTTATTCACAACCAGTTTTTTGGCATACAATATAAGTTTGATTTTGCTCAATTATACTCCTGCATTGCATATCTCAATGTAGTACAATTGCATAATATTAGGACTTTTCAATTGAATACATCAGGTAATGATTTAAAAATTGGATCAAAACAGAAAAATTTCTGTGCTGATAACCTTAGTCATGTTTCAAATCCAAATATGCCTCCATTTTGAGTTCTAGGATTGCCACGACAAATCAGAATGTTCTGTCCTCGAAAAAATCATCTCCTCAGGTTGAACACATGCAGTATAAGAGTAGAAATAAAAAGTTTTGCAATCCAACTCAGTATATGATATTTCATTACATTAAGAGACTTCCTGATAAAATCAGCAAACAGACAACAAAGATTGATTAATCAATAAGTAGGCATGGCCTTATTACAGTGAACAAATTAGACACTCAGGATATATTGCTTTATAGGCAAGATTTCTCTTTTACAAATATTCTCCACAATTGATTGTAGTGACCTTTTGGCAATACTGGAAAACATCCTCAATTAATAGGCTTCTTTTGCAAAACAGATCACAGTGGGGAGAACTACATGGCTGGCACAGTAACAGTTCAGAGAGGAGGAAAATGGTTTTGAAACTCATTCAGTGGGAAGCACGAGAGCTTCGCTTTTCAAAGTAGTATTTAATAAAAGCAATGCAAAGACACTTCAGCACTGATACAATATTTCCAGAGCCACATCACCAGCTGAGTTCAAATATCTTGGTCCCTCTGTTACAGGAGTACCCAGGAATAAAAAACAACTTGTGAATTGTTGCTAAAAGCAGATCAGAAGTCCTTTTGTTACAAACAAAGCAAAACTGCTTCTCTTCTCTGTCCTGGTCACCTGTTTGGTGTAGAGGAAACCCAAGCACTACATTTAATGATATTTTCATGGGTAACTGCATATAATTCTGCAACAAACTCACTAATTACATTAATAGAACTTCTGTTTCTAAACTCGTTGTTACTCCTCCAAACCTCAGCTTTCCAGATTACAAAAATGTTCGAAGAAAATTTTAAAAAATACACCAACATATCAATTTTATGCCATGACGTGAGGGTGTCAGCTGAGGTGACTTGCTTGCAGGAAATGGATACAAAAGTATTCATATTTTTTGTAGCACACTTTTTCATGGAAATGGTAGGCCTTTTTACAGCAATATGGAAATTGGTAAAGATTGGGGTGTTCGAGTCTGACTTCAGAGCTGAGATCTGAGAAATAATTTAAAAAAAAACCTAATGGATAATAATAACCACAGGAAATGAATAGAAATGGTACTTTTGGTCAAAGGAAAAGTATGGGAATGAAGATTGTGTAAAGATTCCCCCTGCTTTGGACTGTGAAAAGGGAAAAGAGCAAGAACAGTTCTGTAATTTTTGGAGACCGAGAATAACATTTACCTTCTGAATACCAGACCATCCAGGAAAGAACTGCATCTTCCCTTTCCCACCTTCCAGCATATTTTCTCTCTCCATTTAAAGGAACAGACCCTTGCTGTGTGTTAGCACTGGAAAAGCCTTTTGGGGCATGGAGGAGGTTTTGTTGTCACTTTTCTGACTCAAGCTAACTAGAGGGAGCAGCATTTTTAGATAAAGTCAGAAGAAGGAAAGATCACCTCCTTGGAAGATGCTGTTGTCAGCTAACCCAGGAAATTTCAAATCAATTTGCAGACCAGTTAAAGACAAACGAGGACAAAAGATAAAATACGAGTTATGACAATAGTTTATCCCACATGCAACCCATACGAGCCTTGTCTGAGAGCTGAATATAACTGAATATAACTCTCCAGGACAGACAAATAAATGCAACAAAAGGTTCCATCCATTTCAGAGTGAGCTTTCCCCTTCTTACTCAACAAGGCTTATATTGATGGCCTTGTGTGTAGCTGTCTATTTTTATTAGTTTACGGGCTGTAAACATTTCAGTGTGGAATGTCCTGAAGGAGAGTATGTCTGTAAACTTCTCTTTCTTCCTTTCCCTCTTTCTAAATGAAAGCTAATTAGACTTGATTTTAGTCCTTTCTTTAATAAGACTCAAGTCTGATGGTTTTGTTTTGTATCTTCTGGCTATGCTATGATCAAGTGTAACAAATATACTGTAAAGTCCAGAAGTTGTTAATTTAAACAACTTCTTATTTCCTGCCCTGCCCCACAACTACCATTTTTTCCACGACAGTTTTGCACAGATTTTCAAGCATTTCTATAAAAGGGGAAGGGGAAGGGGAAGGAGAAGGGGAAGGGGAAGGGGAAGCATTCCATTCTTTATATTAACAGAGAACGTTCCTCTCTGGGCACTGGCAGAAATCAGATTGGTGAAATAGAGATTTACAGTTACGGAATCCATTACAGGCCGCTTTGAGCCCTTGTCACATTCCATAGACACACCTGAGATCCATTTGGAAGTTAAATGCCAACGTGTCAGGAGCATTCTCACCATTTCTTTGCCCAGCCCCATCCACCTACCTCGGGATTTTTAAGGTTCTGCTGAGCAAGCACTTCAAGCCAGGCTGATGCATCAGCAGCATCCATCACCTTCTAAAGCTGACATACTGAATCCATTGTTTCTTCCCTTTGCCATGAACACAGTCAAGTGGGCAATGACCAAAGGAGCAATGAGGCATCACAGCCCACACCACTGCCTGAAATGTTTGCAGAATCTACCAGGAGCTGCAGAGAAACAATTCCAAAAATTTCACTCGGTTTCATAAAAATACCAGGGAACCTTCAGCTCGTGCAGCACAGTGACTGGTACAGGGTACAATGTGCACTGCAGAAAACACTCAGCTCCATGGCTTGGATTAATAAAATAACCCTGAGTTTGTGGATAATTGTCACTCTGCACATAGTCCATGCCTCCAGTTTTAATAGATCAGCACCAAGTGAGCTAAGATTCCATTCAGCTCAACAATCCATGATGACTGGCACACATCAAAGCTTTTTAGAAGCACAGATGTACACATCTTCCTCTCCTAAACAAACACAGAAACCTCACACTAAATGTCAAATAACTCTAGTCAAGTTATTCACAGAAATATCACCAGTTGTATTCAAAGTTGTTACCTTTAAGGCAATCTGTGCTTCCAAGCAAATCAGAAGACATTTTGAGAAATCAAAGCTAATTTTGAACAGTGGTGACACAAATATCCCTGGTTATATCGTGTTCTCAGACTTATTTTTCTCTACATTTTGTGGTGGTAATTGCTTGTCTGAATTATTGATTCAGAAAGGTCTTCTCTGACCCTCACCATAGAGATTTTGCTGGCATAACTATTTTGTTAAATAGCCTGATTTATTCCCTTTTAGGTTTAGAAACGTAGATTTGCCTCCAATTTCAACATCTCATTATTACATACAGTGATAACAGGAAAAAGAGGACCTGAAAATGTCTATCTTTGGTTTCTCCTCATCTTTCAAGGATGTGACAAACACTAAACACAAGCAAATATTCAGTCCCTGTGTACAATGGAAAGGTTACTTGAGCTCAGTACATTGACTTTCATGAAGTACTGCCAGCACATCCTGTGATATCTTGATTCACTGTATTAAGTGTCACCCTGGAATTACACTGAAATACAGCATTTCTAGAAAGTTGCCTGCAACGTGAAGGTAAATACTTTATTTGATAAGCATGCCTGTTTTCCTTCATACAACTCACAGATATCCTGTCGGATCAGTCATTCTGTGGGGCTGCCTCTGCTCTCTTTGCCTTGATATCTCAGCATCTGCCAACATTACAGGAATTCTATTTAGAGTCCAAATGTAGATTTTCTGAAACTATGGACACCAGGCAGACCCATAAAAATTATTAATGACAAAAATTGTGGCAAAGATGCAAATTGAACTTTTCATCCTCAGAGAAAGATTTCCTTACTGGTAATTTATTAGTAATATACCTCCAGAGGAAGTAGTTTAAATTGAAAAAAAAAGATGTATAATATCTTAATGGATCACACCTCATACATATTGTGTAATGTGATAAATAAAGATCCCTTTCTCAAGACTAGTTCTAAAAAATGTTCAAACCAAGCTGAAGAGGATATTTGGACATGAACTCACAAAGTTTTAATTTATTTTTCATCACGGCTTACCTGATGCCGGATAGTGCAGTATTACAATTGTCTGTCTTGCTTTATTGGATGTGTTTCTTCAAGGTGAAGTCTGGATCCTTTTTGCAAGGCCATCATTTTCATGTGCATCAGAAATACACAGGTCACCATGGCTGCATCTGCAAAGAGGGAAAGCCACCTTGGTGACTGCTACACAAAAATTATTTTTAGCAGCTGCTGGTGAGCAGGTTTTGAGTTTCTGTAAGAAAATGAGGAAGACCTGTGAGCAGTATTTGCATGATAAAGACACTCTCCAGAATCAGACTGATGGAAAGCTCTGAGAAGAGTCCTGTGCTCTCCATCACAAACACACCAAGATCTGTATCTGGGCATCTGCTCCCAGCTTCTTTGAAATTAAAACTACAAGCCCAGAGTTCAGGCCAAATACAGAAAATTTCACTGACATTTTTTAAATGTTGTAAACTTTGTCATTCTTTTTTTGTCGTCTCATTTGATGAAAACAAAGCAATCCCTGCAGTCATGGAGATTTAAAAACCTCTTTAAAAGTGTGGGTTTATAAAAGATTAAATGAATCTACTGCTATTACTGACATGTTTCCAGCTTATTAGAACATGGCTAATTTCCTTACTGACAGACTGGAACGTTCTTTCTCATTTTCTCATTCAGATGTTTCCTGCACGGCCACATTCTGAGGCATCAGTTTGGTTCTGACTCCAAAGGAAGAGTACCACCCACTGAATCAGCTCCTGTGGCATCCTGCATTTTCCTAAGAGAATCTCTTCAGCCTCAGTTCTGGACATTTGATGTGAATATAACACAAAACTAAATGTAAAAAAAAATATATGTGTATATATATATACACACACACACACACATAACATAGACATATACATTAAACATATGGAAAATGCATTGCTGGCACATGCCACTGGAGGTTATTACAGCTCTTTTTAGAAAAAAAACCCCACATAATTTATAAAACATACGTGCTGCTTTCATGTTATTCCCTTTTCTTACCTCTAATAGAAAACCCCAGAAAAAGTAATTTATGCTTACAAAAAAACAGCATCATCTCTTGTAAAAGATAAATGCCAAATTACATTGTTAGTCCACTGGAAATGTATTTATTTATTTTATTTATTTATTTCTCTCTCTCTCTCCTTTTCTTCTTTTTTTTTTTTTAATACTCTTATCTTTTCCCAAACCAGGAAAACCCTGGAACTGACTATGAAAAAAATCCTTTTGCATAGACAGGAAGGAGAGATTTCAATTTGATGAGAATGTAAGTACATCTGTTAAAACTCATGCCTAATGGAAGGCCCCAGATAGATATCTGCCCATGGCCCATGTTGCCAGATTAGAAGAATAAAATGAATATCAGGTATCTTGTTTGAATATCTAATAGCAGTTTTGTTTTGACAGTTCAATACTGAAGGAAGCAACTTGTTTGTTTAAACTGCCTCCAGACTTACGGGGCAAACAGGTTTTCAGTGGAAGCTGCACCAGAAATTCAAGAAGAAATAATTACAAGAAATATAATAGCTTTGGAAAGCCAAGTACTATGTCAGTTCTAATAATCTTTCTTTCTTCATAGCAGATGAGAAGCTTTGTAAGGTGACACTGATATTAGAAGAAAGAGGGCTTCTCATAATAAAGCTACACAATTGGCTCCATCCCTAAATATTTGTATAGAATTAAATAACATTCTCCTTCATTATTATACTCCTCAGGAGTCATTCATAATATACATAACAAATCAATAAATCAGTAGGAATGCCTGGCAGTGATAATAGGGTTTTAAAAAGAACAAATACAAGGATTAAAATCCTAATTATAGGGGAAATAATGAAGGTGTATGATGGAACACTAGATTACATATTGCTAAAGGTGTCCCATTTACTTACTAGACCTGCACTTTCATTCTCAGGGAGGAAATTTACCTTAAAAGCATCATATTTATCTGACAATACTGAACGCACTATAATCCCAGCTAGTGCATTTAATGGTTTATACTCTGGTAACATTAAAATTGTTGGACCGATTTACCTCTTCCTGTTGTAACCATCTCACATGATCGAGACACAAAGCAGCCAAACTCGGCTTTTGTTGCCAGCAAAGTGTCCCCCAGATTCAGAAAGGGTCAAGTTTCCTTGTCCAAGCTCTCATTCCAGCTGCTCTTGGCTACACGGACTCCCAAATGCAGTTTGACAAGGAATTTGGTGGCTCTGTGGCCAGGCACTGTGACAGGTCTGATGGGATTCCCGTGGGCAGAGTGAGCTGCACATCCTGCAAAGACACAGGGGAGAACAGGAGCGGGCCCAGGGGCAGCTTAAAGAAACGATTTGCCAAAAGGGTTCCCTTCATTTCTGAGCTCTCCTCGTCTCATTGATCTTACTGACACAAAGTACATGGGGAAGAGTTTGGTCAGATTGAAGAAAGATAGAACACAAACCAACCAACCCAATCCAAACCCAACCAACCCCCACAAACCTATAAAACCAAACCAACTAAACAAAAAAAGACATGGATAACCTAATATCTTCCAGTAATTTATGCCCAACCTTTAAAAAACAGTTTGTCAAGCTCTTGGGAATGCTGAGTCCCAAATAAATGGGCAGCTCAGGATTGTACTTCTGTGACGTGCTGGAGGTATCCTGGTTGTTTGCAGGGCTTATAGAAGATTTTCTTCTGGGAAAGCCAAATTAAATGAGGAGAAAGACTTTTCATCTAATACTGAGGGATGATCTTCTTATTTTTTTCATCCAGTAGTACTTTCAAGAAGGTGGTACTGCACTTCAGCACCTCCACTTCGCTGTCCTTAAAATAAGCAGATCAATTGAAGACGGCAGAGAGAACTTTAGAAGAAAACACAACAAAACAAAAAACAAACAAAATTTTTACTTCTGGCAGAATGATACATAAGGAACAAGAAATACTGCAGTTTTACACATAAGATTTCTAACCTCAGAAGTTTTGGGGAGTTTTTTTGCTCATTGCCATTTATATGTACATGTATTTATAATACATGTATTTATATTTGTACATATTGCATTGTAATGCTGCTATTAAATATTTTGTTTTAGGCCCTCATTTCCACAGACTTTTGACTAAACCTTGTATTTTAAGCCAAGTCTTATTAAACCTTAAGCTCACTAGTTGGTAAGTATTCACTAGTTGGTAAGTATTCATACAGTTTAAATAATGACATAGGGAGAAAGAAATCTGGAGGCAGAGATCAAGGAGAGTTAAAAAACCCTGCTAGAGTGGAAAAGTGATGGCAACTGAATGAGGCAAGTGAATGAGGCATGGAGAGTGTTTTAGACAAAGCAGCAGCATAAACAAAATTCTGTTAGACTCTGGACAGAGACAGCAGGAATGAATGAGAAACAGTAGGTAGGTGCTAAATGGAGCTGATTACAAATTCCCATCCTGCCAAAATGGATTTGCTGTACGCAGTATTTTTCATTGATGTACGTTCTATTTTCGTTTTCCCAGTCACTTATTTCAGGGTCTTATTAAATGAAAAGACAAACAGCAGACGACTCTGAATTTGACCTTGAGAAGAAAGCAAACACATGCAAGTTACTAAACCAGGTTTTTTTCAGTTTGCTTTTCTTTTAAAAAGCCCCACTTTTTTTCATGATTGAAAAAGCACGTGATACCATATGAAATGTGGTTGTTTACTCAAGATGATCTAACCAGTAGGGTTTTCAGCCATTCGCCTGAATTGAGCCCTCCAAATTTTTGCTTTATACAAAACAGCAGCATTTATTCCTTCTCTGAACAGGTCCAGTGAGAAAGAAAACTGGTTTTATTCAGCCCTCACTTCTCCCCACTTCAATTAATAAATGTCCTATCAAAGTAATACAGTGTACACAGTCATAGCTCTTCTCCACAACTAGACAAGAGCTCGCTAATGTGGGGTTTTTTTGTTTGGTGTGGGGTTTTTTTGAAGAAAAGCATAGGCTCCTGAACCTGCTGCCTGTCTGGAGAATCCACCTCAGTGATGCCCTGATGCACTCAGTTCTCCAAATCTGTGATTGCCTCGCTCTGCCACAGCTGTGATGAAAAGGGCTCCTGCTCTTCCACCATATTGCCCATAGGAGAGGAAGGAAAAATGGTTCACTTTCTTTGGATAGAAGTTGACACACAAGGTGAAAGTGCTTTGGTTTTGAAGTGGACCCCCAAAGGGTGCCTTCCCATAGCTGGGCCCAGACCCAAATCCTACAGCTGGGGCCCAGCAAGGTCGTGTCCAGGCATGGCCTGATCCTTGAGCAGAGCACTGAGCAAGCTCTCAACACTGCTCACATAAACCTGCCCTATCTTGGACTTTACACGGCCTGACTATAAACCACACCTTTACTGCCAAACCAACTCTGATTGTTTGGGTTTTCTAACAGAAACTGTAATTCAGGAGGATTTGGACTGTCCCCTGTAGATTCCACTGCACAATATTTGAATGTCTGTGGCTCACTGTGAGCATTTCCTCAGCAGGTAACTCCCCATTGGCAGAACTTCTCAAAATCCCTTATAGCTCTTTGGAAGGCATAACCTGGGCCATACAAGAGAGTCTCCACCCCTGGCATTTTTTTTTTTCCTTCAGTACCTCTTCCTGTCAAAGCTTTTATAAAACAAAAATTACCTGAAAATATTTAGGAAGTTTGGTTTTATGTCTCAATTCCTGTGATGAGTTTCTAGGATCTCTCTCTTATTTACACCCATTCCTACTATCCAAAGTTGGCAAGCCCAATAGGGATAAACTTTTACATAAACACTCTAAAATGTGCCTATAGACCCACAGACATCCTGGCAAATAAACTTACCCCCTTCCCACCTTTCCCCCAGCTGTAGGTCTCTGCTTTAAGAGTGGTTAAGCCCTGGATGACAGTGAGTGATTTTTGGTGCTTGAGGTGAGTGGGTGGAAGCAGAGGGACCTATAGGTTACACACAGGTTCCTTTACCTCCCTAAATGTATCCCAAGACATAGACAGGGGTCTCCTGCTTTGGGGGATAACCAGTCATCTGAGCCAGCAAACTGCACTGTGAGAATCCCAGTTTGCCTTTTCTTTATTTTGTAGAGGGACCAGTGCAGCTCTGCACACTGCTTGCCTCAGGAAATTATTCATTGTATTGTGTTTGTTTAAAATCAAGAGATATCTAAGAAACCGTTTACCAAATGCAGTTATTATTTCTCCATTTAACAATATTTTTATTGGTGTTTTTATAATTTGCTCAGATGTATTTCAGTCATCACTTTTTATTGAAATGTACTTGCTCAGCAGGTCATATTCGTGGATAATCACAATATGGACAAAATGTGTTATTGAGTTGGTGCTGCCTGCTTTCTCCTACAGTTACAGCTGGAGAGGATGTTATTCCTGAAGGCTGCTGGGTTCCAGGCATAGACATAAGAAGTAGTTAACTCTTCCTTTTATAACTGCATGAATAATTACAGACCATTCGACAACATGCAGAACTCCAGTTACATTCATTGTTCCATTTGTTCTACAGTTTAAAGAATAACTCAAATTGCTTTCCATTTAAAGGATGCAATATTTTCTTTTTAGTTTGTCTTGGGTAATTTTTATTGAAGCCAGCATGTCCCTCAGGGTGGTTATGTATCCCCAAACTATCCTGCTATTGAAGCTGACCACATTTTGATGGAAACCATTCTTTGACTGCAAATTCCCTCTGGTGATATTTCAGAGCATCCTTCCTAAATCTCCTTAGCTTTTTTCTTCAGGAAGAAAATATTATTGGTGAGAAATTATTGAACCTCAGTTATTTCAATTAGTTCAATCCTTATCAGTGTTATTAATTCAACAGTCAATGTAATTCATTCAATAACCTGAAGAGGCAGGTGTTAAAAGACTTGACAGATTACATTCAAATAGTGTATTTAAATTCAGTTTCTTGTTACAAAACAGGATTTTTTTGAATAACAGGATCTTGAAATAACATTAATATTTCCAGAGAATAAAATTATTCTAATTTATAATGGCCTCTAACCTTATTATGGTTACAGGTGCAAAAAGTTGCTTATTTGATCAAGCAATCCTTTAGGCAGAACTATTAAAATTTTAAGTTTGCTTTTAATAGTTTCTGCTGTGGTAACATTTATGCTCACCCAGCATTTCTGAGGTTTTCTATTTATTCTACAGCTTTGACCATTTTATCCTGCTTCTCCTTGTTACAGTACCTCAGAGCACATTTGTCTCCCTATTTAATAAAGACACCTGTTGTATTTGCTGACTGGGAAAAACTTGAAAACATGAAAACAGTCACTGGGTGGGTGTGGATCCCATTTTATCATTATCTGTAGAACATATTTTCAATAGCTGTGAATTAATAAACTGTTTTCAGCTGAGGATGGATATACAGGTCATCATTCTGAGCAGCTGGCACATCTTTTCTTTCTAAGAAAAGCACATCTTTTCTTTCTAAGAAAAGCAATCTCATTCCCAATCACATGTCACCTCTTCAGGTCTTTTAACAAGGTAACCATAATCCATGTATGTAACCATATTCCATTCCATATACAATTCCCTCACTTCAGAGCTAGTCTTTGTCAACACTATCTGGTTGTTTCTCCCTGTAACACAAGAGGACACCATCTACAGTTTCTCCAAAAAGAATGAAATCAAAAGAAGCTCTTATTGCTGAGGCTGACTGATCATTTTAGTGTTATAAACTGCCTCTGTAAACTTCATAAGGACTTTTGCAAAGAGGTACTCAGTGCTAAAGTCAATTCTGAAAGAATATCCAGGCTTAGCTGGGAGCCTTTCTGCCTGAATTGGGATGGAGGATATTTTAGTAAATTTGAGTTTTTATGCAAAATTTTTCAGTTGGGAGATAGGAACAGGAACTGCAGAGGAATGACTGATGCTGTTCTGCACAGGTTTATCAGTATACAAGAGTCTAGTGTACAACTTAGAGCATGTAGATGAGAACTGTGTAATTCCCTGCTCTTTCTCCCTCATCTATTTTGGGTAAACACTGGTTGTTAGCCAAGAAATAAAAAGGCACCCAACACTTGTGTGCCAGATGTGCCTTGGTATGGCAGGGCAATCTTCCTGCAGAGTGTGCTTCATACCTTTTGCTTTACAGAGCATGGATGGAATAAATTATACAATGCTTGGTCTGATCTCAGAAAGTCATTAGTGTGAATAAATTTTTTTGCACAACATCAACACTTCAGAGTGGACCCTTGAGTCTCCTAACACAGGCATGAGTAAAAACTTCACAAGGCCTTTAGTTTTTTGCCAGAGTATTGTGATAGAAAGGGAAATGTCTATATCTGAAACACAGCTGGACCCTAAAGGCCTCTCAAACACTACTGGTTTGTAAGATTCCTAGGTAATCAATTAGACAGTCCTGTGTTTTTCTTGGAAGCTGTTTGGCCAGGAGGAATCAGGTGAGAGGAATTGTTTCACCTTTCCTGATGAAGGTCATTGACTATTGTCTGACAAGTCAGCAGTAATTAGACAAAAGTGCATTGCAAGCCTTAATAAATAAAGCTGCTGCTCTGCTCTGCACAATTGTGTCTGGCACCCACAAGAAAACTGAGCTGAAATTAAGTCTCCATTCATTACAAAAATAGTCTAAGTAATTCAGAGCTATGGACTGTCTGTTGTTTGTCAATGGTATTGAATGGTTTCTATCTACTATAACAAATCACTCAACAGTAAAATAAATGGTAGTTGATTGTATGCCAATGGTATATTTAACAGTACTCTATTGTATTGAATGCTGCTGGAAATGTAACAGGTCTTGATAGGGGGGAAATACATGCTATTTTTAAAAATAAAATATTGATGTAATTGGCTTCTCCACCCACGGTGCTTCACAAGCCTAGAAGCAAGATTATTTGTTAGAGAAGTTGGAGAGATTGGAGAAAAATAATCTTGTTGACTCCAAGGCATTTTAAAAGTATGTAATTAAAAAGAACAACTATCACAGACCTCTTTACAATGAATTCTCTGGTTTCCCTCTGCCTCCCCAACAGTTATTAAAAAAATCAAGTAGCATCCTACAGTGCTAAAAGAAAGAATGGAATAGTAATGTTCCTCCTAATGAACACTCTCCAGCAAAGAGGAGCAATCACAGAACTAAAGCTGTAATCATTCCTTACTGGCAGCCAGTTTTACTGCCTGACTGGCAGCAGGCAGGACCAAACAATGGTGGATGGTTTGCTCTTACTGCAAACTTACCCTCAGAGGGTAGAATTTTCCCTGCTGCCTTCTCTGTTTGCTGTTCTGCATTTAGGTCTCATTAGGTCACAAGAATACTTTTTCCTCCTTCACTTTACTTTCCTTTAATCCCAGCATTCTGGCTTCTTGTGAGCAGACAGGCTGATGGTTGCCGGAAGGTCTCATCTGGTTCAATCTGGACCAACAAAGGGGACTTGAAGCTGCTTTTATTTTTACGTCTATTAGAAGAGTAAGACCATCATTTTTTTCATTCTTACAGCACAGCTCCAAGACCATGATAAAAACTTTCCTTTGGGGATTCCCATTCATAATATTCTATGGCAAACAAGAAATTGATGAGTGTTTTCCTCGTAACTTTCCTTGCTGGCCCATGAAGACGCGTGTATTCCTCTGTCCAAGGGATACGTGGATGATGACCCCCCCAAAAAAAAAAAAAAGAAAACCATTGACATGAACTACCATGCTACATTTTGAGCAACAAAGGACAGCAAACCTTCCTTCTTTGAAATGTACTAATCAATGTTAGCTACCATACATTATAAAAACCTCAAGCAGGAGAAAGTGTTTATCTCCCAGCAGGAAAAATAATAAAACCAAGCAGGATCAGCAACAATGGAAAGATCACCTATTGAAAGAGTTTTTTTTAAATTGGCAGCCAGTTGATAAGTACTGCCCTTTCACCTGGCCCAGCTGGAAAATGGGACACCATTTAAAAGGTTCCTCTCTTCCCATCGTTTACATTAATGAGATTTTCGCGATTTAATATCTAGGTAATTTTGAGCTAGAAAAACATAATTAAATGAACAAACAAATGACAAGTAAGCAAACACGTGTGTTTTCCTTTGTGTTTTCTTTTCAGGTGTGAAATAACTTAAAGATTTCCAATACACTATTTGCAGGATCAGGAGAGAAGAGGCAAGAAAAGAAGACAAATTCTTACAGCGCACCAGGATCAGTGCCCTGGTTATACATATGAACACTTTAAATCACACTCTACCTTCAAATCCCCATCTGACATATCAAGGAACTGCCCAATGTATAAATTTTAGTTATACCACTAAAAGGCAGTGAGAACATAGCCCTATGCAAAATTTGTGGGAACATACGCATACACAAAGTATTCTCTCCCCTTCTTTCTCTTTTCCATGTCCCTTACAATAATGTAAAACCAGTCCAATTATTACAAGTAATCAGCAACCATCATATTTTTTCTCCTATCTCTACAAAGTGACTTTTTTTCAATAGTTTTAAGAAACTTCTAAGAGCAGGTTTAGCTCAGAATTACTGTGCTCAGGAGAAGTGGCACCTTCCATGGCACCAAAACCAGCCGTGAGACCGAGATGTTTATGAATTAGGTGATACAGTGCACAAAATGCATCTGTGTCCAAGGCCAAATCTGATTCACTGATTATAATGACAAAGCAATATATACTCAAATATATACAAAATATATTCATGCCCCCACAGTCTCCCTTTGATCTGTCTATGTGAAGGGAACCTAAAGATAGAAAACTACATCAGCACAGGTTTGTGGAACTAATCCTACATTCTTTGTATACGCACCTGGGAAAGGATGCAATTTTCACTAAGGACTCATCTTCATTTTACTATTTTGTCTGACTAAAAGTAATGCAAGTTAAAATATATTGTTATTTAGACCCAGGTACATGGCTTAGTAATTCATATGCTGTCTCAGCAGATTCCTTTTTGCACTGCAAGGATTATTTCTACCAAAATTATTTTTAGATTCAGCGTGAGTCATGCGGATGCCAACAACATAATTAGAATAGAATTGATACAATAACAACCCACACAGTGTCTGATTATATTTCAATGGCCTTTTTTTCCTCTTAACCAAGCTTCTATTAGTAACATGAAACTGGAACATGCCGAGGGAAACAGGCACAGTGCTCTGCAGATGAGCTAGGGATTCTCAAAGAAATGCTTAAGTTTATAAATTGCAGAATGGAGAATCAATTTTGCTGCATGGAGAATACTTAATTACAGGAACATTTATGCCAAGAAAATGACATTCTGAAAACTCCGTGAAAAACTGACACTGGCATCCCACTGAGAGGCTTTTTCTGCTTTCCATAAATAGATTGCTGGGCCCAGCTATTTATTGCCTGTGATACTATGAAAGGAGGAGCAGAGTGAAGGTTTGTGAGGGTATTCTGTAGGCTGCATTCACTGACAAAGTAGAAAACACATGTACAACACTTAAAAACTGCTCAAAGTCAGCAAAAAAAAAAATGCCTGGAGCATTTGCCAAGCGCACAGATCTGTGAGGTGGAGGAACAGGTGAAAAGAAGGTGAGAAGCTGAGGCACAAAGTAACAAAATATTCAAGCTGTTTTGTAAACCTCCTTTTCAAAACTGGGGATCATGGAAGGCAATTACAAAGGCAGGGGTTTTTTGAGGTGCTGACAGGAATGAGCAGCTGTAAAGGAAGTCCTTTACAGGATGGATGAAAATGGCTGCAAATTCATTTTTAAAGCTCAATCTCTGATAGCCCAAATAGCCCCTGAAACAGCCTGGCCATGAAAGGCTGCACAGCTACTGCAGAGAAACAACTCCTTGCCCAAACCCAGCTGAGGAGGCACAGTCCCTCTCTTACTCCTTCTCTCTAAAGAAATTTGGGAAGCCTGGAGCCGTCAGGCTGTCAGGGGTGGCATGACAATGATGCCAGAATATTTAAATTAAGTTTCTATATCTTCTAGTTCTGAGAGCATTGGTATATGTAAGTATTGAGGGGAGAGGGAGATGAAGATGAGGATGGAATTAAAAAATCCAGTGCAAGTAACTCCCAGAACCAGGGGAGAGGGAAGAAGGATTGAAAGGGAAACCACAGAGTGGAACCACATCCATCCAGGAGAAAGCACTAAAAGTAACAGTAAATAATAAGGGAATTTTCTTATACTTTCAAAGAATTTAGTGCTTATTTTGGTCAAGCTTTTGCAATAAGTTTCTGCAAAACCCTTCATAATGTACAGTGCTGAAACCCAGTAATAGAACAAAAATAGAAATTTTGAGAAATTTTATCTGTGATATCTTCATTCATGTACAAGTTAGTCAAAGACTCATGGAATTAAGCGAGCATAAGCATTATATCGAGTACACCTAACAACAGGTTAAAAAATAACATGCAATGTGCAAGGGCAGATTTTACAACCAAAGATTATTAGCCTAACTCAGCAGTTGAAAGATAAAAAGCAAATTTTCTGTATGATTGTGCTTTGCTAATATATAAGTAAAGGGAAAATATGATCAGCCTCAGGGGTTTAAGAAAACAGTTAATAAAAATCTAGTTAATTTTTTTTTATGATGAAAACAAACCTATCTTTCTTAATGGTAAAGACACAGTACTCATTGTAATCAATTTTTATATAGCTTCTTTAAAGGAATCCTTATTGATGAAGATAAAATTTCATGCTTCTTAGCAGGCTGAAATTGGCTGATGATGAAAGCTACAGAATTCATTGCTTCAATTAATAAGCAATAAGTTAAGAGCAAAACTCTGCAAAAATTATTTCTAATCGGATTTTTTTGCTTTGCTTGTTGGATAATTTTCAGATCACATTTCAAAGGAGGCATTGTAATAAAAAACTGATTAAATTGAAATATCGTACAACTATTTAAACCTGCAGAGCTCTAGCTGCTCTTAAATAATACTGACACCGTGAATGCTGATGTCAGTGTGTGCTAATGTCAGCATTAAAACAAACTTTGTTTGCTTCTCAGCCCTACCATTGGAACACCCCAGCTGTCAGTCCCCAGCACATTAAATGCCAGAAGAAAGAGCAAATCTGCTCTGGGTACAGACTCTGCCTGGGAAGGCTGGCAGGGGAACACACCAACGCCAGGGTCACCTCTGAGTGCTGCCTCACTGCAAAAGGGAAATAATACAAGAGCGTTTTTATTTACACAGCACAACCAAACTGGAAAAGTTTAAAAGATTAAAAGAACTCTTACCTTGTTAAGAAATTCATCTGAGAAAGATGAATCCAGAAGTTTCTTTGACAGTAATTTCTGCTTTGCATGCAGAAAGAATTACTGGAATTTCATTACAATCCCTGTTATTTAATCAATTACATTGGTAGGGAGGTTAAATTTACTATCAAGTGAGAATTAAGAGGAATTTAAAAGGGTGTAGGAGGAACCACAATAATGAGATATTACAGCGCTCTTTATGCAAGCCTGAATTTGAAGAAACTATTCATGAAAACATCGCTAAAAAGATTGCTACTAATTAATCAGATTGATGCGTATAGTCTCAAAACCACATCTGACAGCTAATGGTACTTCTCAAATAGCCTGATCCAAAGCCTATTGAAATCAAGAGAAAGATTGTCATTGACTTTGATTATGCCACACAAATGTAATTCCCACATGTATAGAGTGCCCAGTGAATGATCTGCATTACAACAATCACATTGGTATAACAATATTATTGCATGTTTCTAATGACTGGGCTATTATTTATAAGATGCCAAGCATTTGTTGAGCAGTCTATACGTTCAAAAGACCCATTTTTAGGGCACAATGCAAAGTTAGTGAGAGCCTTTACACAGATTTTAATAACTAATTCCACAGGACAAATTTCAGCACAGGATGCCAAGCATGAATGAGAACGACAGAAGGCGTTCCTCTGAGGCAAAATTTATTTTTCCCATCTTTTAAGATTGGTATTTAATTTTGTAGAAATAATAATTTCTTCCTCGAAGCAAACCCCTCCAGTTTCTTTTCCTAATTTTTCTAAACACAGCCCCATGAAATCAATGCAGGCAGGTTCTGTCCAACTGAGAGAAAACAAAGGGGTGGTAAAGGTGCAGGGTTCTAAGATACCCTTTGGTTTGTCTTCTTTGTTCCTTTCCTTCACCCACTCTCTTTTTTCTTCATTTTGCACACGGGAACTTTTCCTTTGCTTATCTATAAATAATGACGTTTCCCAGCAGAAACTCATTATCTTTCGTTAATCCATTCAGAAACTGTGTATTAAAATTTCTTTGTGTGAGGACACATTAGAGAGCATTTATGGAATCATGAGTACAATTTGGATCAACAGCAAAACCAAACCACCATTCAGTATCCCTATTTAATTCTATATTGCATATTTGTGGAAATTATCTGTATGGTTTTTGGCGGTATGATAATTGGTAATGATAAATTTGGCAATAATGATAGGTTATTCCGGGCTCTGGCAGATACTTGTGATCAATAAGACTCTTAGAAGCTACAAAGGATCTCACACTGACAGGATTTCAGGAAGAAACTGTGCTCAACTCTACCAATAAGTAGAGAGGACAGTTACTGACATTTCTATAAGATGGATATTGAATAAAGCACTTAAAAATATAGAAAGCAATTAAAAAGCTGTAAAATTTGACCATTCCTATAACACAACAGGATTTTCAGGAGTTCATTTCATTCCAGAATCTCCTGTTTTCTAGCACCACACAGAACATCCTATCCACCTGTAAAAAAAAATAAAAAGAAGGTAACTAACAATGTTAATGTTATCATCAAAAATGAAAGGGGAATTTAAAAAAAAGTTAAATTCCAGAACAGAGTCAGTTAACAGACATACACTTGGAACACTGAATCAACAATGAAATTATGGCTTAATATTTCACTCTTGTTCCATTTCAATTTATTGCAGGCTCAGGTAGTTTTGCATATCTACAGACAAAATGTTTTATAAGTGTCAGTCAGGCGGAAAGATGTCAGAAGGATGGGGGAAGAACTTCTCTTTTTTAGTTTTTAATAATCAACAACCTCCCCAATGACCCAACACAATGGATTACCCAATCTACATATGCAGCCTGTAACTGTGGGACTGTCTCCTTTCTTTGTACGTTCATGCTGTTAGCAGTGGTTAACTGAAATTAAACTGTCATGGGCTTAACAGAAAATGTCATCTGACATGAAAAGAAATGTGCTGTTTCACTGGGGTGTGAAGCAGGAAACGCTGTAGTGGTCGCCTGGTATTATTTTCCTAAGACAAAAAGAAAAAAAAAACAAGTAAAACCTTTACCAATTTCATTTTTTTTTTCCTAGGCTGACATCATCTTCCTAATCCCTTGGGCTTTTTTCTGCTGAGAAGGTTTCTTCAAACTTATCACTAGAAAACAATTTGAAATGAAGCCATAATTCACTAACGTGTTCTCTGTTTCCATTCTGTTGCCAAATGGTTCATGACTTTCCCAAATATCTCTGTTGTAAGCAATTTTTAATGCAGCTTACCTAGTCAAACACTGCCAACTCCCAGCCACACACTGTGAAATAGTAGCAATTAAGCTGCCTCCTGAAGGCTATTCCTACCTGGAAGTTCAAGATGGAGCTGATTTGACATGCATGCTGACATCCTCTAATTGAAGTGGTTTTGCTGGGGAAGCTTAGATTTACTAAAAAAAAAAAATAAAAAAAAATAAAAGCCCTTTTGTCTCTATTTTTAAACTCTTTTTCAAAAAGAAGAATAGCAGTTTTCTCATAAAATAAAATTTGTCCAGGGTAAAGGAAAATGGACCTGTCTGGGCAGCAGTATCTGAACAATGCTCTACATTTAAATAGCACTTAAAAATTTGACAAGAAACATAAAAATAGCTCTGTATATGTTGTATCACCCACTATCATTTCCCACAGTTTTGTATGTTCCATAAAACACGATGTTTTGGAACACTGAATACTAAATACTATAAGTGGAGTGAAGGCTCCTTCTGCGTGTGTGAGACTGAGTCTCTTGAAACATTAACATTTAAAGAAAATCAAGCAATATTTCTGCCAGTCTTCAGGAAACATTAAGTGGAACAGGAAAATTAAATGAAAGCCCAAGAATTCCATAAATGACCTCAAAATACAATAATATAAATAAAAAAGCACACACCTTCCTAGGAGAAGTTTATACTGGAGGGGCTGAAGGCATCATTTCTCACATCGTTATGAAAGAGTTCTGGCTTTTAGCCTCATTACCAGTGATACAGGCAGCTAAAATACTCTGCTTCAGAATGGAATTATATTTTACCTAGAATTATAGAGGAGGCTTTGGTTGAACATTGCCATAAGGTTAGTTTATTGCATTCAGTCCTTACCTCCTCACTCCATTTTATTATTTCACTTTGTTTCTTTCATTCTTTTTTTCCACGAGTATTTCTTTATTGTGTGTGCTTCTTTTGTTCTCACCACTGCTCTTTTATTCTGTGTCTTGCAGTGCTCAACAATTAAGACAGCTAAATCAACATTACCAACCTACTCAAATTTTCTTGGCACAGTAACTATCATATAAGATTTGTGTGTCCTGCATAGCTTTGAGCTTNTTTTTTTTTTTTTTTTTTGTTCTGGAAGGTCACTTCAAATTCATCTCAGAATTACTGAACTGTTTATTGATCTCCTGATCATTCTCTGTTTGCAATTCTTCAGCTGCCTCACTTTGTGCTATTTTGTTATATTAGCTTAGCTATTTAATAAACAAAATAATATTTATAAAAAGGGAAGATTATAGAATCTCTAAGTTGTTCAAATGAGGAGAACAGTTAATTTCCACTGAAATATGAGGATGGAGATAAAAGTAAGAAGCTAAAGTTTGATCTAAATGGCTGTGCTCTCCTGAACAAAAAACAAAGCAAAGCAATAACAGCTTTTGGGTTTGAGTAACGTGGCTGCAGAGGTATGATTATAGTGTAGAAATCTCAAGCAGATTTTGCTGACTATATTATCCAGAACCATTTCAGACTTGGGTTTGTTTTTTTGGTTGTTTTTGTTTTTGTGGGGGGGGGGACACACACACTTTTGTATGTAATCCTTGTTCTCTATAAATTCCTCCTGATAATGAATTTAGAGACACCAAGAAAGAGAATATTTCTTTAGAGAAGCAATTTGGTATTGATCCTTAAAGGTATTTCTGCTGTGCTAAAATATATTCAACAAATTAAATGAGAGCAGAATTAGATCCACAATGCAAATATTTAAAAGTTTTTTGACTACAATTTGCCATGTGGTTCAGACAGTGCATTTTAAGAAGCCAACATTCTGTGCTGTAATACAGGCAAGGTCTGGAGAGTAGCTGTTATTTTAAAGATGCACCCAGTGACCCCAGAAGTTAAAGTTAAAATAAGTGTCTCTGACCTCATTTGTAGTCTCTAGTACACTTCTAGCTATAACTTCTGCCAGCTCAGCAATCAATAAATATCATCCAGATTTTCAGCATTGCTCTAAAGGGAAGGAACCCACCTTTCTGGTCCACCTGAGCACCTTTAATTCATGAGAAAGACAAGATATTGCACCTTATTTTTGGTAACCATTGTTCACTGCTGGCTTTGACTTCATTTGTACATCCATTATTCAATACAGAGCTCACTGTAGGGCACGACCTAAAATTGCACCCAGACCTTTTTTCCTCAAAGGGCAATCAAAGAATCCAAAAGGACCTAAACAGTCCACGGTGCATTTTCTCTGCACCAACACAGCAAATTCCACTCCCTGCCTGCTTGGTGTCTATACAGATTTAGCAAGTATAACCCATATATCTCTACTTCATCTACATCTTTACTGCAATTATCAAATAATTTTGTAGGCAGAATAGCTACCCACAGAAATGCTTCTCAGCACCTCCTTCTGTTTTAACATTGATAAATTATGATTTTCTAAGCAATTCCGCATGACCCCATGCTGGTTTAATCTTGATAATTTGCCCAAACTTGCTTTAAATGTTACTGATCTCTTTGTGGTCTCAAATGTTCAGCTTGGTTATTTGCAGCATTTTCAATTTCTATGTGTTATAAACTAACAGGCAGCCTTACAGAGCAGATTATGGGAAAAGAAAAAGTGGAAGAATATCATCCTGAGATGTCCAAAAAAGCTGCAAAGAACTCCTTTGGGAAGAGCAAACCAACCATTTGAGGTAGGAAAATTAAAAGCCTCCACATTGGTTTGGCAATGATTTGGAAAACCAATGGAAGTGTTTAATTATTAATGGAACCAACTAAACAAAGTTGTCTTCCCAATAAATCAAGATAGCTCTATTGTAAAAATTAAATGTTTGCAGTTATTTTGCATTGAGTAGCTGTTGCCACACCACAACATTAAAGACTGACAAACTGGAAGATGCTGGTGCGGTATATAAAGTGCTGTGATTCTTTAATTTTTGTTTCCCCACCCTAGGAGAGGACCATGGGCTTCACACACTGGCTTTGGCTTCGGGAGCACTGGGGTCCCTGCAGAGTATCATTTACATCATGATAAAACAAAATCATTTCTTTTTTCTAATGAGCTCACTGAGCCAAGATGACTACCATGTGCAGATAGCAAAGACATAGGGGTTTTGTTTTGGTGTTTTGGGGGTTTTATTTTAATGTTCATAGTATTTACTAATGATCTTTCCTGTCGCTTTGGTGGTAGTTATGTGCACAGCCATACATTTTATAGTACACTTGTTCATTATCACTGGTAAAAAAAGCTACAGAGTGACACCAAACAACCACCTGGGCTGCAGGGTAGCATAAAAATTTCTACATTTGTGTTTTGTTTCTCCTTACTCTATGTTATTCGCTGCTTATCCCCATTCTCCATCCTATTCAATATTTTTATATTCATAATATTTATTTGTTTGTTTTATTTATTTTTTTCTGTTCTTAATTGCTTTAATAGTCATTAGCCCTTCAAAATATCCAAAATGTGACTGATATTTCCCTTTGAAACGACGTAAGAACTTATGGTGAAATTATTTCTTTGCATTGTTATTTTTCTTAGTATTAGAGGGAACTGAATTTGTTTCAGGTTGCAGAAATACCTTGTGGGAGGGCTCTGGCTCAGAGCAGTAAATCCTCCTTCCTCTGCAAGGATCTGATTCCTTTGAGTCTGACTGAGAGCATTGATTCAGATTACTCAAGCACTTCAACATCAGCATTCACGCATTTTCTTCTGGATCTGGAGTAAGGGACTCTGTAGATGCAGCCACAGGACCCACCGAAGGGGAGAAGAGCCCTGCTCTGGCTCTGGAGTTGGCAGAAATGAGGCAAAGTGCTCAGAAAGACTGACAAAGTTTCCTGCAGTCACTGGAAACACGTTCTGTGCAATGGCCTTTGGATCGTAGCACAAACACTGAAACAATCACACTCCATGTGAAGGAAACAAAATATCTCAACAGTGCAATAGGAACTCACACTGTTCTAAACTGTGCGGCTTTTTGAAAGGCTGCCTAATTCTCACTGACAAAAGGCAGTGATACAAGTAAGTGACTCCACAGAAACAGAACTTATTTTAAATCAAAGCAGATGAGTCAGCTGACAATCTAGCTGTTGTGAAACAAAAAGAGAAATGAGAAAATTGTGTCAGTTCACTACTTGATGAGATTTTGTTTCATGTGTTTTGTTTTCAATATCTGATTACCTCTGTTATTTATGTTTTTATAGACTGCTTTCATTGGCTCACTTGCTGATTTTGAAAGATAAAAGTCTAAATTACAATTAAGTTGAAACTGGATTTGCTTAAAAACAAACAAGAGAAAGAGGAAGAATTTCCTGTGTAATGGCTGACAGCGAAATTGCTTCGAGTAATGGGGTCCCATTTAAATACCAAGAACTTGGCAGACCTGGGAGAACTGAATTTGCATAGGCTGTAAAATCTTCGGTGTACTTTGGAAGCTTGCTGGAGAGCTTCACAGAATATAAAACTTCTTGGCATTGCTACAAATCTTGATAAATTAATAGGAGAAAGCAGAATACTGTTCACAACTAACTTTCTTTTCCTGGTATGAGGTCTTCTTCTTCCTCCATCTCCCCCTGCTCCATATTTGTGTGCCAAATCTTCCTTCTGTGCCCCTCTGTGCCTCACAGAGAGCAGTTCCCACCGAGGCAGGAGATGCCTGCTGGTGAAGGCACAGCTGATCAACGTGGCTTTTGCTGCTGCCAAACTTCAGCCAGGGAGCTATTCATGGCTCCAGTCCCTGTTTCTGTTCATTAGGCCACTGGGAATTGCATGAATCATTTCCATTCCCTGCCGGGAAGCAATGCCAGTGTTTACTATTACTTATGCAAAATAATTTTCCAGAATCACTTTACAAACGCTGAATGCTTGGTTGACTTATAAAAACTGAAATGAATTAATAAGAAATAAATAAGCAGCCCCAACTGCACGGGTTATCAGCTTTATGCACAAGGTGAGTAAAAGGCTTACATACTTCCACTAAGCTGGAATTACAGTATTCCCCTTTCTCTAGGGAGAAACAAAGGCTGAAGTACAAAATTAAGAGATGTGTTATTTTTCTTTCCTAAAAACAGGGAATGGACTTAGTTGAATTGAATTTTACGGGGTATGCAAATGATGCTAAGCCATAGGTTGCCTTTACCCTTCTCTTTTTTGCCTTCCTCCTGAAGGGTTTCTCATTCCTTTTTCCTCACAGAGGACACAGCAGGGAAATAATGCCCCTGAACTGTACAACTGTATCTGTCCTGAAATGGAGAAAGGAAATGCTCTTGCAAGCATTAGATTAGGCAGCCAAAGAACAAAATAAATATTTACATAATTGAGATATATAAATATATATATACGTTTAAAGAAATAAATGTGCAAATGTATGAATCAGAACAATAAGTTTTTTCAATAATTTGTGTGTCAGTTAACTTGACTACGTTTGATCAGCTATAAAGACGTTACTGTTAACCCAACAGAAAGGAAATTCTATTGAAAAACAGAAAGAAGCCTTTGTTGAAAAATCAGCAGAAAATTGTGCATAAAACCTGATGGGAGCCTCAAAATAATCTCATTAAAGTGGAACACACTTATTCAAGACAGACAAAAAGGGTTCACAGCAGTCTTAAAATCTGTTTTAAGAATTTCATTTTATCTCTTTCTCGAGTAGGGTTCTCTCCAATTACTCTATTTTAAACTCTCTGACATTTTAATGTTCTCAGTGAAGTAAGGATTTGTCCAGAGCAAGTCATTTTAATACTCAAGCTACAAACCAGATCAACCTGATAAGGGCAGACCCAACCCATAAATCTGCCCTTCTGGAACTCAGAAGGATACACTGGCCCTCACTTTTCCTTGGTGCTCACCCCCTCCTCACAGCAGGATTTCTGCAGACTTGTTGGGAAAGCCACTCTTTGTCAGGGTAAAAATATGGACAAAGAAAGGAGAGGTTTGTTCTGGTTTTCTCACTACACTGCTATTCATATCTAATTGCATTATTGATGGAGACTTTTTCTAGGAAGATTTGAGTATTTGGGCGTTATTATTTTTCACTCTCTATGGCAACAAATGAGTTTTAGCTTCAGGACTTAAAGGCCAGTGGAACATTCAAACACAGGACTGTGGTTTCTGTGTTTATGCAAGAATGTATTTGTATTTAACTGGTGAGGTCTCACCTCTGTGGATTTGTGCCTGAAATCCCCACACTTCTCTACTTGAGCAGTAACTTCTATTTACACCCAGGAATCCACATCTCTTCCAGTCTTCAACAGGATCTCGATACATCCTCCAAATCCTTCCCCTGCCCTCAGCTTCTTTCCTATTTGTCCCTCTGCCTGCTCTGACAGGCAGGCCCTGGAGAATACCTGACTTGAACTCACATCATTGTGAGATTTTCGCCTTTACTGTCTCTTTGCCCTCAACAGAACCATTAATTTAAAATATTGTTCTCCTGTCAAACTTAGTTGTAACAAGATAATGAGCACAGGATGGACAAAAATTCACCATCTTGATCTCCTTTATTAGGAAACTAGGGCTAAAATAAAATCCAAATATTTTCATTTACTCTAAAATATTTGGAATATCCTTTAAGCTCCCTGAAACTAAAAATTATCTAGCGATTTTTATAAAATCTGGAAATACATTAAGATGCCTCTCTCTGTTAAGTAAGGCAGCTAGAGATTGAACAGCTTCTAATCCTTGATTTTATGCCCTCAGTGCAATATTTTCTGTGATCCAATTGCAATTTGCAGACTTTGAGCAAATTTTCTAATTATATAAATGCTGTCTTTCAATGGATACTTATGATAATGCATTATTTTCTGTTCTGCAATCAATCAGTGACTGCTGCCAGTCTCGTCATTGCTGAATTGACCTCTGGTACACAGCAAAGAACAAGGAGCCACCTCCATCCTCCTGTGCCACCCACAGGTGCGAGGCTGTGAAGGCAAGGCCCCATTTTTTGGTGTCTCAGCAATTGTTTCTAAGCACAAGATTATCCCTCCTTTAGCGATGGAAACAGCTGGAAACATTTCCCTCTTGTCTCTATGGACATCTTGCTTCCCACATTCTACATCTTCAGTCTTTCCCTCCAGGGCCCCCACATTTTGTCTCCCACTGATCAATTCAGGGATTAGCTCTGCAGAGCTGTTAACAAAGAAAGTACCTGTTTTAGTATCTGAGACAAAGGCATGGAGCCCAAAACTGCTGTGCCATTTAGAGGAACATGAATGCACTCTACACCACTGCAAATTAAAGTTGGAGAGCAGAAAAAGAGAGAAAATCAATTCTAAACTCTTCAGTCAGATTACTGAAGTTTTAAGGAGGACTGGCTTTGAGAGTGTGCCCAATGCATCGCCTTGTTCAGGACAATATTTCCTGCTTTTACCCTTCAAGTGACATTTTCTACATGGTTGCAGACTGCAATCGTAATGAGGCAGGAAGAAAAATCCTATAAGCCCTGTGAGAAGTTATATTTGAGGGATGCCCTTCTGTTTGAGCAAACAGCTCCTGAAATACCAAGTACAGTCCAAAATAATACGAGGTGCATCTCTCTTAGAGGGGTCTTTTGGTGGTTACATTCAGGAATAATTTATGCTAGGAATGATTTGCAAGGCACATAGCAGGAGGTACAACAGAAAATCCCACGACGCAGATCTAACTTCAAAAGAATAAATTGTACTTCAAGCAGACGTCCCAAAACAATTTAATAAATAGGAAAATACTTTCTTACTTTGTTTTGCTTATTTTTAAATGAAAAATGATCCAGTTGTAATTTGCAGGTTTTGAGCACATTTTCCAATTATACAAATGCTGTCTTTCAATGGATGCTTATGGTAATACACTTGCTGCTGTCTGATAGATGAATGACTGCTGAAATAAGAATTCCTCCCTCCTTATTCACACCTTCCTGTAGTTATTCTTTCCAGCCCTTTCTAAGAGAATGCAAATCCAGTAACAACTGAATCAACCACATACCCCACAACGTTCAATCGCATTTTAAATGTGAAAAAATTAATGCCTTGGTTCCTAGTGACCACCCAACCCATATAACTTCCTTTGCTGTAGACTGGACAGGTGATAAAAATTGGGCAGCATTCAGAAGGCCTTGCTCATAGCTCAGGTCAGGCTCAGTGCTTTTCTGGATTCATCTAAGAAGTGGTATTCAATTGACATTGCAGACCAAAGGCTCTTTATAAAAACAAGGCCTGTGTTAGCTCTTATTTAACAGTTGCTTTATATCCAAGGTGTCTGTATTGATTATTGTGCAGAGAATTGAATGTCCTTTCTTACCATTTCTTCCTTTTTTTCTTCCTCTGAAAGCACCATGCCAGGGTGAGATAGACGCAGCTACCAACAGGTCTGCCTGGAATTTAAGAGGAACATGGAGTATTTGTGCTCAGATAACATCCAGAGAGAAATAAGAAGTTTTATAAGAAGCAGAACAGGTGAAGGTTGACTGAATTTACTAAGAATGTGCAACCAATCAGTCAAAGATCCAAAGAGATTTTCCCATTGCTTTACAAGACTAAAGGTTGTATCAAGTTTAATGAGGACTGAACACATACTGTCACCCTTTCCTAAACAGGATACACTGGAGATATCCCTGCACCAAATGTTTTCATTCCACATCTTTTGTTGCATTTCTGAGACCTGATTGTCTGGGTTCAGCTAAATGGGCAATAGTTCCTAAGAATAGACAAAAATATCTCAGGCATCTCTTCCTATATTCATTTACAAACAGCATAATGTCATAAATTTTCATTTCTGTAGAAAAAAAAGCTGTAAGATAAGAGTGATTTTGCTTATATTTATAATTTGTAAAAGAGTGTCACTTATGTAAATCAAAGTTCAGGTTTAGACCTCTAAGTACCAATCAGTGTGAAAAGTAATCCTCCATTTCTCTTTTTAAGCAGCATTTACTGGCAGAATTAAACTCTCCTGACACGCATTTTATTTATGTATGAGATATTCTACCCACTCCAACAGCAATAATATGAAAAAATAAATTATTTTTAGGTTATTGAAAATTCAAACTTAGTTATTGAATAGCAGAAATTATTTGCAGAAATTCCTTTGCTGTGATCTACTCAAATAATGCCAAAATTAATTTGAACTCTACTTTCCAGTTCCCTGGTTTTTGTTGATTTTAATTTTTCTTTTTGGACATACAAATGCATTCTAGGTTTGACATCTTAGCCCCGAAGAGCCTTTAGTTTGCAAAATATTGAATAATCCTTTTACTGTAAAAACCTTCTACAAAGTGTTAGAAGCTAATTTGGCTTAGTTAAGCATTATGTGACAATTGTCCTGACCCCCATGTGAACCTTCCCACACTAATTTCCACTCCCACGGTGAGATTTAACATTTCTAACACATTTCTACTAAACTCACACGAAGTATAACTTTCTAATACAGCTGACAAATCGTGCTGCTGCTGAGCAGTGAAGGTCATTTTAATAAATGATACTCAACCAAACTATAGACATTTCATCCAGGCTTTATGGGGTCTAGAAAAGTAGAACTGGGAATTCCCCAGTATCAAGTGACATTTGTCATGATTATTCAGAATCTGATTTGTAAGACATAGGTGGAAAGGAGAATTCTGGAAATCTACAGAGCTAACAATCTCTTTGTGATAATAAAGTATCTGGGCTCAAGTATCCAAAGCCAGAATCAAAGTGAATTCCCAGCAGACTTCTGTTCCATCCCAAACTCACCATAAGCTTTGTGGGAGATCTTAAAGAAGTCATTTTCCTTCTCTGTGCTTCATCTCCTCATCTTTCAGAAAGGGATAATAGCAACTCCTGTCCTCCCAGAACAAGTGTGTGGAGCGTGTAGAGATCCTATGACAAGGCAGAAATACCCAGATATTATTATAGATACAGCGATCAGATCTGTGGTAAAAATCCAGGCAAAGCCTCAATGCCAGGGAGAGAGGAATAGATACATTTTGTCATCCCAGGTACTAAAAATCAGAACCAAAAATGTAGCTGTAAACAAAGCAAGCAGCTTGTACTCTGGCATATTTCCTTGTATCTGGAAATGGAAACAACACAGCAAAAACTATTCATTCTTGGATGAAAAGTACATAAACATAACAGACAAGTATTTTAGTAATTCACTGACAACAACTGCCTACTGACTGGATGTGTTTGGAGTGTTCAGAGTGGATTCAGGAGAAACAAAGGGCCCTAGGACTCCGGGAATGTGTGCAAACATCTGGAGTGCATACAACCTATACCTGTAAACTTAACCAAACAAATCAGCTTGCTCTGCTCCTTATTTGAAACACTTTCCTTTTACAATGCCTGGGAAAACCATAGCAATATCTGTTATACCATTTACGATTAAGAAAATCAGAAGGTAGACAGCTTAGATCTATAAAAGTGATTTGATATATTTGGCAATCCAACTCAGCCTGCCTGCAATGAGCTGTTAAATGAAATTTTGCACAGCCATGCCATCAGGCTTTATTCACTTGCCACATTTTATTCTGAAGGGTAAAACTGATGGCTAGTACTAATCACCTCAATCACTGCCAGGATTGTGTCAAATTTTAGGATGAGATTGGTCCCATCTTACATAGGGATGGGGAGTGAGTGTGATTGACAAATAAATCAGATATCATCAGTCAAATTGAAAAGAGAGGCGCCCTAAAATACCAACAACTTCCCCTTTCTATAGGTGCAGTAGATCAGCATTTTGAAGAAATCCAGGCGAGGTATTTAATGGATTTCTTTTAAAATAAACAATAAAGTAGATAAATACATAAAATAATGTAGGCTTTGGGGTTTTTTTACCTGCAATAATTGCTGGATAAAACCTTAGTTCTTCAGAGAAAAATTTTTCAAATGATAGAGAGAAATGGTCACACGGATCTCCTTGGGAACAGCAAACTCCCCAAGAGCAGTGCAGGGCTGAAGGACATCAAAAGCTTTAAATCTATCACAGGTCTTGCCCAAGACTTTCTTTATGTGGACAAGCTGCTGAATTTTTCTCATTTCTATTCCCCTACCAGTTTCATGGACAGCAGGTGAAAAGTAACTCCTCCTCCAGTACCTACAGGTAAGAATAGGCATCAGAGCAGCAGTAATTCCAGCATTTTCAGCTGCAGTTTTATATTTTTGTCACACGTTGACTGATTGAACTGAACATAGTGGTGGGATTCCTCAGTGCCATATATGTGACCGTGTCCCTACCTGCTCTGTGTCCTCAAGTGCAAAGTAGAGAAACAATTTTAAAAACAAACTATTAGTTATTAAAGGGGGAAGGTTGAAGGTATTTCTAAATGCTGTAGGGTTTTCCTTTTACAGAACCCAGAAAAGACATCAGTGCCAGAAAAGAGTCTGGTTCACCCAAACTCCTGGTGCTGTTTAAACAATTTATTTCATCATTTCTCGCAGCCAACACTTGGTTGCATTTCTGTTTACATACTCAGCAGGGGCCACCACCTCTGGGAAGAAAGATGAGAACATACTCACATTATGGTATCTGTAAGATTCATTGAGTCTTTAATGATTTTCACGAAGAGTCTTGCTGTGAAAGCAATGAACAAAGTCAACAAAAGGTCCAGATACAGTATTCTTGTAATAAAATTAAAATTACTAAAGTAAACTTATAGGTGTCTGACAAAGAATTGAAAAGTACAACATATTTCTGTATAACGCATCAGCTGATACTAAATGTAGCACATGTGAACAAGGCTGGGCTCAGTGAGAACAGGCTGTGCAAACTGATCCAGACTCTGAGTGTGTGGCATGTAGATGGATGGTTCTTTTCTCATGAACAGATTTTCTTTTCCCAGCTTGCTGTTTTAATGAAAACAATACTCAAGACCCAGGCACGAAGAAGAAATATTGTCCTTAAAATCTCATGGATTTAGCCACAGAAACAGCTAAAACACAGCAGTAATATTTTTAAAATAGAAACTTAGAGATAGCAAGAAATTCATTAAATTGTATATACACATACAACTAGACCCATGATAGCCAGCTAATTCAAAGTAACTTTTCAATGAATATTGGTATATGGATGCTTTTACTTCACACTGAAACCTAACTTTTGTTTTAAGATTTATGACTTTTTGAATTTCTGGATGACTTACATAAATCAAAACTATGTACGCAAGGATTTGTTTCTAAATAGCTCAAGTGTTTTTAAGCCAATTGGTTTGGTTTGATCTTGATAAAGTTACTGAAAAGAGAGAGAATGGAAACTCTCCAAACTGTGCTTGATAGTATTGTGATGATTTCTATTGCAGTGGCAACTGCAGAATCAACCTATCTATCAATCAGCACCAGAAAAGGGAAGGATAAAAGTAAAATGCTTTGCATTGTCAAGAAGCAGCCTCTGGCAGTTCAATTAGGGATTACTTGCTGCTGTTCAGGTAAACGTTCTCCCAAGTGCACAATTTCAAAAGGACTCTTGAAAGGCATTTCTGGATAAGTGGGTGGCTCTCCACTCCTCCTCCTCCTCAGATGTACAGGCAGGAAATTTCCTCTCATTTCTTTCCTGCTCCTTTGGCAGACAGCTCTCCATTCAGTCTCTTCTGCACCACACAGCTGACAGTGACCTTCCACATGAAGCCAGATAATTCTGTTTTCTTCAGTAATCTCATCTCTTTTTTATTTTAGGCACGAGCATTTGGGGGTTCTGGCCCCTTTTAATCTACTGTACATTATTTTGTTTCCTTACTACTATTTTTAGGTTCTCACAGCAAAGTTCAGTGATGCCTCTTAGGTCAGCAGTGTCAAACTTCTTTCTATGAAGTCAGCAAGAAAATGCAACGGCCTTATGCAGGATTCAGTGTCAGGAACACAATAAATGGGCAGCTCTGCAATTAAAAGTGGCTGTCCAGGAGAGAGAACTAAACTTCTGAACTGGGGGACTAAAGAATCTCACTCTCCTTTTACATGTTGACTCAGAAATTAATGCTGTTCTCAGAACCTAGAAATATATGATTTTTAGGGGATATGGAAACCTTTTTATATGGCAATAAAGGCAAAAACACAGCAAAAAATAGACATTTTTTATCCCTTTTCTCCAGAAATTTTAAACTAAATATGTCTATGAATTTTCTCAGAATGCCACTTGGTGATACAGCAATGAATTCATCAAGTTTGACAATTCAATGAAAACATTAACAGTTCAGCATGGGTTGTTTTCAACTGAAATTTCCCATGCTGACTGTGAACCACTGCATGCAGATCTAGATGATTGGATTAAAAAGCCAAGAAAGAGAGTTGTGTTTTCCCTGGTAAAATCATTACAGTAAGAAACAGAAAGCAGCCACAAGCCTTTCAGTTTCCAAAAAACAGCATAAGAAAAAGCAGTAAGAACAGAGATACAGAAAAATCCTGATTAAATAGGAAGCTGTGCCCACACTTACATTTAGGCCATGATGCCACAATATTACTGATGTCCTGGGACTTACACACTCTCCCAATTTCTGTCTTTGCAATAGGGTCAATTATTTCTTGGCAGCACCTAGTTGTTTTCTTTTACTATAAAATATATAAATTGTCAAATACAAAAATACATTCTTTGGATGCCTAATTTGGATAGATTAATCCTAGCCTAAAGCTACTGGAATACACGGGCCACTAGGGGTTTTTGCCATTACTGGTGGTATTTTTGTTTATTTGGGAAAGAGAGGGAGGGGGTGTCTTTTCATTCTGGTGACCCCCTTTTTATTTCCTCGTGGTTAATACCAAACCCTGGGTTCTTTACTTTATCCCACTTATTTTTGTGTTCTGCTTTTCCCCCCATCCATCTTTGTCCGCCTTCAATTTTCTGTCATTAAAGAGGAGAGCTCTTGAGCACCAGTACACCTGAAAAACAAACAGACGTTTATAAGAGCTCAGAGCTTCTCTTCCACAAAACAGAAAGCAGAATGTGTGACACTAATGTGATATTCAGAAAGCAGCACTGCTTATTTTATTTGTCTCTTACTATCGATTCCTTTATCCTTGGTCTGATTTGGTTAAGCTCTTCAGGCCCATTGTTAAGCACAGCATAACCCACCTCCTTCCCACCCTGACCCTACACAGAATAACAATGAGCATGTCCTTGAGGGAGCAGAGACAAAGTTACTTGGGTCACATTTTATGTTTGAAAAAGGAGAGAAAGGAATAACAAATTCTTTGGTGGGTCTTACTTGTTGTCATACCCATGCTGATTTCCTGAGCGAGGCACTGACTCATTTCCCAAATCTGAGACTCCTGCTAGCTCCCAAGCCAAGTGGGATTCACTCGGACACCCACATTTTCCAGCTGCAGATCCCTTCATCTTGCCAGGCACATCATTTTGATAGCTGGTGCTCAAAGACACTTGGTGGACTATGAAAGAAGAATAAAGTAAATGTATTTTAGTTCACATGCTAGGGATGCATTACAGTTTTAAACATCCAACATGAGGACGTCTGGTTTGGTTTTTTAAAACAAAACAGTGGCTGGTTAAGAGAACCAATTGGACTTTAAAGAAGATTGGCATAGACACTTGACACATATTTAGTCCAGGCTACAAATTAAAAAAATCAATCACAGGTTTAAGCTTTGAATCACACCTGGCACCGCCTGTTTAGGCTTTGAAACCCTGACCCCATCTGCTGCTCAGGAGGTGCAGCCACTGCAGTCTGAGGCTGCTCAGCTTCCCCATGGCAGCAGCCACAAAGAAATTCAAACATTTTCACCTCTCCAGCACGGTGACTTCACCCTACTTAGGGGACTGAGTTTAGTTTGCTTGAGTGCTGCAAGGGGACAAGTCCCAGCGAAGCCACAGGATAATCTGAGCAAGGGAACACTACCTGGCTCAGCATTCTTTGCTTCATCAAGGAATTCCAGTTGCAGTGGTTAAAAATGTAGTCCAGCAACAAGAGGTTTAAAAATACCAACAAACTCATCACAAATGGTTCTCCTGCTGTCAGAGTCACTGAATTTGGGAAGGGTCCATTAGGTTTCAAAAAGGCAGAGTGAGCATAGCAGCTACCATGTCAGTGTTGTGTCAGACCAAGGGGAAGATGGAAAAGGCATCTTGGAGAAGGAAATTTTATTAGGAGCCAGACTGGTCAAGGATTAAACTAAGAAATAAAACTCAGAGCCAGTCTGGAATTTTAAAAATTGAACCAATATTATTGGGACATAATGGTATGCCCTTTGAAAGCTGGCAGAAAACTGTAATTTTGATTCAGTTTTATGTAAATTACCTACATAAAAATTATTGTTTGGCTGATGAAGTTCTTGCCTCCCACAACTTTTAAAAAGCCAAAAAAAAAAAATTTGAAAAAAAAGAATTTATCAAACTCAAAAAGGTCCCTTCGAGGAAGACAATCCTGTCACATCTATCAATGCCTATAAGAAATATGTTTGTGTTGAACAACACAATACAAGATTATATTAAAAAAAATAGGAGAGCTTCGGTAAAGAAAAAAAATAGTGCCCAAACTCTCATGTGACTTCTAGCAATCCAACCTTGGTGCACACAATTCTCTGAATGCTCTGTGCCTACTTGCAGTTTCCTGAGACCAAATATTTTGACAAAGATATAATATCTGCCCCATACCATCGTTACATGATCTATATGAAGCACACTTACCGTCCTAAGAATGCCCATTTCCAAAGAGAAAAAGTTATCCCACAACAAAAGGGAGAATAAGACACTTGGGCCAAGTAGTTGCTTCGCTATTAAATGAAATAATAATAGTAATAGCAAGGCAAGAGCTCAGAACCTGGTCAGAAACACCCTCAAAGGGAAGCAGATGCTTCACATAAGAGGATGTTTTTTCTGGAGAAGAGCAGGATAAGGAGCCCCTGCTCATGGGAAAAGGACCTGTGCTGCCTTTTGCAGGATGGCTCCATCATTGGCTAAAAGTCTGAAAATTTAACTCTAGATTGAAAGGAGGAATTGCAGTAGCTGAAGCTAAAATTAAAAAAAAAATCAATCTTCCCAGACAAAATCAGTTCTGCCCACAGAAAACATCAGGAAAGGCTGTGTTTGCCCAAAAGGTGTATCTGCCCACACAAGCAGGGTTTGAGACACAGGAGTGCCAGGTTTGTTCCTTGGAAATGGCTGTACCCTCTCCTGCACACATGTAAAGCACTTTTCCAGTTAAGCCTGTATTTTATTAGAAATCTTCATTCCCATTCCTATGGAAGACCGATCATATTTATAAGGTTGCAATTTAAGCAGTTTTGCCTCTCAAAGGAAGTTTTATGTCCAACATTAATTCCGCTGAATCCATTTCACTAAGAAAATGAGTGATACATCTGCCAACTTTCATCAGCAAAAGAATTACTTTTTTTCATTCTCCTTCTTTAATATAATTTGTGGTAGTCAGTTGCAGAGTTATGGGTCTTCAAATACTTCATGAGTATTTTCAGCAGATTTTTAAGGATTTTTTTCATAGCATATCCTAGACCAAGTATTCATAGAACATGAAATCACTTCATTTCCCAGCAACACAAGACATCAGGAATCACACCAAAGCTGCCCTTGTAAAAGCTCCTTTAGGAGAGAGAGATGAGGATACAAATGTCTCAAAATGTGATTCATATTATAATCAGCAAGTAGGGAAAGGGTACTATCAAAAAGCATGTATAGATAACAACATGATGCAGATAAATGACATTGACTCCTCTGAAGTCTGTGTTACCCTCCCACCTCACATACTGGTATCAACAAGAGGTTTTGGCAAGCAAAGGGATTTTTTTGAAACAAAAACACCAACCTGATCTGTGATAAAGTTACAGTATTATTCTATCCACCTTGGGTGAACATCACAAAAGTAACAAACACACACGGTTGAAATAAAACCAAAATGCAAAACAAATCTATTATTTGTTATCCAGTACTTTATATGTTTCAAATCGTTTCCCAAGTTCTGTAGCTACCCACTTTTTTCAAAGGGGAAAGTGTTGTTTGTATTTTCACTTGTAAAGGAGGCATTTTAGCTTCCATTCATTGTATATGAATTATTCATTGCTGGGTAAAACATCGGGATCTGCTGCATTTCCTTTCCCCAGAAGATACTTTAGTTTTAAGAAAATGAGGCACTCTCATTGAAGTAGATGTAGAAGCACCAGTCTCTTTACAGTATATTTTCAATCCACAGAAGACAAAAGAGAAAGAATACTGACCTGCAATGTGTATGAGTTATTTTATACACACACAGAGACATATATATTCATAGAAATATATTTTCTCACACAATACCAGCAGCAATATTTCAGCATGTAACTTGGGTCCCAAGCAACATTCTTACACCCTAACTACAAAGTAGTAAGGCATAAATATGGAGCAGAAGAGATTTCAAGAGGAGTAATATATTGTTTTCCTCCTTTTATCAAAAGACCTAGAAATGTAGAAAATCACCAAAACTATTAAGAATTGATTTAATATTGCCATAATTTAAAAACAAAGCTAACAAATAGGTCCCAAAAATTATAATACCAATCTGAGTATCATCAGAAAAAATTCATTTGCTTTCCTTTCCTTTTTTTTTCTTTTTCTGTCTTGTAAAACCATCAGCGATGTTAGATCTGGCAGCAGTTCTGAGGTTATTTGCAGGATTCATTTTTCTCTTTCTTTTCATTACATGAATTTCTCACATCCTCACTGAAATGCTCTGCTTCCCACATCAGCCTCCTCATTCCAGCACGGCCAATTTCCCATCCTGTGTCCTTCAACATGCTGCATTTGCTTGCACTTGACCATTAGCCTGCAAGCAATAGGGCTTTTTAATGCCACTTTGGACATTAAACAATTACACAGGATGAACATTTATTTTATGCCTAGATATTGCTTCCCTTAGAGAAATCCCTCTAGTAGGACCATCCCTATTAACAGGATTTGTCAGAGGCCAGTGCTCACTGACCAGGCTCTTTTAGCTATTTCACAAGTGTAATTTGCACTGTTAAATAGAAAATTTGCAGATTTGAAGATAGCCAATGTCACACCAGATTTCTGATCTACTGGAATGGTACAAAATATCTTGCACAAAGGTAGGTTATATTTGAAGACAGAGGTATATGTCAGCTGCAATATGCACTTGAATCTCAATTCCAGTGTGATTCCCATACCAGTCTCAGGAACATGTTCCCAGGCAGGATTCTGGACAGCCAATATCACTGTGAAGGAGTTCATTGTTGAAACAGATCAAGCTTGTTGCTCTCCTCAGTTCTTATCCTCTGATGCTGGTTTTAGGGGTCTGTTGGCAAATCAGAATATATTATCTGTTCTTTCATATTTTGCCAATCTTTAGTTTCTTGCGTAGAGGAAGTGAAATCCTTTGTCCATCATTAACAAGCAGCATTCCCTACCCATATATTCTCATGGCGTCACATTGCCAGAGGAGAAAGCACAAGGAAAGCCACAGTAATTTTATTTCTGAGTGTTTGAATTATTTATATAGTTATCATTTCTAAAAGAAATATCTCAGTGTATTCATAAACAGCGATAATGTATGTCTAATATATCAGATGAAAGACAGATTGAAACATATAGCAGAGCCCATTCTTTAGCAAAGAAAACTAACACATCTCATTCAATGTTAGCATGCAGAAAACTTTAAACTCCTCTGGCATCCAGCTTTTTAACTAAGAGAACCAGCCTTTTGTTAAGAATGGTGAGAGTAAAAGACTAAGAAACTTAACACCCAAAAAAAAAAAAAATCTGTTGCTTTAAGAACTGCTTTACCTAAGAGCTATTAGCAAGAGTAAAATTATCCTGTCTCTCACTCCACACTTTCCACTCCCTTGTGAAGTTGGGGTTAGTACCCCAGAGCTAACATGTGATTAATTAATTTCAGGGTCTGTGTAGCAAATCTGGAGAAAAAATCTAGGGCCCAGTGAAAACAAATCAAGTTCTGCAAACGGAAGCACAAGTAGTATGGCAATATTTTCTTGAAATACTTATGTAGTTCTGTACTTCCAATGTAAACACAGCCACCACCAGCCTCAATAATGACTAGATGTAGTTTGCACTGAAGGGAGATTTATAGCAGACAACCTCACCAAGTCAGAGAGCATAGTCCTGAAAACCTTTGTGTTTGCAGGTAAAGACAAGAGGAATTAGACCTCACACTGCACAACTGAAAAGCCAAACAAGAATTGTTTCTTCTTTTCAGTAGAACAATGAGGAGTTGGGCTTGGAGTTGTAATTATAAATCAGCTGTCCTGTGTGAGCAGCAGCTAATGGCACATCCTGCACTCAGCTGGCCTCGGGCAGCTCAGGCTGTCTCACTTTGACAGGAACTCTGCTCCATCAGGAACATAGAAGTGTTTAACTCCGTGGGACAATTCATATCCAAGGTAGCACGATCTGGTTTACAATAAGACCGAAAATTTTGAAGATGGCTGTATATTAGCTCCAGTTCACCACACTGCTCTCTGAAATACCACCCAAAAACACTGCAGAAGTGCATCTAAAGCATCACTTTCAATGCTTGAAGTATGGCTTTCTAGAAGACAGAAAAGATTTATTAACTCTTTACCAAGGCCCTTTTATTTCACTTTGGTTCTGTAACTTTGTAAAATCAAGAGCAAACCTGTCTGAGACCTTCCTAATACTGCCAGGAGGGCATAAAGATGATAATGTCTAGGCAGGAGAAAAACTAACAAACAAAAAGGTGGTCTTCTGTACCACAGATATATTGAAATTACCCAATATATTTCCAAGTTTTCCTAATTATCCTGGTCCAACATTTCTGTAACTCCATTAGCTCAAGGTATTTTTTCTGTTTCTTTTATTATTTGCATTTACTAATTGTCAAAGAGGGAAGAGAAAGGAAAAGCAAACCTTATGTCTTATGGAAATAAGGCTTGAATGCTTTGTTACACTTGTGATTTAGCAACGTCTTTGGTGCAAAAAACCACAAAACACAGAAAATATACATGAAAATCTATAAATTCTAATTCATATACTTGCATTCATGTGACCTGTTTTGTACTTCACAAGCATATATTTTGTGTCTCAGCTACGTGTCCATTAGCACTGAACTTTTTTTTATGTCTCTTGACTTACAGATAATCATCCAACAACCAAGCCTGCATTGTCATCTGCTTTTTTTTTTAGTACCAAATTCCACAGGAAGAGAGATCTCTCTAGGACTTCCCTGTTAGATGATTGCATTGTTTGCAATTCCATGCTGGTTAAAAGCTATCTTGCAGGTAAAAGCCACTTGTTCTTCTGCCTGCTTTTCACTAATTTTTTAGAGATTCAAACCATGCTGATTTCTTTACCCATTCAGATCACAGAGTATTAAGGTGATGATTTTCTACTCAATCTTTCTACCCCAGCTGTGAGATATTTCCCACAAATGCTCTCTAGTGTCAATTTGAAATTTGCTGTGTCAGTAACAATTCCTGCCAGTAATTTTCTGCTGCTAAATATTCAGAGAGTAAACAGCAAACAATGTATACAAATGAACAATTTTTTTAATTAGCATCAGGAGGAATTCTTATTGTCCTCCCATAACAGGAAGAAATTAAAGTGTTATGGGTATGTGCCATTCCTTACTCAACAATGAATAAATAAAATTCTAACACACCATTTTGAGCACTGGGAAAAGTCATTGAAGAGGGAAATACACAAAGTGGCCAACACAGACTTTCGTTGGATGTTCAGACACAAACCAACTTGGAACTTTTGCAAATCACAACATCTACTATTGAACAATTCACACGTCCCCAGAATACACTCAATCAGGAGATTCAAAGGAAGTGTTTCTCATGAGAGAGAAGAAAATGTTCTGGGCAAAACAATTTTTAAAGTATAAAATTACCTTGACAGGCTGAAGCATTGAGTGATTAGTTTATCTAAATTTCGTCTTTACATTTACATCATATATTTTCAATAGTGTTAGTGATTTCTTTTTCCCCAGAATTAAAGGTTTTGGTCCTTTTTGTTAAAGAGCCCATTGGTATTATCTTAAAAATATAAAATTAGGTATTGATAGTTTAATAGGTAATAAATCATTTAGTGACTCCATATGCCAACCATATTTTACTCTCCCAAATTTAGGTGATCTGTCCCATGTCCATTTAGTGATTTTGAACCACCAAAATGAAAAGAGAGTGAAAGCAGAAAACAAATTTTGAAACATTTTTGGTAGTCAATCTAGGCTCTGTGAACAAATATCCACTTAACAAATTAGAGTTCCTCATTATCAGCTTCATTCTTTGCTGTTATCAAAGTGATCAAGATCTGAATTAGCATTATCAGCCTAATTATCTAGTAATAAAATAATGTCATACTAATGAGCATCATCCTGCTGTTAAGCAGAACCTGCAACTCTGAGAAACTCTCCAGAAACTTAGGTTTCAGTTCAGTGCCTTGCAAAGAGCATTAAATAAGTTCACCCCGGAAAGGAAATTAGTGTCAGGAAAAAAGGGTTTAAAAATTTAGATTTTAGTTGTACTTGACAGCTTGAAGAGGTAATGAGTTTCATACCTTTAGAGATTCTAGTTTTAGAGCAATGCATTTCAGTCCTGGCAGAATTAATGGATGGCTCAGTCATTTGTCAGGATGAATTTTCCATTCCAATACTGCTCTATTGGAGCAGCCTCGCACAAAGACCAGCAGGGACAGAGAACTCCCAGCACTGCTTTGCAGCAGCAGAGGGCAAAGTACAGAACCAGACACAATGGAATTTAATGGAGCAGCTCTCTGCTTTCTCCTAATTCCTAGACCTGCATGGCTATAAATCAAAACTTGTCAAGAGTTTGAACTTCTGACCAGGGGGTGCAGCTCAAATCAGTGGCCACTGCAATCCCCTGCTCTTACAGCAGCCTGCCGAGGCAGGAAGCAAGTTGTATCTCAGCTTGAGTTTTTCAAGGGACAATGCCATTACATTCCCAGGAATTATAGTCCATTCCTTAGCATAAAAGAGGTTCCTTCCTCTCTTTGGGAATATTATACTATCTATAGAAGTACTTCTAGATAGAAACTTATCATAGGTTTCCATGAAAAAGACATAGAGAAGTAATTGATGCATTAGGTGATTTATACAACTACGTCTCAGGATAGAACTTCAGTTTTTGTGTTGGTTAAAATGGATTTACTGTATGTTGCATAAAGAGAGTAAAATTAATTTCTATCTCAGACCTCTTATTTTAAACCCTTTATAAAGTCCACCAAGGATACAGATAGAAAAATAAATACATACATCAAGAAGTATTATACATAAACCTGAGTGTCTATCCCAGTGTATTCTGGTACAACTCCCCTTGTGATCTGTGACTTTGATACAAAGGACTAATAGGGTTTCTATCCTAATAAGGTCATGCTGTACTTGCTAACATAATAAATGAGGAAAAATTACTGTAGATCTAAATAGTGAGGCAAAACTACTTAATTTTATAACAAAGATTAACCTGTATTAAATACTGCAAAAGCATTTTCCTCACATGCTGTGCATGGTGACATGTAACATTCTCTCATGGTTTTTTACCCAAGAAAACTGACATTCAAACAACCTATTTCCCTCTTGACTATAGATCTTTTAAGACATCATTCCTTAAGTAGGTACTAGATTTTAGAGAGTTAATTATAAGTGAAAATATAACAAATTCTATTTATAAATAACAAATTCTATTCATAAATGAACAAATTAATTTATAACCTACTGGGAGCTGAGATGCAAGATTGAAAACAACTCTTGCAGAGGTCCCTCTTTCCCCGTGCATGAAGGATATGGGCAGATTTGGGTTAGCAGAGTAGCCTAAAATATTGCACCCTCACAACTGAAATTCCATAGAACACTGCAAGTTTGGTTCAGAGCAAAACATCAACTTAAATCTATTTTAATGGATTAAAAAACCTTATGTCTGTCTGTCTAAATAACCTAACACCATGTCTCTTTACATACTTCTGACACTCCAGAAAACATCAGTTTACACTGACAAGGCTGGCTGGACACCAGGAGAGACCAGCAGTGCTCACAGAGGAGCTGGTAAATGTTTGCAGTGGAGCAATGGACAACTGCAGCAATAATTCTTTGCAGCTATAGAAGCAAAAAGATAAAAACAAAACAAAAAAAGGGGCATAATTTAAAAGCCACCCATGCAACTGTCTTGGGAGCATTAAACTCTTTTACCCTTCTCAAAATTCTTAGAAATTACTCCTAGGATTAATATTTTGGGAAATGCATTCCAGGTGTTTTGGGGATTCCAGCCCTCCCCAGCCCTCCTCCAAAACCTGGCCATTCATTTTTTTATGATTCTGAAGGCCATAAGGAGGGGTTCTTCCTCTGTGACTGAGTGTTTGAAACAAAGGAGGGAGACACACACGATACAGGAGAGCACCATAAGTCACATACCCCTGCATGTCTTTGGAGCATTGAGGATTTGCAAAAGAATATTGGGCAGCGCCCAAATTTTTTGTGAATAGCACTAGCTTCAGATATAGTAGTAAACAAAACCTCAGATTTATTTATGAAAGCTTTTCTTTTTGTTGTGAGATAGACTGTATTAATTTGTAACCCTCAGAATGCTAAAGAGGAAGACATATAATAGTATACTAATTAAGCCAGAGCCACTGAAATTGAAACCAAATTTTGTGTCATTATTTATCTCTAGTGATGGAATGCATTGTTTAAGTATGCAACGTGTATGTGAGCTTAAAGATATAAGTATTGAATGATGTCTGCTCAGATCAACAAACTGAAGATTCCAGGGAAAACCAATTCATTTTTGTGATCACAAAACATACAAGGGTTGAATTGCTCAGCACAAGCAAGAGCACTCCTAAACGCAGTGAAATAAGAACCTTTTCATTTTGGAGAGCATCTCCAGGGAGCACGTGCCTGAGCACCACACCACCTTGATTGAGACAATCAGTTTGATCGAGCACTTAAACACCGATTGGGAGCTTCAAAGTCCTGCCTCGTGTCCCCCCTGCAGCACAAGCACCTCTCTGGCAGATCAGCTCCCTGGCAGGAGAGGCCAGCTAAACACAGCTGGGCTGCTGCACACAGATTCACTGAATGCTTGCCCTTGGCTTTTTCCAACTGAATTTCGATCTCAGTTTTACCAGAAAGCCCCAAGGTTGAAAAGAAAACCAAAAAAATGTTTAAAAGAAATCCTATCAATTATACTGACTTTCTTTGCATGTTTATATAACGCCACAGAGGTTTCTTGATTTGAACACAAAACCCTCCATCCCAGACATGCTTTGAACTGAGGAAACATGCTTTATTTTTCTGTGAACATTGATTTACAAAAAAAATTCAATTAGCACTGTATGTTTATATGTAGGAGAGACCAGGAAATGAGTTTGGTTTTGCATGTCCTCTTATTAAATATACATTCAGTTTACAGAAGTGGGAGGGGGAGAGGTGATTTCTGAGAAGTTTGAAAGAACTAAGAGAGAAAATTAATTTCAGCACACTTCTAAGACTGCAAGGAGCTTACCTGGGAAAATCAAACGATTGCAACACTTCCCTCTCCTTTTGGTCATTTTAATTTGCCTTCCATAACCTTTCATAGTTAAAGTAGATTTTGTTGTTTTATTTCCCATCTCATACAAGTGAGTGAATTCCTGACGACTGAGTCCTGTGTGCCAAAGCAGGACATGGCACCATCAGCCAATGAAGGGGTGACATCCCTGCAACACCCAGCTGAAAAATGCACTAAACTCAGAAAACCATAAAACAGGACAGCAGAAAGCAGCTCAGCAGGATCACACAGAAATCCAAGCAATTCTTCTGCAGGATTCTAGGAATTTTTAGTAGGGGAAATGAAAAACTCACTTTCTGAAGTTTGCTTGGAATGAGAGAAGGATCCCAAGGTTTGAATTCAGAAGTGGCTGCCCTGCATTCCTGGCCTCCTAAGCTGAGCCTGGAACAGTCTGAAACCCTTCACCAGCAAGAGAGAAATTTGCAGCTGACCTTTCATTCCCGAGACTGAAGATAAATGACAACAGGCTTGCAGACTTTGATGGTTTTGTCATCCAGACAACAGTTTCAAGCAAACATATCTGTGCAATGGTTCTAATGCAAATATTACCCAGTGCTCTCCAGCTGAAGTGCCTATTGGCAATTCTGAGTATTTCTCCACAATCTTTTTATACACAGCCTAAGGACTCTGACAAACTCTCCCTTTCCCTTCAAAGGCTTGTTAAGTATGTGATGAATAAATCTGTCACTTCCAATTCTAAACGTACCTTCTGTTTTGATTGCTGCAGGATCTTGTATCCATGGCAACTTTTCAGCACTCAGAATCGATTAGAGAAGTGATCGGTTTATCTAAACAGCCGTGCTGACGCAGGCAAGTGGCTTTTTCTGAAATTGCAGCCCTGACAGGTACTGTAAGTTTCCTTGACCGGTTAGTTTCCCAACACAGCAAGTAATGAGTTCTCAAAGAACACACTGTGGTCAGCTGAATGCTCAGTTCATTTCTCCTCACTAGAACAGGGCTCTAATTGAATACCCTGTAAATCAGTATCTACATTTCTGATTGATAGGTCCTGCTCTGTTCTTAAGCAGAGCACCGGAGTGTATAGATCTCACTGGAGAAAAATGCAGTTCAGACCATCAAATACTTTTTGGGGGTTTTTTGCTTTGGAATTTAGGACAATTTTAGGACAAAAAATAGATTTATTTATTTAAAGATTAAGCCATCAAAAGTTTTCAGTCAGGCATAGATGAATGTTTAAATTAATTCCACAGTGTGGAAGCCAAATTTACCAAGAAAGTGTCAAAAGCACAGCTACAAATGGAGGAATGTGATGTAGATCAGCACTTACAAATCACAAACCAGTTCTCAAAGTGCTTCAAGTTCTACAGAATGTCTTTATTCAGCACGCTTTTCAGTATGTAAAGAGCTCTTAATTCACCTATTACATGTGAAGCCTCTTGGGACCAAACATTAAAGACCTTAAGCACACACTGGAATTTATAATGATTAATGTGGTAACCCATCTTGTAAAGTCTACAAAGGCACACGTTCAAGAAATGAGGAAGTGCTTGAGGGGACGGAATCAATTCTTAAGGGCAATAAATGGGCATGAAGCAGTTTAGTGGGCTTTACAGGACAATATATTCAGACCTGAAAATGGCGCCCATAGAAACTCTATAACTTCAAAGTAAAATATTATAAAGTACAGAGGAGGATTTCAACCATAATTAAAACTATCTTGCTTTGAAGACAGAAGCTTAATCTGCCATTGATATTAATGGTATCAATATTGGGATGAACCAAGCAGGATGGGAGCCATTTTAATCACACAGGGGTTCTATGCAGATTTTCTGGGCAAAAGCTCAGGATTCCAGGTGTTAGATCATTCACATCGCAGTGACTCCTGCCAACTTCACCCAGGGAACAAATGAAACAAGTCTAAGCATGAAGTGGCTATAATAGGATGCCTGACACCAAACCATCTTCATTTCAGATGCTGACAGCTGAACAAAAGGTTTGCAATGCATCTGATAATCTCTACCTGTGCCATTCTCCTGTGCTCCCAAGCTTGGTAGTATTTACAATGCAGGTACAACGAATAGTGAGAGATCACTTTGGAAAACAGAAATAGTGTAAATATTATTTTCAGTCTGAGGAATGTAGAAGATTTTCTTTTTGTTTCATGTACCTAGAGAGCTCTTTTGGGTGATACCACTTACAGCACCACTACAACCACGCTATAAGCATCAGGCTATTAACATTATGCTGACAGGGTGCTGAAAATATGAAGTTTCCAATAGTGGCAACTGTGTTGGGAAGGTATCAGATCCTCTCCCTGTAATGCCAGGAGATGGGACAAAGAGAGGGCAGATCAAAAAAATTCAAAGAATGAATGGTGAAAGGTGAAGAACAAATGCTGAAGTGGTCTGAGTATCCTTTTTCTCTCCCAGGTCTCCTGTGGGAGGAGAAGCAGCTCAGAGGAATCAGATTCTTTAGTTCTGTATTTTGGAGTAGGAGATTCCCACATGAGTGAAATATGAGGTTAGTTATTTATATTATTATAATATCATTAAACTGTGGCTGCAAGAGCTGACATTTATAAGGAAGTAAAGCACCTGAGTGACAATTAGTTACCTTTCCCTCTGTCCCACATTGCCCCTCCCTCTTAACACCTTTTGCCTTTTATCACTGCTCTAGTACACTGGTACTCTTATTAAAAGGCCATGGCAATCAGTGGATGCAAGTTATTTTGTTTTCTTTGCTCATAATATGTGCCTGTAACTTAAACATCTCTTGCATGGCCAACAGGCAAAGGGGGCTATTTCCCCCCAAAACAAAGATCATACATTTGGCCATCAAAATCACAAACTGAAAATTGCAGTTCGATTAAGCAGACATAGATGCTGACTAAAAACAAACCCAGGAACCACAGAGAATTAGGAGTAAAACTGTCAGAGCTATTCTGTTCATGGTGCAAGATACAGCAATATATAGATATCTCTAGTTCTCAATCACTTTTTCCAAATTTCAAATATACACTAAGAATGAGGATCAGAAGAGTTCTGAGCATCTACTTTTTTTCTTCTTTTAAGAGACCTCCATTCGACTGTCTGAACTTGAAGCATTATTGACACAACTGACATAAGAGTAGGACTATTATAATGGTTCAGCAAGAAATAGATATATGGATTTTTGTTTGGTGTGCAAAAATTTATCCATGTTTTAAAAATCAAAGACACTGACAAAGGAAGAAAAAACAATATCAGCAGTATGATACTAAGCATATCAACACTAAAAATTAAAGGAAAAATACTGGTGCCTATGAATCCCTCCCATGTGATTTAATGTCTAATTTTGTACTGATAATTGGCAACTAGTATTTAGATTGTTAATTTTCATTCTTCAATATTTCAGGTTTCTTTTCCACACCTACTGAATTTAGCCAAGCAAGCATGAATCCATTTTTTAAACATTGCTGTAGAGAGAAACAACCTCCTTTGCCAACAGAGGTTTATCAGCATGGACATACACTCCTTTTCCAATCATGTGGCACTGGTCCCCTCTCTTCTTTGAGGTTTTTAGAGGCAGATGAAGTAAATCCACCTGATTTCAGTCACATTTGGCACTGGTGTACCTGTTCTAAGGACAGCAGCCCAAGGGTCCCTCCAGTCAAAACACAGAGGAGCCCTCCTGAGGCAGCAGGCCTGGGAATTCACCAAGGGTTAACTGAACGTTTGATCTCTCTGGTGACCTAAGATAAAACTAATTTTTTTTCAGAATGTGGCCATCATTCACTCACTCTGCCTGTATGACATGTAACATTGCTGATGCCTTGTTCACCCTCAGAAGGGCAAGAGGACTGAATTTTTTTCCAGCTTTTATTGAACTTTACCTATGAAAAATAAAAAGAAAAAATCCAACAAACTCTTGTCCTTCAACCCCATAAAGCCTCAAAGACACATCAGCTGCACCTGAATTTTAAAATAAAAATGTTCTAATAGCCCCATATGAAACTTTTCTCTCCTTTGCTTTGATCTGCTAAATTTAATATTATATTAAGTCTAGATACCAAACTTTTTCCTCATTACATGAGATATGAGAAAGAGAAGACTTAATTCTAATTTTATTTCCTACATAACTTTATTTATTTATTCTCCTCAACAAAACCTAAGGCTCCTTTGGCGGCTGTTAAACCAGCCTTACACACACAGCTGTTCAGAGCCTTGGATGTGCACCAGAGCTAAACTTTAAAGCTGACACACTCAGAGCTGGGGCTCCAAGATTAAAATAAACTGTGGAAACCTTTAACTACCAAAACCACAGAGTGCATATCATCCTTGGGTAAACAAGACACCTGACACACTGCTGCACAGACAAGCAGGTAAAACAAATGTTGCCATCAACAGCATCCTTTACTAAACCTCTTACTCTTGACAGATTTCCATTTTTCACAAAAACCACTGGCCAAATTACTCAGGAAAAGGCCTACCCAGAATGAGGCATAATGTCCCTCGGTACACATCAACATCCTTCAGTCAGTTTATTAAAGGAGGAGAAGACAATAGAGTTAAGATGTAATTTTCCTGTCTCCTCTTCATCCCTGGGTAAGAAAACAGAACCAAGGCAGAACCTGAACTCATTTCCCTCAACCTACAACAGAATGGTTAACCCAGAGAATCCAGTAATGTACAGGAATTTTATTCAGTAATTTGAGATTACCCATGCATGCCTGCAGCCCACCAAAATGAGGGCAGCAGGCAGGATTTCTCTGTGCATGTGTGTTTAGAAAAGGTTAAACCCACAAAGTGATGCAGCTAGCACATGGGTGGCAGAGACAGAAGTTGTGTTTTAAAACTGAGAACAAAAGACATTGTACTAAATCCAAATGCTTTCCATATTCCAAGGATGTTAAGAGGAAGAAAAATAATGAATGGCAGGAGGAAACAAAAAGAAAGAAATGGGCAACAAGAATCATTGACTTTATAGGGCAATAGAATCTATTACTTGAAGGTGGAAAAATGTTTCTTGGCTTAGCTTCTATTATTCCAAATTTAGGCTTCATAGCAAAAAAAAAAAAAGTCTCCAACTGTTTAATAGCTGAGGTGTAAACCAGCTCATTAACAAAAAAAAAAAAGATCAAAGTCTTGGAGCAACATCATTTCCCACTCCTCTGCCCCTATACTACCGATTAATGAAATTCTGCCTCCAGCTGGCAAATGGACACCACAGCAAACTCCTGATGCAGTCAAACAATCTGGACATCTGACACACCACAAAGCTCTGGCAACAGCCATTGGCCTCAGCAAATGGAAGATTTTCATTAAATGAGAGACTTCACACAAGGAAATTTGTTGCAGACTCACATAAACATTGTTCCTACTTGATGGCTTCAAACGAAACGTGTGGTTTAGTACTTAGAAAAATCTGTGTGGCTTAGTGCTTAGAGCAATTACATATATCTATAGCTACCTGCTTTGTGAGGTAGAGATTAAAACCTAGAGGAACGGTATTGGGAAAAAATAAAAACCCCATTAAAAGAAGGCACAGACCATTTTATGGGCCACTCAAAACCAAATCTGGCCGAGCAGGTTGGGACTGTGTTGGTATAACATGAACTGCAAATATTCAGTTTTATTGAAAGTAATTGAAGAAGACAGTCCACACAATTATCTCAAGTAAATTTTTGTGCTGTTTTTCTGAACTGAAAACTATGTTTTATGGATAGCTTCATATTAATTTTTTTTCTTCTCAGACAGAACAGAGTTAATTTTATAAGACACTTTGAAAAAACAGTAAAATCCTAGGTGACCTTTTGGGAGAAAATGACCCTTTCAATTTTATTTAACAGAACATGTTAGAGCTGAATTTAAGACTATTGGGAGAACAGAAGAACACAGAACTTCTTATAGACGTTGCTGATAGATGTGGCTTTTTCTCATTCCACCTCAAGGGTTCCAATCTCCATTTCCTCACTGGTCAATGGAAGCTCCTCCAGCCCCACAGCACAAGAGATTTGGGGCCGTCCAGCCCTGGGCTCTGCCTGCTCAGCCCAGGGCTCTACACTGCACCAGCTGCTGCTGCTTCCTCAAGAAGTCCAGGTACTAAACTTGAACCTGCAAAGTTTTGGGGACAATTGGTCTGACCCAATGAGATGTGCAAGAACACATCTAACTAATTATAAGAATAGCCCTAATTACTCAGGACTTAATTTGGGTTAGTAGTGGCTATGGCCACTACTTAAATGCAAGGGTTTCCCTATTTTAGCTGCTCACAGCCCTGTGGCCACAGGGACTTCAGTTATTTACACCCATCTGGTGCTAAATTGGACCCAGAATTACTCCTAGGACAGACTGGAAGATTAACCCTCAGGATTCATTCTTTCCTCACTCATAACAATACAAGGCAGAAAACAACAAAATTTACTGAGTAACAGCACAATATTCATATCTTTGATGTATATTATTTAGATATTATATCTGTATCTCTCTATATATCAATATTTTTCCATTTAAATTACCATTTTCAGGGTTATTTCAATTTTTCAGTTACCTAAATGCATGTATATATTGCTCTCATATCACAGATTTATTAAAAGTAACAGCCAAAAGGTAAAATGGATACTGTCATCCTTGAAAGGCCTCAACAGTCAGTAATGAAAGTTCAAAGAAGTAGTTAAGTTGTAACACTTAAGTTACATAAAACAGTGATCTGTAAATTCTCTATAGTTTTACTGGGTAGTTAAAGACCTATAACCCTTTAAAGATTATAATCCATATATAAAGTTACTTACTATATTTTTAGCCATTATCCATTAATAATGTAACTGATTAACTATATAAATATTTTCATAAGTCATTGGTCCATAAAAAAATAATTAGACATCAACTGCAGATGGGTAGCTTCTAACAAATCAAATCTAAAGAAATATTAATGATAGTTCCCTAAAGGTAAAAAGGTAATATATCTCCAAACTGACAAATTAAAAGAACAATAAATTAAGGTGGTCCAGTTTTTGCTATGAGCACACAAATGGAGCAGGTAATCTGCAGCAGAATTAATTTATTTTTTTTTAAACAGCCAGGACACAGACTGAAATTGCAGTTATTCACAGAGGAGAAAAAAAAAAAAAACCTAAGCAAAGCCCTCAAAATTGTACTTGTAAACTACTCTTGCTTTACCTCTACAGGTAAATATGTTCCCCTATTCATATTCATCTCTGTCAGTCAGTGTAATATGCTATCTAATATATCTTTTTCTCATAGAATAAAAAAACCAACAAAATAATCCAAAACACAAATACAAGAAGTTTTGAACAGCTACAATTCTATAAGAATATCCTCCCAAAGTTAATAAAGATATAAGCCATCATTCACAAGAAAATACATAGCTACTTCTAAAAATGAAGGAAAAGATAACTCTGAAGGTATGATCCACGTGATAAAAAGTCTTCATCACATTAAGAAGTTTCCACTGTGGAGCAACAGTCAAACAGAAAAACCAGGGCTATGGGCAGATGTTTTAAATCACTGCATTTAGCTACATAAAAGACCTCACATTCCACATCAGCTGGCACAGAATCACTCACCGGACAGCTGCTCATGTTCTGCTTTCTCTTAAAGGTGAGCCACAAAGCTGAAATGAAAATCAAGGTAATTTTGGATGTGTGAGATGAATTCCCTCCTCCCCCATCACCACACAAACTCTGGTCCCACACAGACACCAGCTGCCTGTGCTCTGCAGCCTCTGATCCAGGGCAAGCCTTTCCCAAAGGATGGAGGATTTGCATCTTCCCCCCTCACAAGTGTGGCTGTGAACTAAGCTGGGCAAATGTCCACATCAAGCAGCTTTCAGTCCACATCTCTTCCCACTGAGCCCCTAAAAATCCCAAGAGCTCCTGATATGGGCCTTGATAATAATAATAATGTGCCCCCTCACTGGCCAGAGCCCTAAATCTCTCTGAAGTGATTGCTATTACATGCTAGGACATCATCACGTCAAAATCATAATTTTCCAGAGTATTTTCAGCAAACCTAGTATGCCTAGACACTCTTAGAAATTTCTACTGACACTGAAAAACTCGCCTATTTTTAAGTTATTTCAGAAGTTTGTGAACACATCCTCCAAATTCAACTAATTATGCCTCTGTTGCTTTGTAATTCACATTAAGAGAAGAAAAAAAGAAAGAAAAACCTGAAAACCCACACATGCATTCAAGACTTAAAAGTAATTAATCAGATAAATATCTTCTCAATGTCTTCTCAAGGACCTTCCAGGTCTCAAGCCATAAAAGAAGCTCTAAATAAAGAAATGGGAAATCATATCATCTGCAGGCACAGATCCACACTGCACATACTCTGCCTTTTCTAGAGAAGCATTTCCTCTAACGATCTGTGTATGAATTGGGCTGATTGACACTTGGAACATCAGCTTTTAATCATATTCAGGTTCATAAATATGCATCATATCACAGATTAGAGCATGCAGACACCGATGGTGCATGCTCTATTTATCAGTACCTTTATTTACATTATATGTGTAAAATTGCACCAACTTCATCTGTATTGGAAGCAGACTCCCCACCCTCCAAAGCACCACTTTCCCTTTCTCCACTTTCTTCCAAGTGTAAAGCATAATGAGTTCCTTGTGGAAACTTAAGAAGACTTAAAATGTTTAAAAATAAAAACTTTGTAATTCATTAACAAGTAGGCTGCTGTGAATTTTGTCTTTGAGACTAATTCACACTCAAGGCAAAATCCTTCCCTTAGATCTACATGACTGATCTCAGATCAGATATTCTACTCCTTTTATAAATGAGCCCTTTTGGAGATTCACATATGTACCAAAGATAGTCAGAACACAGATCTGGCATCTGGTCCCAAAGGAAAGGGCTGAATCTCAGCATCCTATCTCAGCACGAAGGAGCTACTCCCACACAGCTCTGGTACATTTTCCATATGATTCACATTCTACATGAGAGGGAAACCAGGATCTCTGGAGAATTTTCCCCAAAGTACAAGAGTCAGCCTCAAAAAAAAGACTGTAGAAAAAAGACTTAAAAAGTAGGTCACTCCTCTGCAAATGGAGAGCTTTGAATTTTTGAGTGGAAATTTGGAGCCTCAGCACCACACCAGACCACCAGCCCAGCTGATGTTTCACTCACCAGCTACTTCAGGTTATTTCTTTTACCTTTCTCCATTTTATTGATCATTTTCCACTGAGCATATTACCTTGATAAATGATTCTCTAAAAGTGGTTGCACACCTGTAATTTTACTTGGAAACTACTCCCTCTGCTCGAGTTGATATAACTGTAGTTGTCCACCAGAAACTCACAATCCCAATGCTGCTGCAGAACAAAAGAATGTATTTGAGAAAGAGTCTAAGGACAGTACTTTGGAACACAAAACCACAGGTCATCTGTGTGTTTTTAGTGGAAAATAAAAAGAAGGCACCCAGACCTTACTGCTCCTATTAATACACGTGGCCCCATAGCCAGGAACAGACAGGGTCTGTTGGTCCATCTACCCAGTGATGGAGCTACTGCCAAAATTCTCATTGACTAGAAGGCAAAATGATGTTTGAAGGCACAAAGATGTTTGCGTGCTTGGCCAGAATTAATGATTGCTACCCTACAAACCATTCACAACTTTATATTCAACACTTCATATGTGCACACACACATCAAACTCTATTCCCAGTAGGTATCCTAAGGATACTTTAAATAGAACAAAAAATACCCTCTGCTCACCTTGTCAAGGGAGACTTTCAGAACTATATCAACGGATGATACCTTTGTGTTTCTCAAGTTTTAAGGGATCCAGCATCCCCTGAGCAGCGTTGATAAACACACGCTTTGTTCTGTGAATTTTGTTAGTTACCACTGGTCTTGAAGAGAAGCAAAATTAGGTCCTCATCTTACTACCTCATCTTGGAATATAATAATTAAAACTGGATAGAGGTAGAAGGGAAAATTTACCCTGTTGTTCAGAACCACAGAGTGGATGGCTGCCCTTCCACTTTCAAGCACAGTCAAAAATCTTTGTGGGTCTATTTTATTATCCTTCCATTAGAGTAGCTTCTGGTATCTCCCAGCCGTGCAGTTTGAAGACAAAGGTCTACTCAATTAAGTTTGTGAGAAATAACTTATAGATAGGGGGGAAAAAAAACACATCAAAGGAAAGACAGGTGTTTGAAATTATGAAGAAACAGAAGGTGGACATCTACATAAGAAAGAATCAAGGATATAAGGTAAAACAAGGCGAGGAAAAAAGATGAAACCTTTTCAGACTTCAAATATACTTCACAGAAATGCAACTTCTTTTCATCAGAAACACATCAATATCAAACAGTTGGATACTTCTAGTAAGAAACTGGGATTTATATTGCACTTGACATAGAAATATTTTGATTGAAATAGTGTTTTGCTTAAGAAAATTTTCTTCAAATGTCTTCAAGAAAAACTTAGAATTGTTGTGATTTTCTTCTGAAGTGGCATTAAAATAAAATTTTAAATCACACAGCAGTGTGTTTAAACAGAAATTTTACATTTAAAATTTTCTATCTCTCACAGAATTTGATGGCAACAAAAAAAGTTCCTAGCTTCTAGTGCTACAAAAAAAAAAAAATAGGACTATTCATCTGCCATAATTCCATTATTGCATGTTACAGATGGCAGAAGGAGGTGAAAAGTAGTGGTTGTATGTCTATTACAAATTATGCTTTTAGATACACAGGCTCTTTTATTGACAAGTTTTCACCTGACACTGAAAATGGTCAAACATGAAAAACTGTATTTGAAATAGAGTTTACTGACACCAAGTGAGTCATGCATACATCTTCATCAGGAGACCTTCCCCAGAATGATCATGTTTAATTAATGACTCTGCAGCTCTTATTCTTTGGGAGATAACAGTTATTAAAGTGAATGGATGTGTCTTCCTTATGTGCTTTAACCTCGAGAGAGAATGCTGCCAGTGAGGCTAAACAGATAAGCAGATCAGTGTATCACACTTAAAAAAGATGAATGAAACACTTAGGATTTAGCAAGGTATTTATCAGATAAATTCCACTAAGAATGCAGGGTTTGGATTGCTTTTATGGTCCATTTTCCCGATGGTATCTGGCAGGCTCTCCAGGTAGAGCAGTGTGCATCGGGGAACGGTCTCACGGGCTATTATTTTAAATGGCTCGCTGTAAACAGCCTACTGCACATAAAAAACCATTCCACATAGAATTTGGTGGATAAGCACGATGGAGTCTCAGATGTTATTATTCACACCCAAAGACAATAGTTGATTTTGCATTTCCTTCTCTTTTTGCTTCAGAGCTTTGAATGAATTCTGTTGCGAGACTGTCAAAGCACTTCACTCTTGGCGTGTGAATGTAATTATGCCATTCACAGGAAAGTCATGTAATGTTGATTACACTTGGGTTTACAACTCCAAACAAAACAAACACAAACATATCTAATGTGTGTCTGTGCCTCCAGAAGCAGAATCTTCCAGGACAGGTGGGAACTGATGTGTATTATAGCAACAGGAACCTCCAGTCAGCGAGGTACCACTATTGCCCAAGAGCACTGGCTCAATGTTGCCACTAACAACAAAAGCATTTGGGATATTTTTGTTTGTTTCCTTGGAATCATTTAGTCTAATATAAAACCAACAAAGTGGTCCCAAAACAAATAAACAGAAACCCGAAACAAAAAAAAAAACACAAAGCCCAAAAACAAACAAACAAAACCCCACAAAAACCAAACAAAAAACCCACCACAACACCCCCCAAGTTCAATGACTAGGTGCTAGGAGAGTAAGACATGTTTTTCAAGGAATACATGGAACTGTGATATAACAATTATGATTATTCTGTCTGAACTTGCATTTGGATCCTGCCAAAACAAATCCCCTAAATAGAGAATCTCCATTATCCTTCTCAGAATTACAATGCCTACCTCTCAAAAAGATCGAGCAAGCCCTCTTGAGCATGCAGTCCTGTTGTTTGTGGTGACCCAGAGGATTTTGTCAGGGGTCTCTTGCAAACTTCCTTGGTATATCACCATTGCATGTCAAATGGGAAGAGAATCAATAAGTCACACAGTACCAGACAAAGGGTACAAATGGGAACAAAGACAGGGAAGGTCACACTTGGCATTTCTACACAGACAGAAAATCCCTCCATTTACTGCCCAGTCTTCCATCTACAAGTGTGGGAACATGGTGGCACCAAGCAGAACTTTTCAGAACAGAGGATTACCACCCAAGCACTGGCTACTGGAAAGAATTTTATAAATACAACACCTCTTAACTCACCTAAATCTTTATTGTTCTCTCCAGTGTTTTTATTATAAAGGAATTCACTTTTACTTCAAATGACAGAAGGAAAGTGTTTAAGTTTTCCAAACCAGGAAATTGAGAGGAAAATAGAATAGGCAGACTAAGGTAGAACTCCTCTTTTAAAGTAAAATCTAGAGCCCATTAAAGACTTCCTTTAAATTGAATGGATTTTGCATCAGGCCTCTGGAACTTTTTCAAACTATTGGGCAGATAATTGCATCTCCAACATAAGCACATTTAAATTTTAGATTTTTTACTTGTGAAGTCCTTTCCTGCTGCTTAAGTATTAGAGGAATCTGATGGGTAATTAGATGGGATAAAGAGCAAATGCCTTTCCCTTCCCTCAAAAATAAACCAAACCGAAACAAATAACAAATAAACTTTCAGCAGCTTTCTTCTTGTGCAGGGACAAAGGCTAAAAAGAAATTTTTATACTGTTCATCGGAGGACTCACAGATGTTGGGACTTCCCTCTTTGATAGTTCTCTCTTTGCGCACATCCTCGTAGTTTTTCTCTCAGTGCATTTTAAACCCCACCTTTCTCACAGCCAGGGTTCTGTCTTGCTTTCATGTAGCATTTTTTTTCAGACTTATTAGCTTTTTTTCAGCTATTCATATTACTATCACCCCCAAAGACAATATCCATAGATAGGAAATCAGATAAAAGATTAAATTTTTGGGAGAAAAGCCCCTCAGTGTTCAGGTTCTGGATCCACTATGACTTTCCGCCAGGCTCTGCACAGTTTTGCTTTCAGAATGAGCTCCCCAGTAGAGCAAACAGCTCCCAGTGGTGTGTTTCTGAATGATGCTCAGTGATCCCCGCTCCTTTCCTACAAAGAAATGTACCACAGCCAAAGCTGGCCTGCCAGCACTCAAAGCTCTGCTGATGAGAGCAGGGCAGAAGCAGCACAATGTCTTCCCCAATTCAAGTGACAGGTACCTACTCTTACACTTTAAAGAACTCTAAAACAATAATTATCTTTTTAAACTCTCCTCCTTATCAGTAGTGGTTTTGGTGGAGTGACTCTTGAGGCAAATGGTTCTTTTATGCTGAATGTGAGCAGAAAATTAAAAAACCTTTTTTTGGAACACATGAAAAGTAGTACGCAACAATACTGCAGCAGAAGTTTGCTCAAGTAGTCAGAGTATTTGTGTATTATGAATCAGATCATGCAATGAAAATGCTTTTCAATCTCTTAAAAGTCCTTCTCTAACAAAGATCCCTGCAATAGTCATTTTACAGCCCAAAATCTCATTGCTACAGGAAAGTCTTCCTTCTCCACCTCCACTTGCAGCCCTTGGCACAAAAGGCTGACCTCAGCTGTGACAAGTTTTCTTTCAAAGCAGAGAATGTCCCCCAGAGCCTGCCCAGAGTGACGTGGTAGCTCCCATTTAGTGGAGGCTGAGCCGGTCACCTCCTGCAGCCCAGCAGAGCAGGAGACTCTGGATTCCCCCTCCTACCAACCCCTGCTACTGGAGCACTCCAGGCCTTGCATCAGAGCTGCTCATCAGCTCTTTGCCTCGAGATAGGCATTATCTACCAGATCCCGAGGAGTGATTCCGGAAAAGAAAAATAGTGTGACACACAGATCCAAGAAGGTTACTGACCCTGTGGATAAGACTATTGCTGGGGAAATTCCTGGATTAGTTCTGCAGGCACATCTGTACACAAAGGGTTTATTTCACATTTCTGTAGTTCAGCTGTTATTTTTTAGTGGTGTTTGAGCTCCATGTATTACTGCAAATTAATTTCTCATTATGCTCCATTAGAATTTCATCAGAACTTGTTGATATGAACACTAACAAAATTCTAACATGAAACTCAAGTGGATCCATAATGTTTATGTTTACTGCTTGACAAAAAGACTGTGTTTAAATATATATTATTTAGCACGCAACAACTTTGGCTTCACATAGATGCCCCACAGTTGAATTTTCACCCAGTGACGCTGATAGAGGTTTGTAACTTGCTTTTTGATAAATCCATTGTTGTCCATTTGTTAACAGCCTGTACAAGGTTTTTGAAAAACTGACTTCCCCAGAGGCAGTCAGTGCTGAACGACTTCCATCTACAATACCTCCAAACAGAAAAAACTAATACACAGTTGAGGTGTCATGACCAGACTTGATGCCTCTTGTCTCAAGCCTCTGGTTTTGAGGGACCAAATCCCCGCAATCACAAATAGTCAAAACTGTAGAATAATACTTCTAAAAAACTCACCTCACTCTGTTTTTCATTCTGTTATTTCCACATACCTCCCAAGATGAAAAAGCATGCAAAGACTTACATTAGCACAAACATTCCTTTAATGTCTTACTAATTCCACTTGAAGAAGTGGCCATTATTGCTAGAGTTAATTCTGTAATTCTGATTATCTTCAACTTAAGACAAGGTAATTGTGCTTGAAGTAGTACTGCCATCACATTACTAATATACTTCAGGTTTCTTTTGTCATTTGTATGAGAAACGGTACCAATTAATCTACAAATAGAGCTCATTTTGTATTTTAAAGGTAGAAGTGCATGCAAGATTTATAGAGAAACATTTATCCTTACAGACAATATGAAGATTAATTCACATAGGACTAGTATTACAAGAATTAAACAAAAAGCCCTCACAAGTGAGCAGAGCAGTATTCAACTCCAAAAAAAAGGGAAAAAATCATACATAACTAGGTAGTTAAAAGTAATTTCAGGAAATAGAATCAAATAGAAAATTCTTATTTCCCCATTCTTACACCTTTAAGAAACTATTGAGTGGAGTTTTAACTAGAGAAAAAAATCTAGTGTTCTGGTCTTATCTGTAAGTCTCAGTCGTCTATACCTTTTTATGAAATTGATTTGATTTAGAAGAGAAGCTAAATATCTTTTTCAAATGAATCAAGATGATGTGGTCTGCTAGGAATTCACCAGCTCACAAAATAGAACTCGTTTGAAAGACAAGGTCTGATCTCCATGAGTCATTAACACATTCAGGCATTCTGGATAGGATGCAACAGGAAAAAACAAAAACACATCAAAAGCTCGTCAGAGCACTGTGCACACACACCAGAAATGACAGATGCAGAGGACTGAAAATGGCAAACTTACTTTTTTTCTAAATCCACATGTTTTGGACCCACAACAGATTTTAACTGTATAAAGTGTCAGGCACACTTTGTTCGATAACACTGCAATCTTCTCATTTAAGTTTTATAACAATGTAGCTCTCTCTTCTATTCAGAATCATTTCCTATTAAATAGCCTCATCTCATACAAGTGCTCTCGTGCACTCAAGAATTGATGATCCCACATTATCCGTTCCCCAAGCTGCCCCCCCACAGCCAGTGAATCCAAATACCCCACACGTGGACTTCACAGACTTGGAATATGCTTTCTAAAACTGTAGGAAAAAGGAAGAATGCTCCTTTTTTTTTTTTCCTCAGCAGTTTCAAGCCATATAAACATATAAAGTTGTATGAATGAGATTCAGCAAGATGTATGGACTTAAGGATTCTCTTAACATCTTAATGCACAGCAAGATATTTCAATATATTCATGTTTATACTTAAAATAATCAGCGTAAAGGTTAAGGATGGGCACAAAAAGCTCATTTGTTGTGACACTTTCCCAAGATTATAGAGCCTTTCTTATAACTGCCTTCTCAAAGAAACCAATGCTCAGAAAAGCAGAGTGGATTTTCTGGCACACATTGTCATTTGACAGCAATTTGAAGTGTTGCTTTAGGATATTCCCCAGGGAAGAGGGAAAAGACAGTGATGCAAAGGCACAAATTGCAACTGAAATCTATGGCCCACTTTACAGCCCATTTCTAAAAAGATGCAATTTTATTGTAAAGCAAAATAAGAGCAATAAAAACACCCGGTATTTCCAAAAAAAGCAGTGCCACTCCTTTGTCTTGGCAAATAGACAGATGGCACCTACGTTTTCACAGGAAGTGCTGTGAATAATAAGGGTGTTTTCCTTATTGATGGCTAGGTTTAGAACTGGTGCCCTACAAAAATCACTTTCCTAGTACAGCAAAGATTTGCCATATAACAACAGACTGCTGGCCAAGAAGTGAAGTGTTTAATATAATATTCTCAGCTGCTAAAAAGAGGGAAGATTTCTCTCTTCTACCTTCATGCCACCAGCAAAGGCACACGGAGCCCAGCCCCACCCCTCTCACATTCCAAGGAGTTTAAGTATTGAAAGTTCAGAGACTGAAACCAAGCAATCACAGTTCCACATCCACAATGGAAATGCCACTGGGAAAACAGGGAAACATCTCAGCAACGCTGCGGCAGTGGAGCAGAAAGGCTTTGCTTGGCTCACACCTGCACCTCGAGCTGGGCCACGGACAGCAGACACCTGCAGCTCCCTCTCCTTTGAGGCAGAAATGCCTTTAGCAGCTGCAACTCGATCCCAGCTGACCAGCTTTGAGGTCTGGGGGGTGCATTCCCAGGCAAGGTGTTCTGTTTGCATTACAGCAGACCTGGGGAGCTGCTGAGACTTCTTTATCAACTCGCCCTGTCTCCAAAACCCTCGGCAAGCTGGTAAGGCACACGGCAAAGCTCTTTTCTCATCCAGCTGAGTCTGCGTACGCACACAGTGCTCTCCTTTAAAAGGCACACCCCTGGGTAACAACATCCCAGGAGCAGGGTGGAGGGCAGGGAACAGAGCTTCAGCCAGGAGTTAGGCAGCTACATTATTGTTAACTGCATTATCTATATTTACTCACATGTAGAACATCCAGCCATCAGATGTCCCTGCATTGTGCTTGGTTGGGTGACAAGCTGTGGTCTGTTTGCCCATGGAAGATGGAAGATATATTCATCTCCTGTTTGAAATATTGTGTTTTAAGCACCTAGCAGTCAAGTGATTAATCATCTATCCAGAAATATTAATGTTAGAATAGCAAAATCAATTCATATTTCCAAAATAATTTGAGAACCACAGAACCCACATTTCACCAAAATTTTGACAACTGTTAGAAATGCAAGAAACAGCTTTGTTTAAAGATGCAGTTACTGTCTTTTCCATCTCTAGAAGTATATGATAAGTCTACGACACACCTAAAAATAGCCGGTGATAAGAGACCATGTTTGGTCCTTTCCCTAGCACAGAGTCATTCATTTAAAACACAGATACATGTGCAGTTTGAGTCTCTGGGCCACTGTGAGAACACTGTATTTTCTTTATGTTATTACAATACCATCATCATCTATATATGGTGGTCTCTCATGTTATTAATAAAAATTATAGTGATGAAAAAAATCACCATCCTCAATAATAGCTGAGATCAACATAAAGCACCAGCTGATGGCTGAGACATCACCATTAACTGCCTATCAAATAAATAAAAGATTGAATTTCATTATAGGCTAATACAGAAAGCTTTAACAATTCACTTTCATAGTTCACTTAATAAGGAAATGGAACAAATATTATAACACCCTTTCTTTGTGAAACATATATTTACCTAGGTGCTTTTCAACAGGTCACGCCAACTACTTCTGATGGGAAGGAAGTGGAGCAACAAAACACCTCCTCAAATACTTTCTGTAGTGCTTTTATACCTTCTGCACATTCCTAGGCACTAACTAATTAATTACAACTCACTGATGCAGGCAATCACTCAAGCATGCACATGAAGACCAGAAACAGGGCTGGAGCTTAGGAGCATCTGGTTCTCAATTATGGGGCTGCTCTCTGAGAGCACAAGGCTCATCTGCCTGTTCCACACATGGCAGCAGAGCTTATTTATAGTTGCTACTCAGGAAGCTGCAATTTGTATTAAAATATGTAATGACTGAATTACTCTTCAGTGCCTGTGCTTGAGAATAACAAAGTGTTCCCACCAATCTCCATACTGGATAAAGCTGTAGCTAATGCCAAGGATTTGTTCAAAAGGCAACCTAAATTGGAGTGAAACCTGGCCTTTCTACAGCAGAGAACAGCTGTCAGGGTTTTATCGGGCATATTTCACTAATACCACTAAGCAAAACTCCTGCTCCTTCATACCAGCCTGCAGGTGGCTGCTGAGTAGTAACAGGCCACACATCATCAGGCAGTGGTCAAACGTAACACAGAAGCTCAGAGTCACGCCTGAAAACAAATCTGAAAAAGGAAACCCACCTTCTTCCACTACTCGTTTGTCCTTTCCTCTCATGCCCGAATCATCTGGAGCAAAGTGCTAATCAGAGCTCTGCTCACTCGGAACTTTGAAGGGCATTAAATAAAGTCAGATTCCTCCTTGCCTGCTCCCGTCCAGCTACCCCTTCCCTCCACCCTGCTGGGCGACTCCAACTTCTGGCAGGCAATTGCTGGCTCACATAATTAGTTTGTAATCTCCACCAGTTACATTATCACCTGCCCTGCCTGCAAATCCAGGGCCCTCCCACCTCCTCCAATTAGCAAGTTCTTACTTAATCCTTTCTAGCGTGGAGTTGGGAAACATCATTTCTACATAGAAATTAACACTTTTCCTGAAACAGTTTTCGGTTTGTTACAGCCAGGTTGTGTTTTCAAAGGAAAGAACACAAACCCACAGGAATGCTCCAAGCGTGAGATGAAACGCTGCACTCTCCTTAGCAGCCAAGTGACTCCGGCACTTTAGGCAGGGGTGCACCCTCTTCCACACATGCATCACAATGCCTAGGCCCTAATAATCCAATTGTAAATGTTATGTAAATTAAAATTAGATTACATGAAGTGTCCTTGTTAAGTGGTTTGTAATAGATCTGCACAACACAGCATCTCAAGGACATTCCAGTTGCCCCAGTAAAATCCATAAGCAATGTGACTGAATAAAGAGGAGATAATTCTGCTCATCATTTAAACACTTGGAAGTTTTGCAAAGATGTTTCTTCTACCTACATCCCTGTAAAGAAAGCATATGAGTCATAAACAAGTTCAGTGGGTGCAATGACAGCAAGCAGAGTTATACAACACCCCCCAAAAAAAGCCTGGAGTACAGATTGAGCAAACAGGCTTGTTTTGCCTAAGAAGAATGACAGTGCATGTAAGTCATCGAGTGTGTGACAGCCTGGTGAAAAGAGATAGGAACAGTCTGTCTCAGAGTACACAGAGCAGAGGGCTTCAGATGCAGAAAATAAAGATTCATCTTCAGGAAAAAGCAAAGAAAAAAGCCCCAACTTTTGCATGGAAAAAGTAGTGAAAGGTAAAGAAACTTAGACGTTTCATGGGTTCTTTAAAGGAGTCTTATTACTTTTAAGGGAGTTGCCCATTATGTTCATATATTTCCAGAATTCTGCTCTGAATACCTTGATCATGGCCAGAATAGAAGTTTGTGGTGAAATCAAAACTTGAGATGTTTCCCCACACTCCAGTCCAAGTTAAATAACTTTATCATTCCTCACAGATGTGCACATCCACGCCTTGCTGAAATAATCCAAAGGGCAAGTTCTGCACCTAAAAGCCAAGTAGGACTGGAAATCATCTACTGAGATCACCAAGCCTAAATTCCCTTCTCCTTCTGGTTTATTCCCTATGATATCATCTCAAATACCATTCTCTAAACTTACTTCAGATATCTTTATGGGTAATTTCCAGATTTTAAAAGAATTTAACTTTCTGAGTTATCTTTATTATTGTTCCTGAATCTCCTAGCTAAATGAATCTTTACCCCATGATTAGTGTTAGCTTGTCTTAAACAATAAGAATATTGATATTGAAAAAGAAAAGTCAAGTCTGAATCCAAGAAAAGCATTGGCATACAATTCACCTATTATTTAAATTTCACTAAGAGTTCCTTTTCATCTCAGTTACTAAAATGCATAAAACTAAGACAAAAAAACCTTTTACTTCCATGCACAACTTGCTAAACATATCTTTAATATCTGCATTCCTCTTCTATCCCTTGTCAAAACCAGTTAGAGAAAACATGGATAGAGAAAACCATATTAAAAAACTAAGAGACTTTGTTGCTGAGCCTATTAACTTGTGATTTTAAGGATACTTGTTCAGTTTCATGTGGGTTATAGGGAAAACAGGTTCTGATAGTCCAGAATCAATAACAGAGACATTGGGAAGTTATTGCCTTTATATTTCAAGTACAAAATTTGAAGAACATGACAACAGTGGCATCTTTGTTTTACTGAGCTACATCTATCAATTCTCAGGAAAATATGGGAAAACCTGACTGCAGCCTTGGATAGAAAATTCCTGAAACCTTTTTCCCCCATGGCTGGGAAGTGTTGACACTGACCTGGGGGCCAGTCCTGAAATCCAGTAGCACTTGTCCAAACAAACAGTGCACGCTCACTGGGGCTCCTGGGCACACAAACTGTTAATATTACACCCCTGATACAGATTTCTCATTTGTTCATCTACTTAACCAAGCTCATGATACTGGAGCTGAATCAGCTTTCAGCCATGCTGCAAACTTCCACCACGGTTTATAGTTTTATGGGATAGAATATCACAACATTACTTGCTGCATCAATGATATTAATACAAGATAGAATTTATTTTACTTCTAGAAGAGGACAAAGCTCTGTGGATCACTACATCAATTTTGCTTTTCTGAACTACACAACAATTCTTTCAACACAGCCTTTGATTCAGTTGTTGTGATTTTTCTTTTTTTCTTGTTTCCATGTACTTAGGACCTGAAAAAAGGAGCAGGACACACAATATTTACTTTTTTGCCTTTGGGCTTGTGCAGCTGAACCTGAACAGACCCAGAAGACACAATCTCTCCTCTGTGCTGGCCAGTACTCGGGCCCCAGTTTGGTTAGCCAAAGAGCCAGTTAGTGGGCTGGAAATTCAGAATTAGTTCATATGTATCTTCTGAGGTAATGGATCAGGGGTTTTAATTTAGAGAGAAATGATCAATTGGACCAAGAGATGCAGAAATATTCCGAAAATCACGGTACCACAGCAAAAATAATGCTTCCTTTGCTTACATGTAGGTTGTAGAAACCTCTAAAAGGTACATAATTGTCTTATACATGTCACAACATTGTTCACAGTGACTATAGAGGCATTACAACCTTTTCATAATATTTTTATTTTATTAAAGTCTCCATATAGTCAAATTGTATTTTCTTATGCACAAGGACCTAACACCCCGTAAACATATCTGTGGCAATTTTAAAACCAATTTTCAATAAAAGCTTTCTCCTGAAAAGAGTTAAATTCGTGCATACAAATGAGGGTGGGATATGGACATGAAGGACTAACCCTGCCAGATGCTGATTTCAGCAGGGACTTTGCCACTACAGTGCTGCTTTCAAGAGAAATTTAAGAGAAAACTTATTTTTAACATTTCAAGTCTATTAGCACAAAAGCCTTTGACATTTTTGTGATAAATTTCAGAATTAGGCCTTACTTTTACATTTAAAGACAGATAACAAATTCTTCAATAGTGACATCTCATCTGATCAGAGGCAATAAAAAAGAGACAGAAAAATTTTCAACTCTTTGGTATATGATTATTCCATGCAGAAAAAGCCACACGCCCTCCCTTCAAGTAGTCCTGCTCCTGCAACTCCTGTTTAGTTCTGTTTATGTTTAATCTGAGTCAAACTATGCCATTCTTTAGTGATGTAAAACAAAATTGCCATTTCTCTGTGCTTCTGGAAGATGTTACAAATGAGGAAGGAAAGGGGGATGAACATGACCTTATCCAAAGAACCCTGAGGTTTTCCTTCTACCTTGGAAAAATCTGGGTTTGTGTTTTCTTAGGGTAGAGGAATGTTAGTTTAACATGATGCCAATCAAACTCTACAGGTTAAAAGGGCATAGCTTGTTTGTCTTCAGTTCTGATATTAGCCAGTAAAGGGATTGAAAAGAAACTATCTGGACTTTGGGAACAGTATTTGAGATAAAACCGATGCAATATTTGGATAATTAAAACACGTGCCCTACAATTCTTTATAATCTGCCATTTATTTTGACAATATTGTTAAACTGCAAATGGATTAAATTACCCTAAAATTTAAAAATTCAGAAATACATACCTTAACTCAGGAAGAGTTTCGCTTTACCTCTTTCATTTTATAATTTGAAAATTCATTTGAACTGGCATTGCTGACCACAAAATACAGTAGGAAAATTGAAGGTTATGCAAGAAAAATCTGAATCTGATCCACAAAGGACCAGTATTTTGTCACTTGTTTTTATTATAGTATCCATTTTAGACAAATAGGGCATTGACAAATTACTATGTTTTAGAAATACTGGGGGCTAACTTCTGTCCCCTCTCTGGATGAAAAGCATGTGCAGGGAGAAAGAAAAGAAATAAAATGCTTGTGTTGAATTTGCCATTTCTTCTGATAGCTACCCAGGAAACTTTAGATTGGTTTTGTGGGTTTAATCTTTTTTTTCTCTCTCCTTCTTTCTTATGAAATTAAATAGGATTTATTAACTCCTTTTACAGAGCTGTATGTAAAATTCCACCATGGTTTTAATCAAGATTTCACTATCAATCTGATGAGGGACTGCTTACAATCTTCTCAGCCTAGTCATCAACTTCAGAAGACTCAGAGATATGTTAAAGGTGAAACAATACCAGAGTATATTGGCACAATTACCATCTTTCACCACAACTGTTGATTAAACCATCAGATCCCCATGGAGGCCCTTTACATCTTCAAGAGCCCAATATTAAGACAGGTTTTTTTCAGGTGACAAAAAGGATGGCACCTACTTACTAACTTCTCCTAGTTTGTCCCAGCTGCCCAGCTGGAAGGAAACTAAAGTATTTTCAACCACAATTAAAAAATGGACTCTAACTTTGCTAACAGTAGTAATTGGAGAAGTAACATATATCAGAGAATAATTTCATTATGCAAGACCCTATTATCAGTGCCATACGTAGACAGCTTCAGGCCCTAAAAGGACATGAAGGGCATGAAGCCTTTTGACCTCCCATCTCTGGTGATTGCAACACAGTGTATTGGAGGGCATCCTCTTGAATTTTTATGACATGCCACATTTGACCCAAAAAATACAGCAGTTGTCCTGACTGTTTTCAAACAGAGCCAAATGCTCTTTACCCAAGATTCAGGACTATGTGCAGCTGGTGCAATGACTACTGGCCAGCTTCAAAAGTTCCCAAGCTCATCTTGCAATTCTCCTGAGCTGCTCCAGAGACTGCCCTGGCTGAGGTTTGCTGGGATGTGGCTCAGCCAGGGCTCGGGTGCATTGGCTGGGTTGTTTATAATGCAAATCCCCCGGGGGCAGCAGCACCTGCCAGCAGCTTTCCCTCCTGGTGGCACCAGGCTGGAATGGCCTGCAAGGGCACTCCATGTCCCCCACGTGTGTTTACCTATAGCCTGTTTTTTTAGCCATAACTTTTATAAGTGATCATCTCTCCTCTGATCAAGTTTTGTATTGAATCTGCTTGAAACCTAATCAGAGGACAAATTTCTCAATGATAACATAATCTCAAAATGGGAGTTTCTTTCCAGGACAAAATCTGACAGGTTTGTAGCTTCAGCTTTGGCAGGGCGTGGCTGCTGTATTTTGAACCCCCTGAGAACTCAGCCCTCTAGGTCTTGTTGAAAGTGCCCACATACAATTTTATGCATCAGCTGTTATGATATTAATAACCACAGGGATAAGGGATTTGAAGTCCGAAGGAAAAAGTCAGAGTTATTGACAAAAGCTAAAGCAAAATCACCCTGCTTCCTTTCAGATTTACAGCCATTTGATAGGCATTAACCACTGACTGCACATGACTTCCAGTTTTGCTGTACAGGTGTTTTCTGATATTTAGAACAAGCTATGAAGAAAAATAGCAAACCTTTCAAAAATCAAGCAGAATGGTAATCATAGGATTCTTCAGGCAAGTGTATTGTGCACAGCACACTTTGGAAAATCACATACATGACAAAACCAGAACCTATATTGGAGTGGGATGTATGCAGTGATGAAGGAGATGGAAGGCTGGGGCTCAAACTTCAGGCCAGGGCAGCTTCTAGGAAAATAAAACAAACCTGTGCTGGGAAAAGACAAGAAATGAGTTAATAAAACAACAGAGAAATTAAATTTGTTCATTATTTGTCCTCTACAAAGAAATTAAAGAGGAAATCCCTGCTTTGAACAGCACACAGCCATTACTTTGCTTGTCCCTTAATTTGAGCAATTCCCTCACAAAGCCTGTGTCAGGTCTGACACTGGTCCAAGGCTCCAGGCTATGATATGATCTGCTGTGCTCTACCATGTGGGGAAAAGCCATTCCTGCCTCCCCAGCCTCTGATCAAGGCTGATCCTTACAAGGAGGCTGCCATGGCTCATCAGCAGCTCCATATGCACTCTCCTGCTCTCAAACAATTTTGCGTGGGCCTCACAGCCCTTTTCCAACACCAGTATCCTCACTCACCTTGCCTAAAAAAGCACATTTATCAATTCCTCTGCCTTGCACAGACTTGATCATGATTCCTTAGCTACCATGATGCTCAGTATCCTGGAATGGAGGTATTACAGCTTTTACTGCACTGACAAGATGAAAGTTTTAGATCAAGAAAACCATTCCATCATTGACACTACTTCATTAGCAAAGCCAAATAATCACTCTGTGTTAACCATAACAGCTTGAAAACTGTGGGCCAGGCACCTTCAGAGGAAAAAGGAGTTCTCTGACCTGGCTAGTTCATTGAAGCATTTCCCCTTCATTATGAGTATTAGCTTATTAGTGCCTAGGTTTAGTTGAAACCAGATGTTTCTGATTTTGTGAAGACAACCTCTCTGTGATGGCTCTGATGCCTGGTTCCCCCCCAGCCCTAGGTGTATGTGCAGGCTGGGAGTCAATTAAGCTACAGATCAGCTATTAAATTGTTCGTAATTCCTGATCTACACTATTTGCTGAGCAGGAGATTACATCACCCATTTGAGACACTGGAGATCACAAGGTCTGCTAACATTGCTATCACACCCCAGTTCCCTCCCAGCTCAGGAGCTTTTCACTTGTCTCTAGCAGAGGATCTGTTCCTTTACAGAGGGGGCACATTTCTTACCTAGGAGAGCAACTCTCAAGTCAGTTAAAGCAGCACGAACCTTCCATACCTCCTTGATAGTAACAGAGCCTTCACATTTATGCTGTTACAGCAAAGAAACAGGAATAGGCTGATGACACCTCAAAGCTAAGCAAATCAGTCACACAGTTCTCATTCCCAAATCCTGGACTTCATCACATCATGTGAGCCTCTCCTGCTCTGACTGGATGCTGTAGGACCTTTTGATGCTGCAGACCAAGACATGAGATGAATAAAATGTAGATTCTTTTTCCCCCTCCTTGCCTCCCTCATGCTGGCCAGAGAGGAAATGACAACCAGATGCCCCTGTGACCCTGTGCTCCCCTGAGGTGACCGATCCAAGTGTAACATGTGGTCCCCTCATTTGGGAAGGAGCCAAAGCCTGCTCTGTTTAATTGGCCGAATGGTCCCCTACAGCTGCAACAGATTAGGGACAAATTCTCTTCAAATAAAGCTGTGCTTTTTCTCCCCATCCCCTCTCTAATTTGGGGGGTGTTGGAGAGAAATCATGCCTGGAGAAACATGTGCACATGCACACACGACTGAAGTTAATAAAAGTGTCAGGTAGGCAAACAAAATACCATTTATTATTAAGCAGCAATAAAAGACCACATTGATGTGTATAAGGAATCAGGCGCTCCAGAGAGAGGGAGGGTAGTGGTGTCTCATGAATCATTACAAAAGTTTCCTCAGATCTTTAATAGTGGACTCAGTGACTTTGGGAAGGGGGGAAGGGTGCAAACATTTGCAATGCCAAGTCCTAAGCCCCCTTTTTCCCAATTCTGCAGCAATTCATGTGTGAGGGGATGAAAGCAGCCTGGCCGGAGCAATCTGCTGCAAAGAGCAGCCCAAGCTGTGAGAGCCATCTCTGAGGGCACTGACAGGACAGGCCAGGCCTGTCAGTGAGCTCTGTAGTTATTTTAAAGTATAAAAAGAATATTTTAAAGACTAGGATTTTAAAAAGAAAGACATCTTCAGGGCAGAAGCAGGATGTTCATTTACCTAGAGATCCACTATCTAAGAAACTTCTGATGGAAGTGCTATATTTAGCAGCCATTCAGCTGGCAAAGAAGTGCTCTGTTATTCATTATAATATCAAGTTTTCACTGAAATAGCCCATTTTCTGAGACTTTAATGTAGGGGCTTTTGTTCCCTCTCAGACAATTCTTACTGTTTTTCTTTCATTGCTTGGTCTTAATCTTGGGAGTGGAAATGAACTCATTAGGAGACCTGTGCAGAACATACTTTGGGGGAAAGAGGTGCCAGGAGGTCTCTTCCAGCAGTTCTGGAGGCACAAGCAGACGCCAAACTATTCCTGCTGCATTGTTTCCTCTGGATCCTCACAAAAACTTGTAAGTTTTTGGAGATCCATTCATCAAGTCCAATGTAATATAAAGATTAGTGTTCCTACTTGAGCCTAAGGAAATGTTGCCTTCTTTTACCAATGGCCCATTAGGAAATGAAGTGCAACAGAAACTCAGAGTGGAAAAATGGCTATATATCAAATATTCATTCTGAACATTTGGGGGGAAACAAGAAAGAATAAAATACATTCGTTTTGCCTCATGAACTGTTATACTTAGTCAAGAAAAAAAATTATTCTTTTGTTAGTGATTTGATAGCCCAGTGTCCTCCATGTGATTATAATCATTATATTAAACATACCCACATACCATACAGTCAGAGCAGTTATGCAATTATAGTAAATGTTCCAACTCAATTTTTCTACACACCTTCCAGGACAACTTTATGGATTAGAGCCCCTGAAGACAACAACAATGATTTGCAAGAAATAATTCAACTGGAGCTGTTGTTGTGCCTTCAATGATCATTTATATTTTAAAATAATTTTTTTTTAAAAAATGTGTAGAGAGATTTGTTGTTCATGCAACTGAAAGGAGGAATCTTAGTAAGAAGACTCTGAAGTTGAGAACAAATATCTGTATGTAGGTCAGCAGTGAGTTTTCAGCTCCCAGTAAGGTTTGAATGCACTCAGAGACATAGACTTTGCTTGAAGAATTTTTCTACCCTCAAAAGATTAGACAGAATGAGAAAACTCCTCTCACTTTGGGGTATCAAAGTGTTTAATTCTCACAATTCTTATTAATTATCTGATTTGTTTACTTCCCCAAAAATATCTTCTGAGGAGGGAAGGACTCAAAGAACAATGAAAGATGAAATGAGTCATTGTGGAGATATTTTAGAATATTTGAAATACTTTGAAGAAACCCCTCTACTTCTCTCTGTGCACATGAGAGGTATTTTATTTCCCCTTCACTGCATACATTGGCATTAACTGGTTTTTCATGTGTCCATCATAAAGACAAGTATATATGTACTAGTGAGCATTTTGAACAGCAGTGGTGGGCTTGGCAGTGCTGGGTTTATGGTCAGACTCCATCTTAAAGGTCATTTCCAACCTAAATGACTCTATGACTCCATGATTTACTTCAGAACAACACAGTTTCCTCAGCATGAGAATTCAGAAGCATTTGCTGTGTATCTATCTCATAAAAAACCCTAAATGCAATTTCTTGTATCACTAAATACAGCCTTTTCCTCAGGCAGCAAGAGGGTTTCACAGCACTTTCCAAACAGGATGCCCAAGGGGTGGGAGTGGGCTGAGCCCAGCACATGCTGACCTTGTTCTGCAGTGCTGTCATTCCATGAGCAGGTGGAGCAGGGAAAAGGCTCCTCTGTGCCAGCAACATCTGCCCCGACGGCTCAGAGGCGATGGCCCTTTGGGCAGAGCCCACAGCCTCGGGGGTACTCTTTGCCTGTGCTCAACTGAACTTGAAGTGTTTTACATCACGAACAAAGACACGGAGAAATTCTGAGCTGGACACCTGTTTATTCAAACTACCACCTTTCTCCACTGTTACTTCATTAAAATGTTAATTATATTCATTCTATATTCCTGTCAGGATTTTTTCAGATAGGGAGCTGCATTGTCTAGAAAACCATCAAAGGCAAAAGCAAAATTCACAAATGGCACAATGCAGAGAATACTTCAGGCTTTTCCCTTTCCTAGTCCTGGTTTAGAACTGTTTTCAAAATCCAGCTAAAAACACGGACAATTGAAAACCTGGCTTTGAGGCTGCTGTGACAAATCTGTTTCATACTGGTCTGTAATCACAGTTCCCACAAAAGATTCTGAGATAACCCAATGTCTGTTTATGGTCTCCTTACACATCATAAATAGTTATCTCAAGTTTTTCTCACGTTGATATCCAAGTTGAATAACAAAAAATAGTGTGGGTCTGTACTGTCCCTTGCCTTTTTTTTTTTCCCCTCCTGTCCTGTAGCCCTGGCAACAAAATTCCCAGTCTTCTGCTGTGACATTGGTTGGATAAATTTGGCCAAGCCAGAGGAGGAGAGAATTCCAGAATAATAATGAGCTTTTCTATAAATGATTATTTTGGACACATATCATTCTTGACCCATTTTTTATTACAAATAAAATCAATTTTATGCAAATGCAATATCACCTTGAAAACACACTATATTTATGATTTTTGGATTCTTTGAATGTAAATATAGTCAACTTTTTTGCTGACATTATTGCATAAAATACACTTTTGGAAGCAATTAATTTTGGGTAACCCAGAGTGTATGAAAACTGACCTGTATTTGTGGGTTAGACTAGTTCTAATTATTTAATTTTTTTGCGTGTGTGGAACCCACATTTTTTAATATTGGATAAAATTGTGGTTCAGAGACAGTTTTGTGATGGTTTTTCATTGGTAAAGTCCAAACTTAAAACCAGTCACTGCAGTGCTGGATGTGAAGGTGCCTGTCTCAATAAATTGTTACACGTGCCAGCACAGACAGAATTGAGGATAACTAGTTCTTTGTAGAAAAGCACAGAAAAACTGAGCAAATCCAACAGACCAAATCCTACACCAGAACTAACACAAATCTCATGCCTTCTCAAAAACCTAGGGAATTCTGTCCAGTTCTGCTGACTCTTACCAGTGTCATGTGCCATAACATCCTTCAAGCAGGTTGCTGTACGAATATGGTTTCTTGTGGAAAACATGACAAAAATCTCTCTGTAGAATCCATCACTTCCTGCAGAATTCACCAGTCTATAACTCTGGATGGCCATGAAGTTTTTGCAGTGAGCTCCAGATCAATTGCAGCTCTTGACATTTATCTAACTTGAATGCTGGAGAACACACATTTTGGGTTGATTCCTATCTGTTACCAGCTAAATGGATCAATAAGTCTTTTTTTTTTTTTTTTCAGTGAGAGAGGGTCTACACTTGACATCTTCTTTTAAAGTTAGGCAGACAGTTTCATTCAAACTGCAATGCTCAGCAACCTCTGATATTCCAGCAGCACCCAGCTGCTCTTCTATTGTTAAGACATGGTTCAAATCTCTATTATAAACCTTTTTTTTCCCTTTTAATTAGTTTAAAATGCAGCTGTAAAAATTGCTTTGGGATGAACCTTGGCATGCTGAGCTGACTGCTGGCCTCTCTTTCTCTTGTTTGCCCTCCCCCACTCCACTTTAAAATTTGAATTTTGATTTATTGTGCCTGGAGATGGAGGAAGGAAAGCCAGTAAAAAAGTAACTTATTCCAAAACTAATAGGCAGACACCAAGCCATCAGATATCAGGTATGTGGCTTGACTATATATATTAAAAGAAACATATTAGATAACACACATTTTCAAGTACCAGACACCAAAATTTTCACAGCAATCAACTGAGGTGTAACAGGTAGGGCGGTGTTAAAGTCCTACATCTGAAAAAGAGCGTCTATCTATCCCTGAGCCAGGATTCTCCTCCAGGGCACCAGTTCAGCACTCCTTGAAGCCACTCTGAGGCCTGAGGAGGCAGTCAGGTCTGACAGTACTGTAGCAGTGCCCTTTAATACACTGTTTGTATCATCAGCAGGTCAATACAACTGTCTATGCTGTACACGGAATATTTTACCGGGTCAGAACTTACCACTGCACGACTGTTTCTGTGCCTCTGCTTCCTCAGCTGGGAGGTCACTCTCCACAGCAATGCAGAACAGAGCTATTAGGAGGCAGACAGTTAATTATCATGAAAAAAGGTAATAATATGTGCTGTCTCTGTGGGGCATTCTCAGTGACTACCACACTGATAGAATCAGCAAACTACACGAGGTTCAGAGTTAGCCTTCACTCGTGCTGGAAGTAATTAGCTATCAAATTGATCTCCAACTATTAGAGCCCATGGATAGGATGCCTTCTGTCAAGTATACAACTTGCTATTCCAGCAGCCTTCCATTATGCCTGAAGCACTGGGATGCACTGCAGAGGACCCTCAACTTTCACCCAGAATTTCCATGCTTTTGTAGACTTAATTAAGATTGTGCTTAGTCAGTAGAGAAATGCAACTCTTTGTTCTTGAATCCACGCCCATATTTGCTGGCAGCTATTAGGATTATAAGTATCAGATAACAAAATGCTAAATGGTAATATTTAAAGTCTTAAAAAATTAGTAGGAAAAAAAAAAAGACATTGCTTCTGAAAGAAAATTCCAGAAGCTGTACTTGACAATGTTAGAATTCTCCAGAAACGTTCTGAAATCTCAGCACAAGTAGCTGTTTTTACCTGACACACACACATTACATACCTTGGGAAAAGAAGCTATTTGTGAAACTTCCTTAGGACCCAGTGACGTGGTGCTCCTCATTCTGACAGCAGCTGCACAGTTGAACCAGGCTGATACAGGTAACAATTGGAAAATAGTCTGCCAACCAACAAATTCAATCACAATCAGCATGTGCTTTGTCACAGGCAGATCTCCAGCCCTTGGTCTCACATCTCTGTTCACTGACAAAAATGATTTGGCCTTCTACAAACTGTTACTATGTTCTGCCTTGAACAATATCTGGCAGCGGTGAGGCTCACAAGTTAATTAAGAGAACATGCTTTATTTTTCATTTTAAATATAATAAAGAAAACCAGAAGCATTCTCAGTAATATTCACTTCACACTTCCACATAAATAAATAGATAAATAATCCAGTTCATATAATTCCTGTTTATCAGAATTAACCATTTTCTTCTATCTCTGTATGGTAGAGACTTCATAACACATCATATCTTTCAGCATTATTTACTCCTAAGCTTGAAATTTATATTTTTAGAACATGTTTTCTGCCTCAGAAAACTCTCTTGTAACTTGTTTTTATGTGATGGAAATATTAGTATTTTTCTAATAGCAGTTAAATGCTAAATCATATTCAAAGCTAATGCTAATAACAGTTCTCCGTGAAATATCTTGTTAATTGTTTTTTAAATGGTTTTGTGCTCTTTATTATACCTTCCATCAAGGGCCCACAGAATTACGACATTGTGGTGCTTTTGCTATGAAATTCTTATCCCAGAATTTTTATGGCCTGAAAGGACAGAAACAAATTCCCAGTCCTTTTCATTCCAGGGAGCCAATCTAGGACAAATCCAGGGCTTTCATCTTCTATGTAAAATATATAAACTGTGGAATCCAGGAAATAGGGTTCTTTATGTTCTGTGCAAGGGAAAAAGACTCCAGGGAAGCACCAGAGCTGCATGCACTGCATACCAAAGACAGCTCCAAGGGCATCTCTGCTTTTCTCTCTGCACTAGAATGTATGAACAGTGCACCCTATTGCTAAGCCCCAGGATGCAAGCTACAGTTAAAGAAAGAGAGAAACTATTACTTCAGCTTTGGCAAAACATATATATGTGTATGTATACTTAGTCATAAAGTAATAATGTGAAAGCTTATAAATGAGTACAGTTGATTTATTTAAATCTTAGCAGCCTTTGAGCCAGAGCTTTGCAGAGCAGGTATTCCTGAGGGCAGTGCTACAGCACAGTGAGAAACACAACAAGCTGAAGCTGCTAATTAAGTTCACTTCAACTTTCCATTAGGAAGCTTGGATCAGTTACTCACATTCTAAAGGCTGGCTACTATTCGGGTTAAATGAAGTGTTCCTTACAGCTGTAATCACCATGTACAACACAGTTTTGGCCGTGGCCGTTTCCTCTCTGTCAGAAATCCATCCAGAGCTCCAGTTGGAACCCATGTGCATGTGAGGATTGATTTCTTGACGTTTTGTCAGTGCCACTTCTCCCTGCATGAGTGCAGATCTGATTAGAGGCAGAAATGTGCCTGGGTGGAAGGCACGTGTTCCATTTCCTGCCCCTGGCAGCAACCTGCTCCACAGGGTTCCACCAGCAGCTCTGTGCAGCAAGGCCCTCCTCTGCCTTTCCCTCACTCTGAGCAGGGCGAGAGGAACAGAAACTTGTTAGAAAACAAAGAGAGGGAGGGAAATTCAAGTAAACAGTGTAGGAAATTTAATAGAGACTGAAAATAAATCTTCATCTCTAGTCCCTTTCCACCTTTTTTAGATCAGATCAGATCAGATTAGATTAGTGTGATTTCACTTTTTGGTGCAGAACAGCATAAAACAACAAAATTTAAATGAGACCAGAAAGAAGAGAGGAGGGAGAGATGAACTCCCATGCTAGAATTTTGGCAATATTGTGAATAGAAGGGAATGTTTTCTCAGGTTTTGGTTACTGGGCATTATAAGTGATGCCATCTCAATTTCATTTGCTGAGTGGCAATGTAGAACAGACTGCAGAACACTGGAATGAGCCTCCAATCAACTGCCCCAGTGACAGCCATCACAGAACTGGGAAAGCTGCTTCAGAGCTAGTTCTCATTAATTGTTCCCACACCATCTTTGCTGCTCAACACAAGCTGTTGCAGCCAGCAGCTTATTCCATTAGGTTCTACGAGTACAAATTAACCCTGAAAAAAGAAAGGCACTGAAAACAGTAAAAGATGGAGGAGGGAAAGGGAAGAAGGGAACAGGAGCTGAGAGTTGAGGAGGCTCCTGAATTAGCTAGATTCACCATTCAGCCCTATACTCTTCCAAATAAGTATCCACAGTCTTTGCTGTGAAGAAAGTGAAAAGGGAGAGGGTGGCACACAGACATCACCTCATGGATTTGGTTTTTTTTCTGAACTATTTTTAATTAAAATTTTGAAAAGCAGTAATTTTGTTACAATCATACATTCGTGTGTTTAAAATCTGCTTTTAATTAAGCCAGATTATGTAATCAGTGACAGTAAAAAATATTTTATAAATGCAGACATTACACAGAAATCTGAAAACTTGTAGGGTTTTTGGTGTCATGAGGACACAGCACATGACTCTAAAATGTTCTCCCAGTCCAAAGATGTGACTTGTTCAAAGCCAACCTGCAGCTTTCTGGAACAGAGACCTGTTGGGCTGGTTTCTGGTGCACTGGACACCTCTCTCATGGGATCTAGGCTTTGTTACTGGAGATATACTGCTCTGGAGAGCATTTTGCTGTCTGAGACAGCAAAAAACAGCATTTGGAGCTATAAAGATCTACTTCAAATCTTTGAAAGAGAGTCAGGGTTTACTATCTACAGATTTATTTGACTTTGGACATTATTGGAGCATTCTCTGCCTGCACTAAATATATCAACTGTATCTCAGATCAAGGCTAGATTGCTTTGTTCAATCAGAGAATGAACAACATTGACACAACCAGCAGTAACCACAACAAAAGGTATCAAATCACACAATCTGCTTGCAAGTACCATGTTCATGGAAGTGAGAGGGGAACTTCTTTCCATCACCTCACAAACCAAATTACAAAATCATAAATGAATACCCACTAGCACATAGAGTTAAGAGAGAATATTGGTTTGAATGTATCCCCAAGAATCAATTTCATCTCAATCTCCCATTATAGTTTTCCTCAGGTGTGGCAAATTGGGTGGGATCCACAACAGCAAATGCAAAGCTGGGAATACCAACCCTCCCACCCAAAAATGAAAATATTTTTACTTAAAATCAAGTCTGAACTAAATGCAAAAGGTAGAAGCTTTCATACCTTGTTTCTAATGCAATGAGGCTTATATAGCCATCTTTAGCATGGCAAGAAAAGAGGGGGGAAAAATATCATTCATTAAGCTAAGATCAGAGAAATACAGCATTAGTGAAGAAAAGCATTTTTGACTTGCCCTGAACAAAATAAGACGACAAGGCTGTTACATTACATTATATCACAACTCAATGACTTGAGTGCATTGACTTCAATGGTTTCATTTCAGTCATTTCCTAGAGGAAAGCTGCTCTTTTTGGTGGACAGTCACTGCAACTGGCAACATGAGGATTCTTGGGTGGATGGAAAGTCAACACTTCATCTCAGAGATGGTCCTTTCCATGAAATTTGAAGGACACTGTAGGGTATCTCAAGTAAACTTTTACATTTATTTACTCTACAGATGTAATCGATATTTGTAGCTTCTGATACTTTTCATGAATTTTAAATCACTTTGAGAAAAGGACTGTTTATCTAAAACAATATATGAAAATTAAGAGAACCACTGATTGTTATTGGAACAAGATTACAGGTCCATAATGTGGAAGCAATGGTTGCGCTGAAATAAAATAATTCTAATTGGCTTAAAAGACTTTCAGAATGAATGGCAAATTGATAATAAGCAATTTCACTTTGATGGCATTACAGTGCCAGGGATTCTTCCAAATCAATTCCTATTTCTTCCACAAAAGAGGTCTGCAAATAGTAATTGCAGAAAACACATCTTTACTGTCACAACAGACTAGCTTTTGTCTCTGAAATTGGATCAGCTCACTTTCTTCAACTGGCCTTTTCCACTGACCTCTAAAGCAGTGCAAGTGTTAAACAGTTCCACAGTGGAACAAGACAACGGGGAAGGGACACTGGGACTGAGGGGCTGTGCACACAAAGTGCCCAAAATGTTATCTGGAACCCTGGTGTGTTTAAGGACAATGCTGACTGAACCAGGCATTTTAGATAGGCCTGGAAAATAAACCAAAATTAAATCAACTTTGATCTGTGGAGGTCAAAAGCTTAAGAAACAGAGTTACCCTTCAGTACGGCTCCTAAAGAAGTAAGACTGTACAATATCAGTCTCAGTCTGTCAGGCATCTTATTCCTTTCCACACTATATTTGTTAAAGACTGAAGTTTTCCAGGAGTGAATCCTTTAAAAGCTCGGACACAGCCCTTCATGCACTAACACAAACCATGTGACACCACCAGCTCTGTCCGTGCAGCAACGGAGCATTTGTGACCTAAGAGGCTGTGACATGTCAGAGAGGAGGCAACACCACAAAGTCCTGCCATGTAAAAAGGCAAGATTGGCAGCTAAACAAGAGAAAAAGTAAATAGCAAAAGACATCAAGAAGGAGAGAATAACCAATTGTAAGCACCAAGGAGGAAAAAGCATGGCCAGAACGTTTCTGGTGACTACATGGGCACATAAATATTTTGAAGGTTGTGTCAAGGGTCCTCCTACATTTGCTAAAAATCTACAACAGTTATTTTTCCCATATCCCTCCCTGCATTTGCAAGAAATCAAAATGCTTACAAATGATGTACTTTCCAGTCTTCCAAATCCCCAGGGGTTTGCATGATCCAAGATCATGGCAAGTTCAATGTACAAAATAGGAAATGGAGAGATGTCATTGTTTCATTACCCCTTAAAGATAAGACTCAGTGAGTTTCTCAGTGCACAAAGTGATTGTACCAGCTGCTGCCTTGAAAGGGTGCTGGCTTCCCAGAAGGAGAAAACACTGCACATAATGCACGGGGGATTTGGACTGAAAGAGGGGATGCCAACAAAGCTTTTGGAACATACTGTGATCTGGCTGTTAATGTGAACCTCTCATGTCCAGCCTTGGCACCGAATGCTTCATGGCACTGTGGAAGCTGATCTATCCCCTAGACAATCAGGGGGTTCTTCTCATCACCAGTAATGCAGCTTGGCCATGGCTGAAGCTCTCCCCAGATATTCCTTACACACAGTTCTGCTTACAGCACTTACAAAAAGACTAATTGCACCTATAACCCTCTGAATTCTTGCTTCTTAGAGATTTCCAGAAAGCCAGTGGCAAAGGAAGTTTCCATTAACTTGGACTTCATGAATGAGCCAGACAAGCCTCCAGTGTCACTGTGCTGTCCCCTTTGCAGGAAATTCTAGTGCAGCCAGTCTGCTCAGGGGCATCTTCCTTTTGCACTGCAGTTTCAGCAGCTTCACTGCAGCATAAACATCTCATCCCCACTGGCCACCCTTTAATAAAGGAAAGGCACTTGCTTTGAACAACATAGTAAATATTATTCTGGATGTCAAAGACAAGGAGAACTTCCTGAGTCCTAACACAGTGAGGTACACGGTCTGCTAAGGGGAGTCTTTGCTCTTCAAGTTTATGTGTTGCTGAATCATCACCTCATACAAACGTTAAACATTGTCCCAGCATGACAGGTGATTGAGGAGACAGAGTAGCTGCTCAGACAACTGCTCCAGTACTCTGCTGTCAGCTCCCTGCTCACTTCCTGAGTTTGCTGCTCTTGTAGCACATCTGCCAGCACTATTTAGGCTCTTCTGCTACAAGCTGTACAAGGAACATCATCTACAAAAGCCAGATGAATCAACCCACTTTTTATTACTTTAAAATTGAAATGAGGTCTACGATGGGCAGTGTGATAGAATAGGAGGCATGGATATGGAGTGATGGATACTGTGCACTCCCACTTGACAGCAATAGAGGAAAAGTATCTGGCTGGTGAGTTTGGGGGGGATAAGGGTTGTTTTTCTATGAGTTCTAGTTGCCTTGAAGGGAGAAAATAAACCTCATACATTATGGATTCCAGTACAACTTAAATAACAGCACTACATAGGGCAGAATGTTTTGTCTTAGTAATATAAGTATTTTTCTGGCTGTAAAAAAAAAACCCTAAAACCTGGAAGATTCTGGCCAGCTCTGTTCATGACTTTCATTACTTCCATATAACTTTTAGGCTAAGCAAAATATTAAAGTTATGTTTCACCGGTGAAATGAATGACATTCATTAAATTTACTTCACCATGCTTTCCCACTGTTGGGTTTGGCAGGAGCACAGAGGCAGACTGGAGAACCCTACACGACTTATGTGCAGAGTGCAGATTTGTTGAACTGAGAAGAGCATGAGGTTCCCAAAATGCAGCACCTCAGAGGCAGTGAGACAACTGCAGTTCTCTCCCAGCTACACCCCTGACCAGCTGCACATCTCTGAGCTGGGCAGCTTTGCACTGTCCTGTTCTCTGTCTTGTCAGTTTATATTTTCCTGCTTTGGGCCTCCAATTCCTTCATTTTGTGATGGAATAACCACAGACAAGACCAGTCAGAGGCTGTTTGTGCTACTGGAATAGCTGCAATAGGTAAAAATGACTTTGCAGGGTACAGGTAGGCACAAATGATACAGAAAAGAGTAGCTAAATGATGCCCAAATAGAAATGATCTTAGAAGTCAGTCTGGTCAGTACATCTGAAAATAGAGAACGGATATTGAGTTTCACAGAATCCCATTAGTTCTATGGAAATCTAGAAAGAGTGTTACTGATGTATAATGCCACAAGAAGCACAAAGTATCCCCAGTGAAGTAAATAGTATTAAAGTGGACCAAAATGGCAATATTTGCTAGCTACCATTGCAAGGAGGTAACATTTTTATCAGCATATAATCCTAGACCCTAATGGTGCAGGCATATTATGGTAAAATGAGGCTTTGAAATCAGATTTTGAGGAAAGAAATGCATATGCTGTTGAGAGTGAAACACATTTCTTCTTTCCCTCTGCAGAAAGCAGTTTAGGAAGTTCTACAACAGGCTCCAGTGAGATTGGATGGTAAAAGCAGCAGTGGCATGGTTTTAACTTACCCTTTTTTGATCTGTGCAATCAATTCCCAAATCTTGATTTCCAAGTCATCGTCCCTACCAAAACCTGACCTATGATTAGGGAACAGTTCCTTCCACAGTATGGGTCTGCTAAAGTGCTGGGCAGGCTGAGTGACAACTTAAGCAGAAAGAAGGTGAAGGAGAACACCTGGGATGTTGTATTGAAAGGCTTGTGGAAGAGGGTGAGATAAAGAAGTGTTATGTGACAAATGCAAAAGCTAACAATACAGAGAGATCTGTTAGTCTCTTAGTGAACAAGAAATTAATGTGCAGTATTCTTCCAGGAGCTGAAAAGAATGACAGACAAAAAGAGAAAACAACAGAATTCACGCTGCTGCCAATTACCACTGTTTCTTCCCAGGGTCTGTAAATTAGTTGTGCTTAGAAAGTTAAAGATAAATGGTATTGATTTAAGCACATTACTAATAGTACCTTCACTGTTGCAATTGGATTGCACCCAAATTTCTGCTGCACCTAAATTATTCTGTCATTCTGGCGGCTCCTGTAAAAATGCAAATTTGTCTTCTGAAAGTAGGATATATTGTGCCAAATTTCCCCATAGCATTTATGACCAAAAATATTTTATTAAAAATGTCTGTATATTTTCAAATAGTATTCCAGTGGGATGTCAAGTTATTAGTGAAAAAAAAACAACCCATAATTCAGAGCTGTAAGGTAATAAGAAGCTGTACTATTGCATGGACAGTTGGAAACTACCAGCAGATAAGAACACAAATTTGGACAAAATTTAGCGCTTTCAAAGGTCTGCTTTCTACCACTGAAATGTGAAATATGTATTATTTAAACAAAGAAATCGAATGCCTTACCTGGGGCAGGAGTAGGAATTTCCCAGAGCAGTTATTTCAATTATCCACCTGTTTAAGCAGAGCAGTGCCACTCTGCTGGAGCAGCAGCAGGACAGACAGACACACCACAGCCCCGTTCCCCTGTGCTGGGGTAAATGCAGAGCATTCCACTCCTCTGAGTGCACCTACTCCGTGGTGTCCTGACAGAATTCTGAGCATTCAAAAGAAGACCAAACAAAGCAGCCACCAAAATCTATTGGAGAGGAGGAGGCTGAAACTGAAACAGTTCAAGGGGATTTACAGAGGTAGGTACAGAGATTTACAGGCAGGTACAAAGAACAGCATTAAATAAATGTTCATCAGGAATAGTTTGCTGTCGCTTATATCACAGAGAAGAAGGAAGGAAAAAAAAATCTCATGAGCCACTTCAGCAACTTAAGGGAAACTCATAAACATCACTTTCATATTCCTCTGAAAAAGTATTGTAAAGAGGAAAAGTTAAAAATCATTTGCCAGAGCCTCAATCGCATTAGGGGATCAACAGAGTTTCTGTGGTAAGTCTTTCAAATCTAGTTTTACTTGTCTCTAAAGGATCCTTAAAAGAAGTTTTTAAGTTAGATCTGCCGGCTTTGGCTAACTATACAGAGCAAAGAATTGATTGCATTCCTACAGAAATGCCCCTAATAACTCCTTAGAATGAGCTGTGGCACTTTTCCACTAATTGTGGAAAAAAACTAATGGGCACCATGAGCATGTGTTATTAATCTGTCTGCCAATTTTGAGAGATTTAAGTTGTGAAAAATTGCAAGGCAATATTAACTCTAGAGCACACATTCTGCACCAGTAAAAATAAAATGCACATGGTGAACTGGAAAAATAAAAAGGAAATTTTGCCATGTGACTCTGTTATCAGTGAAGATAAATCCTGTGTCTTCTCCCCAAAGAACAGGAGTTTAAGCTGAGTTCAGTTTCCTTGCACAAGTTCTCAGAAAAGTGATAGGAGCCATTAGGCATTGTATTCTAAGGTCCATAGCTCTCCAAGGGAGAGATGTCACCTAAGTGGATTTGGGTTGTAGTTATAAGTTTCATTCATTTCAATGACCAAAAAAGAAGGAATATTTGCAATTATTTTATAATTATTTTTCATTACTATTAATAATTTTAATAATTATTATTAATTTTATGCTGAGTCATCTCATGGCAAAATATTCTACACAACCTCATTTTAATCTTTTCCTAAAGAGGCAAGGTTCAGAACATCAAACCAAAGAAAAGCACAAGACCTTAAACAAAATTAAAAATCCCAGATGGAAATGCAGCTCTTCTCTGATTATACTTTTCTGAAAATACTCTGTCACGCCTTTATTCTTCATTTTCCCTACCCAGTTCTTGGCTCCCCACGTTCTCACTGTAAGGAGTAAATTTGGTATCTCAGAAATGTTGGCAGTCACCTGGAACAAAACAAAGACATTTCCTGTTTTTTACAGATGCTATAAAGTCCTTTTCCCCACATAGCTTGACGGCTGGGACAGTATAGGTGTGACAGAGCAGCTTCAGCTCTCAGACATTTGCCCACATTCCAGATTCATTGTCTTTACTGCCAGGCTGACAACAACTGGGTTGAGATAACCAACTTCCAAAATTTCCTCTTGGAATTCTTGCATAAATAAATGTAGAGAGACCTTGAAGGTAGATATGGTATCCGTGGAAAATTAATAACTGAAAAGTGGAGCACTGGGTAGCAAAAATTTTATCTAAACTTAAGTGTTCTCAACACAAGTCCATTGTTACCAGATCAGCATTGCATAATTTAAAATGCTATTGGCTAATTTATGTGAGGCTTTCTCCATTACACTGCCCTCACTCATCTTTAAATTCTGCTGGAGCTGAATCAGGTCCAGAATCACCATAAGAGTAGCTGGGATTGAGGTGAAGGCTAGTTAAAAAAGAAATGTAAGAGGAAAAGAAAAGCAGAAAAGCTTATTTGCTGTATTTATAACCCCTCCCCAAGTTCCAGGCCAACTTCAACTGGGCCCCCAGAAAAAACAGTTATTTTTCAATCTGGGAAAATGCCTTTCCATAGGAAAGAATATCCCCATACAGTCTTCTTACAGAATTTATGAAAAAAATAAATAAATCCAAAAGAAGAGCAAATAAAATAACCCCCCCCAAACCTGGGGGAGTGGGGCTGAGAGGGGGACTGTACTGCTGCGTGATGGATGTTAAGGTACCATATTTCTTCCTGTCCTTTCCTGAGTGCAGCTGCATAATGGGTGTTAACAGGCCAGCTCTAAACACTAAGGAGTGCATTTGCAGTGTAATGTGCAGAGATCTGTCGGGACAATTTGCCATTAACACTAATGTGCACTGCATGGTTAAATCCCTAAACACCACCAGGAAAATCTAGTTTCAAAAGCGTCCATTACATTTGGGTGTTGAGTTCTTTTGAAACAGTTGTTAGTCTCTTAAACATTGATTGCTCTCACATTAGGAAGATAAAACTTTTCATTTCAGTTTAGACAGTTAATCAGAAGATGTATTTTTGCAAGAAGTTCACATACTAAATGAAAATTTTAAAATTACTCTTTAGACCTGATATTGATTAACATCTTCAGAACACCTCATCTAGAGATCTACTTATAAATGCCAGAAGCTTCAGATAAATCTGTGATATACCTACAAATTTTGTTCACAAAGGGCATTGCTCACTTGTTTACAAGCACAGTAGGGGCAACATCACACGTCATTTTTTTCACAATTTTTTCTATCATTAGAATAAAGACAAAACGAATGTGTGCATATTTGTCTTCATTTTGCATTTTTCCCTTCTTCTAGACAGGCTTGTAAAGCACCTGCAAGAATGAAGGAATCTCTCACTCAGGATGTGAATGCATATAGAGCCAGGTAGAAAAAGGAGGGAAAATGGAAGCAACAGGTAAGATTAGGATTATAACCAAGTTCTGAGTGACAACAATGCAAGCATTAAAACAAAGTATGAAAAGAAATTGGTCCCCACCTTTCCTACTGCCCAATAGAAGCATAAGTCTGCTTTACAAATCATGAGATGTTAACAGAAAGGTCTATGGATGAAAGAGATCATCTAATTTTATTGTGAAAAAGTACACACCACTGGCCCAGGTTTTCTGCTAATTCCATTTGTTAACGAAAGCAAAGCAGAGTTATCTGGGTATTTCCTGGGGGAGGGGAGACGAGGGATAGAAACACGTATTTTACAGAGGAAGCTGATGTGAAATGCCACATACAATCAGCAGGTGAGTTTGGATATATATATATATACACATATATACACTCTGGCTGGGATTTATGAGTGGACATGAACACACGGAGCCCACTAGATTTACAACAGATTTCTTGTTCTTTTCAGTGGCTTTCAGAAGTGGAAGCTTGCCATTACACACAAACATTTAATTCTTCAAAAAGCCTAGTTCCTTCTTATGAGACAATAAAGTACTTCCCCTTTTAACAGCAGGTAAGCACTGAAGGCATCCTTAAAAGTCTAACCCCTGTGTGCTAAAGAAACTGAATAATCTTTAAACTACACAGAATGCCACTTCGTGCCTGGTACCAGAACATTGTAAAATGTCTGATTAGTCCTTATAATAGTGCTAACACCTCCGCAGCGCATAAAAGAAGACTTTTAATTTACAAAAGACATCTCTGCTTGTCCTGATTTTTGCCTTTAATTAGACTGTAAGACCGAGCTCCATTTGGCTGTTAACCAATAGATGAGGTATAGGCTGTACACTAGTACAAGGTAGATTTGTGAGGCTTTTTTTAAAAGCAATACTGTAATATTTTGAATAGATTTTTAATACACACTATCTCATGGATTATTTAACTCCCTAATGAGGTAGAAAGAAATATTAAAGACAATATTTTAAATGTCAGGTAAATGACTCAGTTTAAGGCAAAAAAAAGGACTTTTCTGTTGATTTTCTTGCAAAGGTTCCAACAACTGCCTAGATTTTTGGAAATGATTTTGTGATGCTTAGATTTTATATTGGTGTAATAATTGTGCGCAGTAGGGTACTGCACCTAGCCATGAAATTCATTTAGAAATGAAATAAGAGACATGATGAAAAATACAGAAAAGTCAGCTGCCCCAAAGGAATTATAAATAATTTTGAAAATAAAAGTGTTTCTGTGGTAACATGAACTTTAACAAGTCAAAATTTGCAACACTGGTAAGCTGTGCCCCAATGACAGGTAAATGTATGTGTCTGAATAAGGAGACCAGTGGAGCTTAGAGTCACAGAGCTGTCAGAGGAAATCAGAGGAAGTCAGCAGTACATGTCTGAGCACTTAATAAAAATCACCATCCAGCTCACAATATGTGACACAAACCCTAAAATAAGGGGAAATCTGCATTGTGATATGTAAGGGACTTAGCATGTCATTTGACAAGTGCCCTTGCCTCGACTGCCATCCAGTTGAACAGGAAAAGGAAGAGTGGCACTCCAACAGGTATTTCTTTTGTTTCAGCACATCTTGAACAGGAAACAAGCTGGCTGCTCTCTCCCTGTAATTCCCTTACCAAACAGAAGCTTCAAGAGAGCTCTGTGTGCATCCCCTCGTAACGAACATAACAAAACACAGGAGCCAACCAAACTTCTGGTGAAGCCCCACACCACAGGAGAAATAGAAACAACATCTCCATCCAAAGCTACCTGAGTACAAATTCAGCTGCAGAAGTAAAATGACCTGCCTGTCTTGTAAAAAGTGGATGTGTTTGGGAAAAAGAATGTCTGCCCTGCAAGTGGAAAGAAAAACCCCCATAAATTTCAATTCAAAAATTTCAGGTGGAATAAATAACAGGACACTGCATAGTGGGGGATCATCCCAACTCTACCTCAGTCACAGCCAGCTCCCTGATGCTGTTTTACACCACAGCAACATAGACTTTGACTTCAGAAGGCTGAAAATGACTCTTTTATTTTTGGGATGTGTTTCTCTTATATACTTTTTTACACAGACCAATTTGATTGGTGACAAGAAGACAAACCTCTTCAACCACACTGGTCAGAGCAGAGGGACATCAAGAAGTCCCTCCTAGGAAAAGGAATGAATAACATAGGTACAGTTACAAAAACATGCCTCTTGTTTACAGAAAATTCCCTGGGAAAAGAATTTCAGAATACCAAAACATCTCAGGCATGGAACCAGGGCTACAGCTCTCCTTGAGTCCTGATCTGCAGGATTTCAAAGGGAAGTTTGAAAGTTTGAAGGTTCATAGCAGTGACCAGCCCCTTTCCCAGCAATACAGGCAGAGCTGCTCAGCTCCAGCTGCAGACTGACACACCCCAGTCTAGACAGGGGGGGACTGAAAACTGAGTGTACCTGGCCCTAAATTTCAGTGTACTGCCTGGGTAACACCTCCCGTAAAACTTTTGTTCCAGAAGTCGAGAAAAAATGTCAGGTTTTTAATAATTGAAAAACACACTTATCTAGTCTAAAAGGACTAATTAAAAATTTAGAAACTCATCATGATCACCTATTCATTTCAAGGGAGAATGCCAGAAAAGGGACAGGAGAGAATTAAATATAAATAAATTAAAATAACAACAAAACCCCTATTTGAAGTATGATGACTGTGTTTGCAGCTAACACCAGAATTCCAGTACGTGTCATAACCTACAACGATGAACGTAAAACCTTCTTCATCCCATTAGCAGACACAGGATGCATTCCAGTACTAATCTATGCTTTGGTTCCATCTGGAGGCACCTTCAGAGTGGGGGTAAGCCTAGGTTTAAAGTTCACTGCCAAACTAGTGGGCTCAAGAAGAAAAAAATACTTTAATTGAAAATGAAAATAATTTCATGAAGAGAATGTTTCAAATATGAGAGATTGATAAGAAAGGGAGTGATTTCTTTGGACATGAGAGCACTCAGCAAGGCCTAAAAGAAGTACAGAAAGGTAAAGTATGGTACAGACAAGATTTGTGGGGAATGGCTGCATTGCCTACATCGTTATAAAATAGCTTTAAATGAAAATAAAAAGGTGAGAAACTTGGTCAATAAGCTTTCTTTTTCATTACACATCATGTTACAGAGGTCATCAATATCAAACCCTAAATATTAAAAGTATATTTCCAAAAGCATTCACAAAGCATCACAAAATACATTGAGTACTAATTAATGACAGTCATTAATAACAGTTTACACTTAATAAACAAACAAGTTCTCCAACTGTTGAACACCAGAGTAAGAACTATGTAGAGACAGATCATTCTATTACAAAACTAGTGACTTCTACAGATGATTTGACATTTGTATTTGTATTTCACATCTGAAGAAAAGCTTTGGAATAGGACATTTGTTACTCATAACTGGGAGTAGTGGGTCAGGCTTTGGCAAGTCAGATGGACCAGCAAAAGACATTCCCAGAAGGCAAAATAAAATAACTAATGGTCTTAAAAAACAGGTTCTAGCAAAAAGGAATGGAGGTTGGTTAAGCTGCAGAAAAGCCCAGAAGACACAACCATATTCTTCAACACATAAGTTATTGTAAAGGGGATACTGTTGATCTGTGGTAGACAGGATGAGCAAAAATGGGTTTGAATTGCTGCAAGAAATAAGAAAATCCTTGTCCATATAAAAGGTTAGATACTGGAATAAATTTCCACGGAAGTTGCAATGTGTCTTTCAGCATAAGTCTTGAAAATTACTTAAGAAGTATTTGCAAGAGATGAGATAGCTGGGAACATCTCAGAAAAATCTCAAAACTTCCCTTGTTTTCTCTGATTTTATATAGTCTGAATTTAAACAATGAAAATGGTGATTTGTTTTAGAAACGTCAGTATTCATCTCATATGACTAAACCCCTTACACCCAGTCTGTGCCTATGCTTCTAACCCACTTAGTAAGTCCTGAGGCAAATAACTAGCGCCATCTCTACTTCAATTTACAATGTGATTGTCTCTGAGTAATGGAAATACTTATTCCAAATGGTTTTTACACCAGACACCCTTCTTTTCAGGGAGAGGAAGGAACATGGCTGCCTAGCTTTCCCTCCCAAAGCTGCCTTTTTCACAGAGATGTGGTCTTAAACTGGCTACCACTACGTAACTTTTACTTTTAAATAAAGGTAGATTGTTAACAGATGTTCTAGAGAAAAATATCTAACAAAGGATAACCCCCTCCTTCTGGCTCTCAGCTCAGCAAGGCCAGGAACAGGAAGAATGGAAGAGCCTTGGCCAAGGCACTCTCCGTGGGGCAAAATGGACATGCAGGTGGCCAGGCATAACTCTATTCAGAACTAAATGTCTGCCAGTCCCTGTAGAAGAATGAGTTCTGTGAAAATCTCATTCCAATTCACCTGGAACAGAAGTGCCAGCACTGAGCCAACTTAAAATGAGAATCACACTTCATCTTCCTTGTCTCAGCCATGGCACGCAGAATCCACTAACCAACTTGTCATCATACCCCTCTTTCTTCTCTCACTCTTAAAGGTGCAATTTGGGCTCCCAAGCTGTCCCAAACCATCAACTGTTTGTTGAGTAAAAGGAGTAAAATGAATTTCATGAGGACTCTGTGATTATGACCGAATCATTCAAACAGCCACAAGGCCCAGCATACGGGTTTTGTTCAATAAAGATATATAAGCCATAAGCTCTGTTTTTCTCTTCCCCATCCTTTCAGATGTGTATGCAGCAGTTTGTGTCATCTGTGAAAGGATACAGGCATTGTTTGCTCTAATGCCCTGACAGTATTCCCTGGGAGACTGGCCTTTTACACTTGTCTTTTCCTCCTCAAGAACTGAAGTCTCATTTCTCATAAGGGAGTTCAACAGGGCACAAACACTTGGCTCCCAGGTGCCACAGCTCATCATCATACAGCACTCTGTGGAGACTTAAGGTTAGTTACCACAGCCAAAAAGAAACAAGGAGACATTTCTCTCAGAGCAGTGACAATCCTCAGGCAAACTGTTTTATGCAGAAGTTTCTATATTGTCTCACATTTCATTCAGCTTGCCAGCCAGAGCAGAAAGTTTTTAGCAGTTCAATTCAATGTAGTGGCAATATATGAAAGAATTTATTTGATTTTGGTCCTGGTGATATTTTCATTCCACTTTTCATTTACATCTGGGCAATGCTGTTAACTCCTTCGGCCAGGGATTTTTTTCTTACTGTCTAAATAAAAAGATAACAAAAAAATTTCAATCTCTTCTTACAGTCTACACTGTAGTCTAGACTACATCCAGAATTTTTGAAGAGGTTTAAAGGAGAAAGAGGACAAAAAGGCCAGAGCTGTTCTCTCTTACTGTTTTTGGTTTTTTTTATTTTTGGGGTAAGTACTGTATTTGCTAAGCCTTTATATAAAAAATTATCCACATTCCCCTCCATAACAGCCATGAGTACTTTTCTTGAGCTAGTTTAAGTCAACATGTACATTAGCCATGGTCTGAGTGTAGTCTCCTGCTGGAGCAATCCTGCCATGCAGTCATTTCTGAATTGTGTTGTTGCTGCAAAACTTCTTAGATAAGGATGCTACCAAATATGCTAAAAATCAGAACAGGAAGCACTAACAGGATTTTTAAGACAGAAAAAATGAACTGAGAAATGAGTATAAGGTCTTCCAAGATCTCCCCCAGTGAAGGTCAATTTTGATTTCTCGCTTTTTTTAAGATTTGGTTTGGGGTTTTTTTGGACCAGCCAATTTATATTATTAAGTAATTTCCTAATTTATGAAGGAGTCCTTTAAGCTCCCTGGAAACTCCCAGCTTCATGATTTATTTGATAATTACAGGGGGGTGATTTCAATATCCTTATGTTTCTCATTGCTTTGCATGTAGCCATCCATTACTGCAGAAGAAATTACAAAAATCCTAAAAGATATTATCATTTTCATATCTAGTAAGCCTGATGAGTTTTCTATGACCAGGATGCATGACATAATGAATATGGAAACTGAATTACAGGAAAGAAATAAAAATATGGAGAAAGAGAAGAGGACAAAGAAAGGTAAGGCTATTTTTTGTACAGATATAAAAATGAGGGTAGAAGTGCTATTTTTATTTATGGAGGTTACAGCTCTCCTCTGACCTCATTAGGAATTCATGGCATATCACAGGATTAAAAACAAGGAATGGGTAGATCAGCAAGCCTGAGCAGATAGCCAGATTTCTGACTACACCAGCCAACATTTGCAGAAGCCTCCTCTTTTGGAAAAGTCCCTGTTATTTCCTCAGGAAAAAAATAACCAAAAACCCACAAGTGCTTTCCTTTTAAGTGCTGACTTCCAGGTGTGAATAGAGCACAGAGCCCTTCCCTGAGTGCACAGACTCCCTCTGCCTGCCTTGGCCGCAGAACCTGAGCTCTGCCAGGACAAGGGAAAGGAGCTGGAGTCTGGCCTTGGCTCCTGGCACAGGTAATCCCCTCCCACCACCACAGCTGATGACAGGGGGGACAGAATCAGAACTGAGTGCTCACTGTTGAAAGTATTTCAAAAATACTCAGATGGGCCTTTGTTCATAATTTAAATGCTTCAAATTCGAGGTCTACACCTCACTAATGTTCCCACTAGCATCGAGAGGGCATTTGTCAAAGGCTTCAGTGGGAGCCAAAATTATCCCTTAATGATTCTGCCATTACAAGACCTACCTATTTTGCTATTGCAAATCATAACTCACAGTCAAATCAACAAAGTGTTACAGCATGGAGGCACAGGAACTCAGGAAGTTTGGAAATCACCCCTTTTGTCTGCCAGAAATGAAATGCCCTTCTCCAGTTCCAGTTTCTGCTGCTGCAAGCCGGGTTGTGTTGCAGGACATGCTGTTAAACCAATCACCCTGTAAAACACATTAACACCATTCACCCCCAAAGCTGGGGTGGATATGGATTCTGGAGTGACAATGGCACACAGCAATGAAAGCAGGACCATTCAATAGCGAACCCATACTCTACTCTCATCTCATCACATCCTCCTTCAGAGTTACAGCCCAAACGGTGCTCACACTTTCCATTGTGTTTTGCCTCCAACACCACACCCACAACAAGGGCACCAGTGACGTACAGCCCACCCTGAATAGGATCTGTCACAGGCAGCTCAAGCTTTCTCAAAGGGACAAACCTGCCAGTGCATATTTTATATTTAATTTCTACTTTGTTCTGTTTATTTTGTTAAACTGCTGTCACCTGCTTTTATGTCAATTGCAAAACTCAAAGTGTGGGGGTTTTTTGTTCCTGTGAAAATAGTGAGGTTGGTGTTCAGAGATTTCTTCTTCGGAAAAGGGAACTGTCCCTCAGAAAAGCTTCAGTTGAGCCCAGGACAAGAAGTGGAAGCTTGTACTCAAGATTTCAGCTCTCCAGTGTTTGCATAAGATCCCACCTGTATTCTGGAAAAGAGAAACATGAAATTTTAATAGATCTCATGGGGTCTCTCCACCTCACTGAAAAACAAGATGCTAAGAGCTTATTTCGGTATGGAGCTTTCCTGGTACAGTTAAATGATTGATCATTTACCCATTCCGTTAATCAATTACTCAGTGTTATACAAAGCCTTTATTATATATTGCTAGATACTTGCTATTAGATCTGATTTCAATATAGCAAAAAAAACAGCTTCTATTTTTTTAAAGTGCAATAAAAAGTTGATATACTCAAAAGTTGTGCCTACATGTCTGGAAACCCAGTAAAATAGGTATAAATAAATTTAAAAAATAGAATAAAATTTTAAAAAATAGCAAACTTACATGAACAAATAGAAAATTTAATTAAGAACAGTATGAAGATGAATTCTGTACATTTTTCAGGATCAAGTGACCTGGAAAATGACAGAGAAAACTTGGAGTGGATAAAAAGTGTTTACTTGGAGAACAAATGAGGAAAAAAAAAGTTTAATAACAAATGTAAGTAATCAAAAATGGAAAAGGAACCTCAAAATAGATTTTAAAAGAGAAATTTTGGAAATCACATACTAAGTTATATTTGACACTTTATACACAGACACAATTTTCCCCTTATTAGTGCATGTTCTTTCCTCTTCAGTCTCCCAGCTGCTGCCGTGTCCCAGCCATGATCTTTGCCTTCTCCACTTCTTGCCAGTACTGTTTGCATAGCAGTGGCCTACATTTGAGATGAAATACCTGCAAAAGACAGGAGATATTCCTGGTTCAGAGAGGCAGCAGTCTAAGTCCTTTACCCAGCAAAGACACCCTTCTCAGAAGAAAAGTACAGGTGAGTAAGGGTACTCACAGCCAGAGCTACAGGACTTTATTTTGTAGAGGCATTACAGACCTTCCCCTGCCTGCTGTGAACAACTCTTTCAAGCATGGACTTCATGCCTGTCAGTAAACCCCTTCCTCCCTCAGGTAACCTTGTCTTTGGTCTAGCATCATGTTTCCACAGGAAAAGTCTTCCATGTTTTCATCCTCATGCCATTCTGGTATTACTTGGGGTGGTTCCCACACCAGTTCAAGAATCTGTGAATTCTGCCTGAGATTCTGAAAATTCTGGACTCCAAACTGTAGCTCTGAAAGCAAGAGAATCAGCTCCTATTTCTTTCTCACAGCTACAGAGCAATGTTACCCAATTCATTTTTCCCCAGTTCTGGCAGAGCAAGGCACCATGAGTCACGCACTACACTCTTGCCAACTACTGTTTCGAAGTACAAATCTCCATAAGGGGAAATTAAATATTTCTACAAGCTCACCCTTCAAGAGTCAGGAGAACTATGTCACTGAGTGTGCTTCTGGACACGACACACTCAAAAAATCCCCATAATAATCACTGCAGAGCAATCAGGAATTTAATTGTATTCTAGACCTGTCCCTAGTTCTGTTTCTGAGACAGGCGAGTACATTTGTGATATCTGGGGCCTGTTTCTGCTGCCACTGAAGTCAAAGGCAAACTCCACTGGCTTGCACAGGCACAGAGCTGATATTATGGGATAGAGCAGAGCTGGAGTAGCAGAGTGAGGATCTTCCTCAGGAGAATAGCTGTGCACAGCTGAACTACTGCTCTTCTCCAGTGATTCTGCAAGATAACTTCTAGGGGTTCATAAAATACAAAGAGACTAGTAAGAGGATCAAGAGCCACTCTTCTTGTGAGAGGGACCAAATTAAATTTCCCTGATTAATTTACCTTCCCTTGTTCCCCTAAATAAATAAATAAACAAATAAACAACACAACAGCAGAACAAGACAGGTTTAGTCTAGTGTTTAACTAATTAACACTACTAATTAGTGTTTAATGGCAATGATAATTATAATCATATCCCTCTGAGTCTATTGAGGCTGCCACATCAGACGGATTGCAATCTTCTCCATCCCTCTACAAATTTAAATCAATATCACTTCAAACCTGACAGGGTCAATTCATGAAAAGTGATTAGAGAGTCACCTTTATTTTCTGTGTTAAACTGAGAAATTCAAAAGCCTCTTTAAGTGGTGGTAGAAGAAAGGATAAAGCATCACTCTGAGTTAATGAAATCAGTAGTGGAAGCTCCTTTTTTCCCACATAGGCATAATTCTTTAGGTTTTCATACGGGTCAATCCCAAAGCCAAAATTCACAGGCTCTGTGCCACTTGCCCAATATGTAGAACAGAATATCTTAGTTTAGTAAGGAACTTTGTAGTACAACCCACCATTCAGAGCACTGCTAGCCAGGCCAGTTTACGCAGGGATTTCTTGAGCCAGGGCTTGAGTATCTCCACCCTCTGGCTACATGTTCCAGAGTGTGATCACCTTCAGGGCAAAAAATGTTTTTCCTTGTATCAAACAGGAACCTCACAGCAACTTGTGTTGCTCAGTCAGGGAGTCATCAGACATCCCCTGTGGCTCAAGGTCTGGATGGCAGCACCCCCTCAGTGGAGTCCCAGCTGGGCTGAGTCCTCTAATGTGCTATGTCCCTTCAGCTCGTGCTGGACCATGGCCCTTGGCGCACTGACACTTCCACTAGACAGTTTTAAGCAGAATTTCTGTGCCATTCTACATCCACCCTGCCAAGGGCTGCTATAAGCAATACCTCTGTGAGGCTCCAGGCTGGAGCTGGGCTCCTCCACAGCCTTTGGAGCAGTGCATGACTTCCCCTGCACAGCTGTCAGCTGCAGGCAAGGGCTGCAGCAGCTCCTAACCAAGAGACAGCCAGCAGAAGCTCTCTGCTAGAGCTGACAGAAGCAAAAGCCTCTGGAAGCTAAACCTCACCATCAGCAGTGAGCCAGGCATTCCCAGCCAATGCAGTTATCAGATGTTCACTGAAGCTCTCTCCAAGAGAAGGTTGGAAGCTTGGAGCTAGCTACCTTTTCTCCTACCCACCTCTGCTAGCTCTTTCAAGCCCCAAACCCTCATGGACAGATGATGTGCCTGTTCTTGAAAGAAAGACATGGTGCTGCAACAGATACTCAGATATGGGTCAGGGCTTTACACACAAAGCAAACATATACAGCAAACACTCTTAGGAACATTATAATAATTAAAACAGTGTGCATGAACATAAAAATCCAAGTATACAGATTTTGGAGCATCCAGAGCTCAGCATTGAGAGTTATTGGGACAGTTAAGTTTCCAATGCCAAAAGCAGAAGCTTGCTACAGCTGAGCGTCATAGTGGCTTTTGTTGTAAACATTCACAGGAATCTCATTCAGAGGGAGAGACCATTACCTGGGGAATGCAAGCTTTTGATTTATCTGAGCCAGCCATTCTACCTCATTGTGATTTTTTGTGTTTTCCTCTTTAGAATAACCACTAATACTAAGGAAAAAAATTTGTGAAGTTCAAGCCTCTCATTTTGTAAGAAAGATTGTCAGTTCAAACAAACACATGAGGAGCAGGGACTTGTTCCCTGTTCACCACCCTCTCTCCATGTCTCCAACTGGGAATATATCTTTCCCTATATGTTATGCCAAGTCCAGGAGGAAATCAGATATACATTTCTGTCGGTGACTAAAGCTCTGATTCTACCATTAGTTAAACACAAGCTTAATTTTATGCATGTGAGTCATCCCATCAACATCCCCATATGCCAGAGACTTTGTGGGCTTGATGCCCAAAAATGAAACCAAAATGAATGATTTCCATTTCTGTGTTGCAGATCCAGGGTTGGAAACCTTGAGAACTGAGATAGGGGAACATAAACCCACAGTATAACATGGGCCAAGGAAGTAAACACTTAAAAAAGAGAGAGAGAGAGAGAGAAAAAGAAGGAGATTAGCTAATTCCTTACTCTGGAAAGAAAAAAAACCTCTCGAGTTGATGTTATTAATTAAGAAGTTTTATTCTTGTTACCCAACAGTCAGTGCTTCTCCAACAAAAACATGGCAAAATGCCTCATTTTAAAGAGCACATGCCAGACTTTGGATTTAGCTCTGCCTGCTTTTGGCTACCACAGCACCATAAATTTGCTACATCTTTCATTTTCCCCCCACATGTTAGGACTGTGTTGAAACTTAACAACTCCTTTTCCGCACAGGCAAAACAAAAAAACTTGAGCAATTCATAGTACCAATGAAACACCCTAGGACATACTTACATTTGAAAAACTCTTTGAAACATTAAGTAAATAATTAGAACTAAACATATGTAATTGATGAACTAATGAATTATTAATATGAGTACTGTGTGTGCTCTTTAAAATGGCTGCAGCACTTTAGTAATGAAATGGCTCATTACAACAGAGGCAACTGTTTGCTCTGTTGCAGGACCATATGCCAGAATAAGGGTTTTAGTGTAAAAGAAGAGAATAGAACAATATTTAGCAGCTCAGAGTGAAACCTCAGCTCTTACATTGCTGGCCATCTCTAAAAGCAACAGGCCCAGAATCTCTCTGTGTTGGCATTTCTGTCACCTGCTTCAGGACAAATGTACTGGGAGACCGGCACTCAAAAGTGAACATGACTTATTACTTCAAAGTCCAATTTGAATCTTACATTATATAATATATATATTATATATGAAGAATCAATCTTCTTCAGTCCTTTCACAAAGTATTTTATAGACTCGTCTTTTCCTGTGTACTAAACCCATTTTTTTTAATATGTATTAAAGCATATTTCCTGTAAGCCCCACACATGCTTAACACTTAATATCAGGTGTTGTACAAAGAATCATTGTCAGAAGTGAGCAAGTAATTTCTTCACAAATATTAACACTTTGCATTTCCAAACTATCCAAGGCTTCCCTCCTTCTCCAGATAGTTTGTATATACACCCTTCACAGGCTATGACAACAGGGGATTACTCTCATTTGAACTTCCAAAGCAAAACCTGCTTAATTCTGTTTCTCCCATTAAGCAGATTAGTTGAAAAAAAATATATATATGCATATATTATTTGATTTTACAAGGGGAATTTTTAATACCAAAATATGAATTTAAAATTTAGAGTGTGCAAATATTTACCCTTCTCTCCTCTCACAATGTTCCAGACAGCAAACTTATCCCTGACAATATTCATCTCCTGTAAACACTGGCGAAGCAATTTCAGAATTGTTATTTCATTGCATATTCACTAGCTGTTGCTGGAGGTATTTTGTTCAGCTCTAATTAGCACAGTTAATAAGATCAATATTTTCATTACTGAATGCTGCAGTAAGGCAAAACACGCTTAAAAACTTACACTTACACACAAAATCCTGAGAAATATATTTATAGGGAAATCCTACTTGTCTATTTCAAAAGCAAAAAAGCCCTCAAAATTCGAGAGAAAACACTTTGGGTGTTTGTCATTTTGCTGAGGACAGAAATTAAAATTGAAACATCCATATTAGTTAGGGGTGCTTTTAGAGGCAAAGGGAGTCTGTTCTAATTGGATTTTTTGCTACTACTTCCTTGTGCCCAATGGCTTTTTGGGGAGAAATAAGCGCTGCAGTTTGACTCATTTGCACAGACCTTGGTGCTGACACCATCACTCTCCTTGTACTCTTGCCTGACTTCAAAAAAAACCCAACAACAAAAAAAGCCAGAAACCTGAAAAAAAAAGCAGAGGCATTATAATCTAGCAGCAGCGTTTAAAATTCAGCTTCAACTCCGGCAAACAGAGATTGAAGGAAATGAAAACAATGCAGCTGCAGCAGCCAAAATGAGCGCTAGCTCTGAGGAAAAAGCAGAGTCCTCAGCACCCCTCCCCTAAAAATGGAAGCCCTGGGCCTTGGGGTTCTTCCATGTGCAGAGAACATCTTTTCCTGCCACAGAACACACAATGGTCTCAGCCCTCTCTGGACCTTGTGACAGCCACCACAGCACAGAGAAAAAGGGAATACAAATGTCAGATATCCTGTTTCTCAGATCTCTCAGCTTTGTTTTTTAGCACTCTTCATGTCTAACAGTAATGAGTCAGAACAGGATCCTGACTCTGTAACTCTTCTTTTTTTCCCTCCTGAAATTTCTTTCTTCTTTTTTTAAAAAGAAAAGCTCAAATCTGTACTTGGAAAGCATTCTTCCATCCTTTCACTGAACTTATTAAATGAATTGACAATTCACAGTGACTCCACCTCTGTGGAGATGTCACTCAGGAAACTGTGAATGTAAACTACCCTAAAATAATTCCATGCTCATGTTGAGTAATTATTTTAAAAACTGTTCCTGCAGAAAAATATGATCACATATCAAAGGGATACTGTATAATTAAGCAGCAAGACACACCAGGGAGCAGAACATAGGTTTAGGTGCTTTATTAAGCATCATCCTGAAGGCAGGGGTTGTCAAAGCAGAAAGACGTGCATTATATGGCACTGCTGGTAACATAAAGCTGTTCCCTAGGGTAACACATCCTGCACCTGTTGAGGTTTTGCCACCCACTGTGTCCACTCAAATTGGTTTTCTTCATTCCCATACCCATCTCTTCTACTCAACTGATTCTACTTCCACCCCAACTAACCCGCTAAACTTGTAGTTTACAGCATTGGAGCTGTTAAGATATCTACAAGGCAAAATCACAAAAAGACAAGAAAAATTTGGCCTAATATTTCTACGAAAGGCAAGTGAAAATGCTGATGAAACACACTAGGCAGCTCCCATGCATATTCAGTTTGCTATTAGCAGTATGAGCTCTCATAAAATACCTGTTTTTTTAAGATGACAATTACAGCAGCAAGGCCAGCTTGATCTACTGTCAAAATATGAAACACTTAATTTAAGAAATGGAGAAAAGCTATTTAATAGGGGGAACATAAAGAGAAGCCATTTGGGAACTTATCTGATTCCTAAGCTTCACATACTCATTTTCTAACAGACACAAATGCAAGCAGTAGCTTTAGAATTATAGGAGGTAATACATGTGCTGCTTACATACTCAAATGAGAAAATATTTGAATGGGACTGCTGTTTCTGCACCAGCAAAGAGCTGGGAGAACAGAGTGTCAGAAAACCTAAAACCAAACAGCCAAATAAAGCGGGTCCCCAGTGGACATTAGATCAAGCCAATGTCATCCTGTTCATATCTTGATTCTTCACTCTCACTTGATTGAAAATTCAGTTACATTTTTATCTGGAAGGAGAGGGGTTAAAAAATAGTAAATATTTGATTCCTTGCCTGGACATATCACTCCAGCAAGATGCATTGTTTCTCAATATGACAGCAGAGATGAACAGCATTTCCAGAGATAGCCTTTTCATTCTTTCTTTCCATGAAACAAGGCTGGATTTTGGTAACAAACAAAGACATTCATCATTAAACTCAATCCCTTGAAACCATGTGCCAGGGGTCCTGGGAACCCATCCCTTACTGATGCTACCCAGGGAATTCTCATACACTGCACATCTGTGGCCAGTTCAAATTAACACAAAGGAGAGCACTGGGTCATACCATCGAGGAATCTCAATCCAAAGACTGCTCAGAATAACTCAAGTTTATATGGCAACATTTCCCATTTTCATTAAGTCACACAACAGATTTACAGACTGTTGTACTGCATTGTCCGCTCTCTTTACTGTCTCTGTCACTAGAATGAGACACTCAAAGCCAAGTGCAGGCTGTGAAAGATAGTAATACAGTGAACTCCTTCATATTTTATAAGCTAATTTGCCAGGAACTTCAGCATGTTCTTACAGGCTGCTTCAGCTAGGAAAGAGAACAGAAGTTGTTGGCCAGTCTCATCAGAGGGCAAACAGACCTTCCCCAGCCCCAGTCCCTTACTGGGAACACCTTTGTACCACGGGCTGTGCAAATCAGAGCAGGAAAAGGCCCAAGATAACACATGATGGTCATCATTTAGCACTATTTGTGAGGCCTTTTGACAATACAGTATCTATAGGTGTGCATGTTTATATAGATATGCATGCATATATATAAATATGTATTTCCATACCAGAAAGTCACAAATTCCTTGATATCCTCAGGTGAGAGCAAACCATATACAGTGTTAATAGAGGAGACTGCTCTGCCAATGGACAGAGAGGGAAAGTGAGTGCAAAATAAAGCTTTCTTGTGTGGGTCTGAAGTAGACAATTGCTGCTGTGGAATAGTCTGGAGGCTGTAGCTGTGGCTAAAAGGGGAATAGCACCAATATCTTCTCACAGCATTTCCTCTCAGGGTCTAATTAAGCGTGTTTTGTGAAGAAAAGAAATTTATCCTGTAAACGTAAAACCCACTGCAACTCTACTCCAAATCTTTGGCTACAGACACCAAAACCAGAATTATGTTCTTATGCTCTTAGAGATACTAAACAAAACCACCAAGAAATCAAAACCAGAAACCTAAAACGTTCAGAAACAACTGCCGGGAAATTTGTCTTTATTTGTTTGTTTGATGGTGGTCTGTACCCAATAGACAGTGCATCCTCCCAAACCATTCAATTAAATCAGACCAAACAAAGAACCAAAATCCATCCATCTCTCTCCCCATCCCCATTCACAGGAAAACTTTGATCTGTCATGCTGGCAATAAAACCAAAAGAACACCCGACCAAAACATTCCTATCACTCCACAGCATTACTTAGACTCTGCTAGTTAAACTCCACTCAAGTAATCAGTTCCCATTTATTGGTTCAGTTATCTCCTGCTCTCTGCAATCAAACAAGAAACTAAAATAACGCAAGCAATGCAAACACGGTGAGGCAGGGGATGTGCTATTTGAAGGTCAAGTAAAGCAGCATTTGAAGTCAAGTGGCAGTCAAAACCCTGCCTTATTGTGCTGCCATTGCACAATGGGTTGTGCTCACCATTACACTGAAATACAACCTGACATCCTCTGGAATTTCTGCTCGTTTACACCAGAGTAAATCAGCAAAGGTTTTGGATGATAGGAATTAAGTTCATTGGTGACTGAGCTTAGTCACGTCACAGAGGGATACCTGTGCAATGTTTAATCAGAGAGAGCTTAGCTCTTTATGTATAAATTCTAGATCTTCTATGATACAATTTTCTGTTCTCCCAGTGAATTGTGGCTTAAAGTTTGTTTAATTCTGCCACAGCATGTATTTCATGTAATAGTCTCCCCTGCAGAAAAAATTCCTACCCAAAGTACTAGGCTATTTCAGAAAGAAATCACTCTTATTTGCCTGAACTGGTTGGCATGGTACTTAAATAGCCACATTCACCTAGTGATTTCTCTAAATGCTTGTTTTCAAATGCTTTAAATTATTTTTGGTTCTGTCAAAGTTAGAAAAAATTAGATGAGTACAGAGCACATAAGATTTAGAACATGCTCTTATAAATCACACATTCAAATTGGGAGCATGTAAAGCAACAGGCATATTAATGTCTGGACCACCAATTTCTATTCCTAGGCCTATGAGTAATACTTCAGTTAGGCACAGAGACTTCTAAGTGAGAGAAAAAAAAAATACAAAAGAAACAACCAAAGGGCAGAGAGACTATGTAAATCCTCAGATGGTTTTGACATTTAAGTGTATCAGTTTTCAGATAAGCCATGGACTTTGGATGACATGTGATAGAAGGAGTGAACTCAGCAATGGAAGAGAAGAATTAGCAGTGCATTAAGCAGCTCTGTTCCAGTCTGATGGAACTGTGTGTTTTTAAAGGCCACCTGGCATATCAGGCATATCCTTTTTCAGTCTCTACGTGTTACAGGGCTGCAGACCCCAGACAGATCTCTGCAGTATTTAGCCATTTGGGGATGAAAGACTGAAGTGTCTCAAATCTCTCTCTTCTCCTTCACCATGACCCATGGAGCAGACCCCAGCTGAAGGTTAGATTTTGTAAAAGGCCTGCTCACTGCTGGCTAAAATCCTTCACTACATTCTACCCTAAATGATGTTTAAAACTCTCAGAGTTAGTCTCAGGCCATCAGGGCATGTTTAAAGCGTGCTACAGAAACCCATGGGTGCAGTTCTTTGGTCACTGGAGCAAGACTTCCACCTGGATGGCACGTCAGGTGAGGAGCAGTGGGTCCGAAATCCTCCCTGTGGGACCCATGGAGCAGCTGTGTCCTGGGCAGTCCTGTCCTCGTGTCCCTGTGTCCCCCTTGGCACCGGGGAGCAACACAGGGCGTGTCTGAGGACTTCCTGCAATGAGGGCATTTAACAATCTGACTGTGTGGGCACAAACATGAATTACCTGCCCTCACATCCCCTGGGCACAAACTGAAACAGCTCAGGTGACCTTCACACGCCACCCAGGCCTGCCTGATGCCATAGAGAGAGCTGACAAGCTTCACTTAAACAGGAGCCAGGCCTGATATTCCCAAAAGCAGGTTCCTGCACTCTGACCTTCCTCCTCACACTGGGAAAATTCAAATCTGTTATTTTACTGGGAAAGAAAGCCCTTACTCACCTTTTTTCTTACATCACAGGCCTTTGAGCAACCTGGCCTAGTGGAGGCGTCTCTGCCCACGGCAGGGGAGTGGACTAGAGGATCTTTGGAGTTCCCTTGCCCACGGCAGGGGAGTGGACTAGAGGATCTTTGGAGTTCCCTTCCAGCCCAAGCCAGTCTGTGATTCCCTCAGCATCCAGCCTTCAAGTCAGCTGTGCAAAATCGGACACGAGAAGAATTTATTGAGTTTGCTAATGACACTGACCTGGTTTTCCTTCTGACCTTTTCTTTATTTTCCAGTGAGTGCCTTCCTTCATAGCACTTAATGATGTTTAGAATCAGATTTTTAATTAATGTGCCTAAGAAGTAGATAGTCATTTAGGATTTTAACAAATACCTCATAGGCTAGGCATATCAGCTCTACTGATGAGGTAGGCATATAAATGCTTTTGAAAATCAGTCAGACATCTATATGCAGCTTAGAGCACCATATGACCCTAAAAATAATCTAATCTTCAAGATCTAAAAAGCTTTCTAAATTCTAAATTTAGAAATTCTAAAAATTTTGGTTTTCATGATGTATGTCATGCATATACACAGAGAGAATATTTTTCAGTCTCTTTCAAGCAAGAATAGAAAACATTGAAAAAAATACAAACCCCAATCCTTTGAGCCTCATAAACTTTCAAGGGAAATTAACTGTCCTGTAATCCTGCTGGTAGAAAATGAGTGTGAGTTGCAAGCAGTATTCCAAAGCACAGTAGCAAAAGTAATTGGCTTCCCCCTCCATCCCAAAGTCCTTGACCTTTTGCTCCTCATTAGGGACATAAAACATGGGGAAAACAGTTACATTTGTCATATTTCTTGTAAAATTATACAAGTAGAAATTGAAACAGTTTGGAGTCAATAAAGCAAATTTGAAAAGCTGCCTGTAGGAAATTGCTAAGAATAGAATTGCTCAAATCCCCTTGAAGTGATTCTAGCAGTAGTTGTGCCACTTGCATTTGTATGATGCACTTCAAAGTATTAAAACTTTAACAGAGTGAAATTATAAACAAAGTTGTAAAATTTAAAGATGCTAAGACATCTGCTACTGTTCTGGTATTTAAACCGCAGATCCTGGTGAAATAAAAGCAATCATACAAATACCTGAATTTAGAGACTTTCTGATCCCTACTTTTCTCCATATAATTAATTACTGGCATTAAAGGGTCTCATTGAGAGAACAGCAGAATTGGAACATACTGTAACCTACACATTATTGCTCTTTTTTGACTTAGGGCATATTTAATTTAAACCCCAGACCCCATAAAGCAGAACACCACCCCAGGTAGATTCTACTACTATTGACAAAAGTTTGTAACTTACTGCTAAGACAAAACAATTGCCTGAACTTCAAGCCCTAGGATTTAAGAAGTAAATAACTTTAGGCAACATCTGACAGCATATTTCAGGCACAAATATTAATGTCTACATTAATAGAGGCACTAACGTTGCCTCAGACAGAAGCATAAGAAAGCAATATTGATAATAATTTCATTAAATAGGGGACATTAAAATAACTGATGTATCAGCACAGAAATGTTGCATTTCCAAAATTGCAGTAGAGCATCTCTTGATGAGAATATTCATGCTGCAAATCAACACTGAAAGAAACACAGTAGTTGCTCTAAAGGAGGAGGAGAGAGAGCTCCAGTCAAGGGTGTAAGATTAATTGCCACTTCAACGTATCACTCCTAAGTAATTTGCAATAGTCAGTCAGCTTCTCAGTCTTCAGAAGTTAAAGCAATAAGGCAAGCAAAAATAATTGAACCTGTAGGTTTTTTGCATGTCTACTAGTTCTACATATAACGTTTTTCTATAGTGTGCGTGTATATATACATATAGCGTATATATATGTGTATAAATAACATATGTAGTTTTCTAGAAATACCAGTTGTACAAATATTACTGTAATTGCAATGAAGGATGACACAAAGATACCCAGCAGGGTATGTGGGACACAAATAACCCACCTTGCTAGGTACCTGTACGTTAATGAAAGGATAAATTACCAGCAGTGCCACCTCATGCAAACTATCACATTTAAGGACCCCGCAGAACAGACCTAAGCCCAGTTTTGACCCCTATACAATGTAGAGCATCAGGGTAGTCAAATTTGCTTCTCTTTCATTTTTTAAATATATTTTCTATGTGTTTCTCTATTATTTCAGTGTAGAAAATATCTATATCCCTGTGTTATGCTTCTTCACAACATGTACAATTCCTCTCCCTTGCCTACTGACACGAGAAAAATAACTCATATAATCAATTAACAGCATAAATTTTCTCTTTAAAAATCTGACAAATTTGAAATTTCACAAGTAAATTAAAGTAACATTCCGTTTGTTATGCATAATTAGAAGACACATTTGCTAATTATGATTTAGGAATAATACCTGAGAAACAGAAATTATATCATTCCATTGTGATTTGTTCTCTGATTCACACATGAAGCAACCTATTTATTTACTACAACAACAAAAAAGTTTAATCCTTAGAGCCAAAATCTGGCTTGTGAAGAGTTGCCACCATTTCTTAGGGGTGCAAATAGAAACCAACAGAAAGATATATTAAATGGCCTATTAAAGACCTATTTACAAAAATGTTTGCTGAATAAATTTTGATATCCAGATACATAACTAGTCTAGTAAATCTGCAAGCTTCAATGTACAGAAATCTCTCCAGAATACCTCCTGACATTTTGGAATTTATTTATTTATTCCCTACCAACCTGCTTATTAAACAACTTCTTTATTTAATTATTATGAAACAGCAAGTTTGCACATCAAAGGTTGAGAGTTTCACGATTTTTTTTCAAGATCCCATGCAGAAACACATTGACAAAGCTGCCCTGTGCAGCCATTTTCAAATATCAATGTATAAATCTCTTTTTCCCAAGGAAGAAGTGTCCGTGGGAGCTGCCGTGGTGTGGCCAGGGCTCCAGGCTCCTGGAGACTGTGGTTACAGACCTCCAGCGTAGCCACATTCTTCTTGTCTAGCCTCGTAATTTTTTTGCCAGGTACTCTGTACGTTAAGTTGTTTCATTTCAATTGCCCCGAGGGTTTCTTCCTCACTAACTGATGATGGGGAGCTCGATGCATCATTACTTTAACATGGAACAATGTGATAAAGCTGTAGGATTCCCCAGTAAAAAAAAATTACTGGTTTTGCTCTTAATAAATTAGTTCTCTAAATATTCAGCTGCACATCAGCAAGGCCTTTGTGTTTGGAATGGTATTTAGGAGAAATATTTTACTGGCTCAACTAATTTCTATATAACAAAGGATAATTTCAAACAGCTTACTTGCACACACAAAAGAAAATATGGAGAGAGGGTGAAGAGATGAACTTGCTTCACACAAAAAACACAGCACACTGCATATTCGTAAATGCCAATAACAGGTTTGTTTTCTTTTAATGGCCTAATTAAACTGAAACAACATAGGAGACCTTTGGGGGCTACAGTGATTATAGCTCACCAAACCTAGGGTTGTTTATAGATGCAGAGGTTGTATTTTGCTGTTCATTCTGTAAGACCCTTATCTGAAGCCTCAGAATGGCTTAGGAATCATTTCCCAGTCACCTAAACAGAGCTCAGGCAGTTTCAGAGAAAAGCTGCCAGGCTGTAAACAAATCTCATTCTGTCTACATTCCTATTGCCTCAGTTCCCAAACTTGCATTTCTCTGCATTTTGCATATTCTTTGTTTAAAGTTTTAAATTACCACAGGTTTTCCTCTCCCAGCAATCTCAGTGGGGAGAGACCATCTTAAAATATATTTTACTGGTAGTCCTTTTCCTCTTTGGTGCTGTATGTTGGGATAGCAGTTTAGGAATCTCCTGTTAACTCAATCTACCATACACCTTAATCTTTTTGAATTTCTGCTGGCATCCTCCAGCAGTTTCCTTACAGACTCCTGTGCATCTCTGCCTATGACCTTCTGTCTAAAGCTTAAAGATTAAGAGTTCCCTAATGCTTTCACAGACATAACTGATGGGGTTTAGAACAGTCCCTGCTATTGTCAAATCCTATCACTGATCTAGAGCTGAATATCAGAAGGTTGTGGCACTGACGCCTTAAACAAACTCTCATTTCTTTATCACATTGGATCCAACAAGATTCTGGATGTACAGTGCATCCAACAACACAAACAGTACATTAGTTCCTATTTCTTGGCAAAAAGGGTGATGCTCCTCATATTAAATTACACTGTCTCCCAAAATTGCTTGGTTTGTTACATACTTGATTTCTTCCAAAAACTTGAGCCCTTATCTATGCCTGGGAAAGAAAAAAATAGTCATTTAAGTAGTGGAAAGGAATGATTACCAAGTCTATTAATAACACAGTGATAATCTACCTCTTCATGCCACACGTTCAGAGTGGAGCCTTCCTGTGTTCCGTGGTTCAGTGGACTGGAGATCCTGGCTGTATGTGCCATGTGCCACAGCTCTTTGGAGAAGTCAGCATCCCAAACTGCCTTCTACACTCCCTTTTACACAGCGTATCAGGACCTGTGCAAGGACAAAAACGGGGCTTAATATTCCAGCAATTGTACAGAAAAATTATGATGCTATGAGGTCGCGCTCACGCGTAAAGGGGCTGATCTGGTCCCAGGAAAATCAATAAAGTTTTGTTATTGACTTTGCTAGGAGCAGCATTGATCTCTAAAGGCAACAAATGCATTGAATTAGGTTAGTAATTACTGTTCCCACGACCGAGTTAAAAGACAAATGAGTAGTTAAGTGAGAGTCTGGTTACAATATCACATCACAGGGCTTCCTGGTTATTTTCTTGTGGAATTCAGACAGCAGAATTTCAAAGAAAATATTCTCCAACCAGCACACACAGGAGTTTTATATATATATAAAAAAATACCTTACAAATAGAAAGATTGTAAATCTGTCTCCCACCAAAAGGAACCTAAAAATCAAAGTTAAAGACATCCTGTTAAAAGGCTGAATGAAGATCTGCTGATTTTTTGACTGAGAGTTTCACACAGTTCTGGCTAAATACATTAGAAAATCCATTCTGTCAGGACTGAGTATTTAATTTAAATATGTTTTCAGAAACTGAGACTATATCTTGATTGATGAAGCATTGCATAAAAACTCTGTGGGAGAATGCCATGTTAAAATGAAGAAGCTTTTAACACAGACGTTGGAAACTTCTCAAAGTGGATATTCACACAGATCTTAAGACTTGCATGATCCATTTATATGCACAGTTTAGAAATAATGGCATTTCCTTTTCGGAGGGGTCTCACAAGTGTGCTCCCAGTGATTACATGGCACAGCCAGGCAATTCTCAGAATGAAACACTCCACAGAAAAAGACGACCTATAATGTAATAGGTTATGTACCACAGAAGACAGCCTAGAAATATTTAAAGTGTTGAAAGTGAAGAAAAAAGCATATTTATTTTTTATTTGCTGTCTCATTCTAAGGGCAGAAGCACCTTCATTGCTAAAGATACTGACTCTGCATTACTCAAATATACATAGATATATGAATAGATAATAATGCATAGTAATACAAGGAAATGAAACTATTCCTGTGCTTATAAAATCCCTCTTACAGTGAAACCATTGGTAACTAAGCACTTGGCCAATAAGACCTCTTCAGTGGATCAGTTCTTAATGATGGAAACTAGGCTAACACTTTTAAATTCTGTTTGCATATGACCTTATTTCCTTTCTCCCCTTTCCCTAAACTGGAATATTACCATTTTTTTCTCAAAAAAACCTACTTCAACTTGAGTGCTGCAGAGAAGACAAGCCATTGCAAAGCACTTAAATTCCCAAACAAGCAGCCAGACTCAATGTAAAACTGACCTTTCTGATTCAAGAAGTTTTTTTGAAAATTCAACATGACACACATAAAATCTTTATTGTCAGCAGCCAAGCAGTTCAGAGCTAGTTCTGTAATCCCAGTGTGGGACCTAAAAGGCACACAGGAAGCTGGATTCAATTTTTCACTCAATTCCAGAAGTTACCCATTATCCTTCCTTACTAAGTAAAAGGGTTACTTTTCCTTGGCAAGCTCCTTGGTATGCAGGGCTAAAATTGGGTTTCAGTCACAAAAGACCTGTCAGTAGACATTAAATTATCTAATTACTACTGAACATGTTATTGAACAAGTCATATTTAAAGTAGGAATGACACAAATCAAAATCCATTCTTAAAATAGCCCTAAGTGATACACATGCACCAATACAGCTTCAGCATTCTGCCTCTGTCTCATCCACAGTGTCCAGTGTGAGTCACAACTCAGACTTGTGAAATGAGACAATCTCAATACTTTCGGCTTAATAGGAGATGTGGTGAGAAGCAATGCAGGGAAAATAAAGCCATCCAATCAAGACTCCAGTTTTTAAAAGACAACAATTTCAGCTCATGGGGGTTTTATTCATCAATAACAATTGCAGTGAGACCCAACACAGAAAATAGATCTTTAATATCAATAACACAAAATGCTACCTTGCTAATGAAGACATACGAGTTTATTGATTAGTTGTGCAGGAATGTTTATGTTGGTTTTGCTTCTAATTGCCCATATATGGATGAGCTCTTCAATTTTACTGCATCTGCAAGCAAGGACTTGTAGAAATGGTAGTAAGGGCTTTATTATACCCTGTCTCCCCCCTCCCATCCTTCTTACAGTCTAAATATTCCCCCAGCTGCATTCTGCTGTGCTTGGTGTGCACTAAGCCCAGAATCACATTCTGCCTATGGAAATCCAGCTCACCTTAATCACGTGTGAGTTTAGGAAACAATGGGCAGACTCTGCTGGCACTTTCCTGCCAGGGACCTGGGCTGCAGGACCCCCAGACACCAACACAGCCACAGCACCAGCAAGATGCCAAGAGGATGCAAACCCATCCAATCCTACAGTGGTGCTCAAAAGCATTCCATCAGGACAGCCCCTTGAAGGATGTGACCCACAGACATTTGCCTGCCCTTGTTATGGCCAACCTACCTGCCCCAAAAGCCTGCAGCTTAAGAGTGCTCACAGCAACTCCTCAGAGAGCAAGCTGCACAATCTTGGGCTCTTGGAATAGGGAGGAATGCATAATCTTCAAAGAATATGAATGAAATGAGGTTTAATATACATATTACTTCTAAATCGGCTTTGATTTTTCTTTCTTTTTGCTCAGTTTCTTATATTGATATGGACCAGATGCAAAGTTCACAGCCTGATCCTGCTCTAAACCTATGAAGTTTCAGAGGCGTACAGATTCAGCATTTGGTTTTGTCTGACTTCTGGAAGAAAATATCAGCAGAGATTTTCTTCAATTAAGACCAGCTGCTTCTGCTATGACTGTGAAGGGCAAATTAAGATTTTTGTACCTTTAGAGATGGAAAAACTTATAAAAAATTACTTTTGCTTAAGAGTTTATTCTTAACATTTTTCTTACTGAGATGCTCAGAGGAGAGGTAACAGCTTTTAATTACAGTTTGTTTTCTTCCTTGTTGAACACTTCCAATTTTACTGCCTGTGGTCTATCTGGGAACCAACAAGGGGGAATACCCTATATTCCTAACTAAAACCAAAAAAATCTAGCCCTCAATGCAAAACTGCATTGTACAAAACATACAGTGTTTTTCAGCATATAAGCAGCGTTTTTTCTGCCTTTATTTAAAAGCATGTGCCTTTCTCCACAGGGATGCACAGAACTACTCCAGGAAAATACGGCCTGCTCACCGCTCACTGCTGCTGCCTACGTCAGGACTTTGGAGCAAACAGGACATTTCAGCCATTTGCAGGTGACTCCAAAGATCTCATCCCTCCGTTTTTCAGTCAGAATGAATGTAAGTACCCAGGGACGTGGAAGAACAGAGATTTCTTTAGGTCATTTCAGTCCTTACCTCACTTCACAGAGCAGGACATGCTGCATTCCTATCACTGCCTTCCCATAGTTGTCTCATTGTTATTCAGAGCACTTAGAAACTTAACAGGATCTTCAAAGTACACCTTGAAGTACTGGAGTGCTTTTTCCCAAAGTATCAACTAATGTACCAATTTCATAAGTCAACACACTTATTCAGTTTTCTATGAAAAAATAAAAAAATAGAAAGATCCAGAAAATAAGATAGAATAAGATGAAAACCCCATTAGTACTGTGGCAATTAAACACCAATAATTGCCATAAAGAAAATAGTATTTAGCCAATTTTGCTTTGATTCCATACCTGTCAGCACTCTGGTTCTCCGACTTTTTTTCAGAGAGCATCACGAGAGATTCACTGATTACAGGATAAATTGCTCCTTTCTCTTTCCTATATACAAGGCATGATACCTGCAGAAAGAATTTGGCAATCTTAAATCCAATCTGATTTTGACACCACATTCTGTTTGGTTATCAGTTTTGGTGTGTTTCAAGAAGTTGCCATTAAGCTGAACACACTAAAATTCCCAAGAATTTTCTCCCATTTCACATTCCAAAGATAGGCATCAAATTGGTCTTTTTCAATTTCTTTGACTGACCCATGTATACTCCATAATGAATCTGAACAATAACTACTAGCAGCTCTGAAGGTATTTCGTGCAAGTCTCCACGTAATCTAGGATGCCTGCACATCTATGTGAATAAATGGCCTCGTACACTAAGAGGAACTATTTATTTTCATATCCTTTAAAATCCCACCATGTATTTAGTTATCTTTTACAAATCTGACCCAGGAACTAATTCAGAGCTGTTAGGACAGTGAGGATTGCTTTCTTCCTCGAAATTCAGAGACACAAACCAAGGGTGAAAGCATGATAAATAATATTGTGGACAGCCCCATTTTAAGGTTTTAATAGTGAAGCTGATAGACAATCTTCTCGATTAAAGGAAATTTTAGAGAGAAATCAATGCAGAAGTGATATTGTTTTTTGAAATATTTAAATGAATATAGGCAGAGTAACTTTTGCATGTATTATACAGCTTCAGTGCTAGACTATATCTGACAAGGATGGAGGCTTAGTGGGACTCTTCTGTCCTTGGTGCCTGACTAAATAAAATTTCTCTGAACCTCATTTATAAAGAAGTAGCTGTTAGCCCTAATTTCCACAGCAGTTATTATTCTACTAACACAAAATGTTTACATTAACAATTATCTCCTTTATATTACATGCCACCAGAATGCATGACTACTTGTTTCAAATATGTCAATAATACATTAACCAAAATCTGTGAATGTTCCCCCAAGAACACAGTGCAAGCCCTGGATGGGTTGGATACATTTAAGCAGCTTGCTCTATAGAAGCTACTTTGAATATCCACACAGTTTATTAGAAATTGCCTGTCTATACTACTCCAATCTAAATGTGGAGGAGCCAGGACCATTTTCTCTGGACAATAAATATTTGGTCAAAACCTGATTTTCATTCCAGAAGAGAGCAATTAGAAAAAAAGCAACAAAACAAATCTTTTTTTTTTTTNTTGCAAATATTATGATATTAAAAAAAAAAGCCAAAATCTTCAAAAATATGTCTGAAATACTTTTCCCATGAAATTTCTTTCTGTGGATCAAGCACACAATCTGGCCTCCTTAATAAAAATATTTTTCAAGTAAAAAATTGACAGGAACTACCAGCTAAGTTCTTTAAAAAAAACCCAAAAGACATACAGATACAGAGCAAAAATCTGATTCTTTGACTTGTTCAACATGGCAAATAAAAACTGTAATTTTCTCCATGGTGCCTTCCTAGGAAGGAAAGCCATCTCCTCTTATTCAGTCCCTCAGAAATCATGATACATAAAATTCCACAGGGACTGGTTTTCCAAACCTGTCCTCGCTTTCCTTTAAAAGCATTTCATACACTTGTAAATATATGTGTATATATGAAATGATGAGAAGTGTGTCTCCCACAGATATAGCCTAGAAAATGCCACCATAATGAGCAGATAAACTATTGGGTCATTAGTACAGGAGGACTGGAAATGCTAGGAAAATATGGCCTGCTCATTGCCATGTTTTAGCAAAATAAGAAAATATGGGAAAAAAAATTAGCAGTAACCCATCATTCCATGCACAGGACATTTTGCACATTTTAGGGCCTTGCAAATGAGTGTAAAACATTTATCCCTCATTTCTGGAGACATTCACTATGTTTACAATACACGTATTTATCATCAGCTACTTTTCAGATATCAGTCATATTTCAAGCTCAAGAGGTTTACCTTTGCAGTAGAAAATACATGAAAATGAGAATTAGCAGTGGGAAAATACCAGAAACTCTGATCTCCGTTCTTTTAAAGATGTCAGAAATTAAATATTTGCAGTGATATCAATGGGGCATTAAATCTGTAACTAATTCCATATGTGTGAAAGCTGTAAGGATTAAAAGTGTAGAAGGATGCTGTACAATAAATCAAAAACATAGCAAATTCTGCAAGGTTGCTGAAGTGAACCGCTCCAGGCAATCAGGATATGAAAATTAAATCAATTTATGGGAGGAAAAACCATACTTACCCACTAAGTATTAACTACTTCTAGTACAGTAGCACCTGGATGATTCAATCCTTTTATTCATGCAACTATACGCACATAAAGAAAAGGAAGGTTCTAGACCTGAAGGTCTAGATTTTGGGCTTAGTTTTTAAATACTCAAAAGACTGAGTCAACCCTTGGTTTACTGGGCACATGGTCACAGAGGAGAGTGATTTGTACATCAATTTCTAACTAAAACTCTGTACAAGTGGGCTCAAATCTGGGGTTATGTCAGCTAGATCAGGTTGGACTTATTTTCCATAATGAAAATTTCCATAATTTTCCATAATGAGAAAACTTTATACACATAATTGCTGCAATAAGACTACAGCTGTTTGTACAGCTTGCAACTTCTATTTATACTTAGCTCTTCAAAATGACTACCATGATGAAATTAAGTAACAGAGAAAATGGCCCAATGGCTAATTTGTGTCCTCTTAAATCTTTCTTCTATGAGCAGCAGAATTAGGTTTGATACCCACTGGCCCCCATGTGACCTTCAATGGCAAAACCTTTAAGTGATAAATTAAATTCATCCACCTAGCTGTTGTTTACAGATTTATCTTGCTCGGGAACAGACCTTCAGCAGTGGAGACTCCATGCCAGTGGAGGTGTATTAAAAACAAGAGATAGACTGGTATAGACTGCAGATCAGATATGTTATTAACCTGCCAGGTGGTAAAAAATACAGATTTCAAGTTCCATAAGAAAGCTCTGGCATCCTGGCACAGAGAGGTCAGCAAAGTGGGCCTCCCCAAAAAAGGGCCAATGAATTTCTTGAGCTGTCTTCTGGCATGCTTCAGCCCTGTGAATCAAATAACTGAGGAAGGCTCATAAAAGTGAGTAAACAAACATAAAAGGGTGGCCCTGAGTGCTATTGTATTTCAGAGCTGGCTCAGTGCTCTTGTTAAAGGGCTGCTACAGACATATACAAAGAATCATATGAATAATGCTGGAGCCATCTACCTACAGCACAGAAACGTGATCTTTTCTGTTCCAATGTGTCAGAAATTTGTTAGAGCTGGAAAAAAGTTTATGCTTGCCTACAAAGGCCATGATCTCTAGCTCAGTGCCTTTTTTTCATACAGGGCTGGGAGGTGAAAAAAGCCCAAAAATTTATTCAACCCTTGCTGGCTTAATAACTTTAACATACTATTTCTGATGAAGATGAAAAAATCAGACTTGTAAAAACTGATCATAAAAAAGAAAAAAGAGGCTTTAACTAACAAAGGAGGAAAGGAAACTATGGGAGGCAGTTTAATGCTTCAACATCGGGTAACAATACAAGTCTCAAGTCTTTAACTTATTAATTTGAAAGGGTTTGGCTCCAACTCTTTATTTTGGCTTTTCATTTTTGTTTGTTTGTTTTTCCCTCCCAAAGGAAATCTGGATTGTGGATGATTACTTTGAAAACAAAGCAGTACAAAACTGTGGCAGAGAGACTCTTCAAAGAGATAATTTGAGGAGCATAACATGCTTTATATTAACACTCACTTGCAATAGTGACGGGCCTCAGGGTTTGGTGACACAGCCTCACGTTAATTACTCACTAACGAAATGGGGTTGCCTGCAATACAACATAAATATTAGGATAAGTAGTTTCAAGAGGTTAGGCTAAAAGAAAGCCTTTTTTTGAAAACATTAAGAAGTCTGGGGAGGTTAAATACAAAGTTGAAACTAATACACACACGCACAATACCCTTTTCTAATTAGCATGAACCTCTGGCAAGGGATCTGCTCACAAAAGAGCACTAGAGATAAGACAGCTGTTAATGTCCAGAACTGAACAGCAGAGATTTTTAATCTGTTATAAAATTAAATGCTACATTCAAAGTAGAAACATAAGATTACTAATTTAGAGCACAAGAAGATCTGCTAAATTTTCCTAGAACTACAAATTGATTTCAAGTTAATCTCTGTGGGGATTGGACCTGAACTCATGAACCACTGCTGACCAAATGGGATCTTTACAGACCATGAACTCCCTGATCAACCTTATGTGGAAGTTTGATGATTTAGAAAATGTTCAATAAGATAGGCTGTGAGCCAGAGCTGCATTACCTGGGAGAGCTCTCCTGAGAACTTGGATGATCCTGCTGGAGCACTGCTAACCACTCACACGTGAGGGGCACACCTATAGAGCATTGGATTCTGACCACTCACACGAGGGGCACACCTACAGAGCATGGGATTCTGACCACTCACACATGAGGGGCACACCTACAGAGCATGGGATTCTCCAGGAGAAGTCATTTCGATTCAGTAGAAGCAGCAGCAGGATTTCAAATTCAATCTATGATCCAGATGGAGAAATGAAACTATCTTCCCTTTAGCTACTGTCTCAACCTCTGACAAGCCATGGCTTAATTATGTTATCACCTTTGGTAATGTGCCTAGTCAAAACTGTCTTACACTGTTTTGTGTTTTTAATAAACTCATTAGAGTTACACAGGAGGAAAATAGATTTTTCTGTGATCAGGATCTCTGCTTTACAGCAGAATGGAAATCAGTCAGAACAGGGGTGCCAGAGGCCTGCCCCTAAACTGCCTCCTGGAAATCCCTCAGCTAGGGAAAAGCTCCTTCATTATTGAAATTACAGTTGCCTATTAAAATTTACATTTAAAAATGTCACCTTTTATCTTAGTTTTCTAGTCGAATGTTTTGGAAGGCAGATAAAACAATGTACTCTCCTGTGGATTAAGAAGTGCAATTGAAGTTTGGGTTGGAGGGACAGGACCTGTGCCATTATCTGTGGCTTGAAAAACATATAAAACCACAGCTCAGGAGAAACCACAGCAGTTCCACATCGTGTTTCCGCTGTTCTGTGTGCTGAGGCCATCGCTCTTGTTCATTTTTGTTTTTTCTGCTGTCTCAGGCTGGACTAGCCCTAACATGTACAAACTTCTCTGCAATTCCAAATCTTGCACTTCTTTTCTGTGAGATCAGGGGTGGGGTGAAGTGCTGTTAAGCCAACTTTGCCAGAGAATGGAAACACGAAACATTTCCCACTCTCACCCATCCTAGATTTTAAACACAAGAGAGAGGAGAAGTGGCAGGCACCAAAGAGTTGAAAAGCATCCTCTTCAAGGCAGCAGCTGTTTGCCCTGAAAAATACAAGTGGCCACTCCCTGGGGTCTCCTGGGAATGCCAAGGGCAGTTCTGGAAAAACCAACCAAATAAATAAATAATTCCCAGCAAAATGGAAGTCTGCCTCCCAGAGGATATTTTCTTCTGCCAAACTAAGAAGGTGTTTAGGAACATGGACAAAAATAAACATTCCCTTGCTGTGGATGCGGAGTGCTCTGACTTCTATGGATTTTTAGAATTAGTTCAAGGAAAAATTAGTAGAGTGTTCCAAACACTCCAGGTGACCTGTGCCAAATGGAGCAGCTGGCATTAATAGAGTAAATTAGATGATTATATTAAAGATGAATGGCACAGCTTTACAAAAATAAATATCTAACACTGTTTAGAATTCAAATCAGCTCCAGTAGGAGCACTCCTAACGGATACAAATGAACATTGAATTAAAGTGTAGGAATGAAAATCAGAGTCTCCATTTACTTTCTCACCATGACCAGGATTCAGACTGTGAGTGTATAACAAATCTGATGTGATTTTTTTAGGTTTTACAAAAAGAAGTCCCCATCATTGTGGCATTTTAAGCACCTACCAACATCTTGTCACCTGGGAAAGATTGTACCGAGGTCAGAACAAAGGTATAGTTTGATCTTAGTGGAAACCAGAATTCCTTCTATAAAAAGACCTGGATGCTTTGCTCTGTGGTAAAATGAAAGCAAAACATTGGGGGCTTGGGAAGTGAAAAGGTGAACAGACTTTCTCAGAATTGGAAATATCCCAGTGCTTACAATATTTCGCTTAGATAGAGCTTCTTTTTGTGAAGCAAACACCAGAAGCTGCATCTTCACATCCCTGTGAGAATGTCTCAGCCTGTGCTACTGGCCATTCTGAGCACTAATCACTCTCCTGCTCCCCTGTCTAAACCTGGCCCAAAAGGACAACATTTTTCTACAAAATATTCAAATCTTTATGTGGAGGGGCAGGGACAAAACTTCCTGGGAAGTGCTTCAGCAAGTTCTAGTTGGGGGTCCGCAGCCTTTCTGTAAAGGAGAGTTTGTGTTGGCAGTAATAGGATTACCTGCACCATTAAAGGTTGCAGGAGCTCTCTCCTGGCAGGTGCAGCAAATGAAGAAAATGATTTTCAGACAATTTGGTTCATAACAGAGAGGATCAATTATAACTGCAATGAGGCTGAGCTGCACAGATCATGGTGACCAACATCAGCTCCAAAAAACATAACATGCTACATCTGAGGGGTGCTGGAAGCAGCACTGTGGGATAATGATGCACGGAAGCAGCTTTCTCAGGTTCTGAAAAGGAGAGAGAAGGCAACATCACACTATTTCCTTCCTCATCTAAGGACAATTAGGGAAAGAAAGCATTCTAATGTGCTCTCAGTGCACCACACAGTGCAGTCAAACCAAGGCAGTTTCACATGGGGTCACACCTCTGCTGAGAGCTGCTGCAGCACTCAGCTGAAACCCATGAAAAGCCTCAGCACACTGAAGAACCAAAGCCAAAACCAGGAGATGTGGCTCACTGTTATGGAAGAGGCTGTGGGAGAGAAAAATTATCAATTCATAGCTAATGGAAGGCATTACTTTTAACTCATTCTCAATCCTGAGGCTTCAATTTGAGGTGAATTACCCTTGTACCCTCTCAGACTGAAGAACTTTTTGTTTTCCAGTGCACAAAATGTGGCACTTAACTAAGTCTATTTAATATCCCAATTCTAAAAAGCCTTCCTCTTACCATCACTCCTATTAGAATCAGTAGTTATTCAATCAAGTGCATATGATGACCCAAAGAACTATGGCTGGTACAAGATCTAAAAGGAAAAATTTTGCCTAAAGCTCCTGACTATCAGAGATTGATCTTTTTGCAAGACAGCAGTTGTACTTAGGCAATTGGCCAAAGGCCAAACTAATAAATCTAATCATGAACATATATATATCTACACATATAATTTTCAGGGTTGTTTATTCAGGTATTCATTGTATTTGAAACAATGCCAGAATCAACACAGAGCAGTAAGTAAGGACATGATCCTGCACAGATCTGAGGATAGTTATAAACTTTGCAAAGTCCATCTGAAAAGAAGAGATGGGGATTAACTGTACTGAATACAAGTCTGGATTTGTACTTAAAAAACTAGGTCAGGCTGCCATACAAATCCATCAGAAGAGGAGTAAGCCTTGTACAGAACTCTAGGGTAGAATTCCCTATTATTTCAGGTATTTTTGTCTGCAGAAGAGCTTACTCACAGGCTGATGCTGAGGCATCCAAGCAGCCTGGCCAGGTGGTGATAAGAAATACAGTGGGGAAGAGTCCTTTCCTCACACAGAGCCCAAGACACCTGCAGAGCCGATGTGCTGCAAGCTCTGCAGTCCAGAATATCCCTCATTGATTACTCTGAACAACTCACACACAATAACAGGTCTGAGCCTTGCACTTCCCTTCTGTTCCCCTCCCTCACGTGCGTTTGTGCCAGCCAGCATCTCTCACAGGGAATTTGCCTGCAGCAGGATCCATGGAACACAACAGTGTGCAGATGCCTTTTTTCTTCCTGATCCTCTCTTTGTGCACACATTTGAGGACATGCCAGGGAGTTATTCCTTTATGCACAGCTGAGTGCAAGAACAGTATTTCCTGTGCTGTCCCTGCCAAGGAAGGACACATGCAAAGCTGTCAACAAGACAGGCAACAACAGCTCTGTATGAATTAAAGGAAATGTAAGAGATACCTTATAAAAACTACTAACTATTAATGGCACTACTGAAGGCAGCCCTGTGGCCCAAGGTACTTTGCAGAACACTTTGCATCAGGTGAGTGGGAAGCTTTAAAGCCTGTGCTTTAAATGATTTGATATTGGGATTCCAATCACTGCCCACCAAAATAAGGCAGCACTGTCCATCCAGCTCAAAGTGACCACCACAAAATCATTCTGGGCCATACTTTCCTAACCAGATTCTCTTGCTGAGGGAAGGATTGAGCAAGATTAGGCTCCCTTTCCAATTTCTCCAGTGATTCTTGCATTTCAGGGGTAGATTTTTCTATCAGATCCTATTCCAACCCAAATGGCAGTCTTTTTTCAGTTAAAACAACCTGATACTTTTAACAAATAAAAATAGTCTGCATCAAAACATCTTAGAATCAGAACTCTAATTTAATTTTTGTGGATCACGTGGATCAGAGGAAATTATTCAGCATAAACAACATTGCCACACAACAGCAAAACAAAACAAACAACATGAGTGCAAAACAAAAGCAAAATAAGCTTACTAAAAATTACTTCTATTTTTCACTTTATTCCATGCCCCATCTTCTTCTGATGACTTCATTTCTACTTCTCAAGATCTGGAGAGGTCAGCATTTCTTAAAAGACTCTATACCAGTACAAGATTCTAAGACCTAATGCTGTGGTATAAAAATATAGACAAATTGAATTCACATTGGTAATGGCAATTACACAACTGAATTGTTGTATATTTATAGAAGCAGGCTCCAGGAAGTCCCAGCTGAAGCAATACTGACAGCAGCCAAAATGGCCTTTATAAGAAACTGGGAGCTGTTGCCTTTTGCTTGCTGGTTCCAAGTCTGCCAGCCCTGTCCTGGGGGTACAGCAGCCACCTGCTTCCAAAGGATTCTGAGGAATAGCACACAATTCTAGGTAAATGAGAAACATTCATGCAACCACATTTTTAGTTTTACTGCTTGTGGCACAGATTATTCTCTAAACTAAAATGACATAAGACAGACAGTAATTGATCCACTGTACTTCAGTGCCCCTCCACAGTGTTTGTGCTGGGTGCTTCTAGAAAAGGGAGATGGATCATCAGCCCTTCTCTTACATGTCCTTTTCTACAAACCCATTTGAACTTGGCTCAGGGTGGGATAATCCAAGTATGGACTTCATGCCTTGCATATCAAGAGTATCCTTTATTTTTGGATACTGCAAAAATGTAATGGCTGTTCCATCCATGAGGAGAAAGCTGGCTTTTGATCCTTAGGGACTCTGTATCTCATTTCAGAGAATGTACCTGCCTTACAGCCTCTCAGTGAGTCCCGGTCCTCCCTGTTCACTGTCTTCCTTAGCCTAGAATACTGAAAACACACACACCTCCTTTGGGAAAGGATTAATACTTTTCCTATTTTCTCACATTTTTATCCTCACCTGAGTCCATATAACCATGCCAAGGCCACAGCACATTCAGAATGGGCTGTTTCTGGCAGTGTTAATGTTACAGCACTTGCAGTGCAGCAATATTATAAACCACATCTGCACCAGAAGACTGGGGGTGCTGCACAACCCACCTGCTCAGAGAGGAGCCCCAAATCATAATGGGGAATTAACAGACTCCCACAGGTTTGCAGAATTATTAGACCAGGACCTGGACAAGATATACAGCTGGTTACTCTGGATTCTTCTATTAGCTGTCCAAGACGACAGAACAAAACGATGGCAAACTGGCATTAACACACTACAGCATGCAGCACAACAGAGCAGCTGTACTTAACACCCTGTAAACCTCACTCCAGAGCCCTGCCTTTAAGAAAGAAGTGGGGAAAAAAAAAGGAGAAAGTGCCCTTTGGCCTTTGAAGCATGTTCTCTTCCTTACACAATAACTATGACTGATTCATACATCACAACAGTATATCCTGCCAGCTCAGGGCTTGGCTTAAGCCTTGTTTAAGTTTTTAATAACATACTTCATATTAGCATCCAGGTGTAAGCAACAGCAAGTAGAAGCTAGCACAGTATTTCTGCTCCTGCATGCACTTTAGGGATTCCTGAGATTAGCATTGTATTGTTCCTAGGCGAAACAGCCAAACTCAATGGCACCAGGTTTGATTATTCTCATGAATTCTGCTCTTTCTAATCTTCTTCAGTGCTCTCACCTTCCATTTAATAAATCATTTTAGACAGCCTCAGCCTTCATGCTCACATAAACTTTGTGGAGCGACACATAAAGCAGGCAAAATTTCAGGTTCAGCATGAGTTTTTTCCTGAACTATGACTGGCTTTCAAATGAAAATGTCTTTACCATACCTAAACTACATTGTTTTCATGCTACAGTTCCAAAGCTTGTTCTTGCTCACAAGAGTTGATGTGCCTCACCCTTTGCCTTGTAAGATCAGCAGATCCAAAAGACCTCAAGTCAGTTCTGCTCGTGGAAGGAACATGACAATATCTGCATCTCTGCTCAAAGGCAACACTGGAGTGTTTCAATCAGATTAATGGAGTCATAATTTCCTTTAAATAAGAATGTCCAGACATTTTTTTGCCTAACTGAGAGACCTGCAGCTTCACATTTCAGTCACTTTGTCCAAACATCTCCACAGTGACTCTGCCTGTTGCTCTCTTGGAAAGGAAATGCTCAGGATTAGTCTGGGTTCCCAGTTTTGCCATGGACACTGAACCTTCTGGGAGGAGGTGAGAGGTGGATGGATGTCTCCCCACTTCCCCATTTTATTAGGATGGTAGGCTGACATGTATTGAACTGGGCAACAAAACAATTTTTTAATCCTGACCCTGTACACAAAGTGTGATTGTTGGGGACTTGGTCACTCTAGAGAATGTCACTGACCCTGAGGACAACCAGCATTTTACCAGACTGCACTGTAGGGCATTTCAAATAATTAAATAGTTTAAAGTAATGTGATTTTCAGTTGACTGAAAAAGACAGCAAGTTGCATATTTTACAAACACCAGAAAAAAACAGGCTTATTCTTACTTACTTCAGAAAGAGGCACTAAAATAGACTAAGGTGAATATAAACTAGAATAATTTATCATGGTGATTCAGATGTAATTTCTATAAAGAAGAAAATAGCTGAACTTCAGGGTCATAAAATTGCCTTGAAATATCAATAACAATTAACATTTACATTCATCTCATTACCTATTGGAATGCATGCTTCCTAAAGCCATAATCGGAAGGCAAACAAACAAACAAAAATCATCATTGTAAACTACCATGAAATTTGAGGGTTTGCTTTTCTTCTAATCCAAGCTTAAGTAATGTTAATGTCTGTCCTATTCCTGCTTCAGCCCTAACAAAGCATAAATAAACAATTGCTTGTAGTCAAAAAGTGGGAGGGAAAAAATACTTTAAACTTTAGTCAGAAATACTGTATTTTAAGAATACTATTTCCCATGCTTCCTTCACAAAAAGACAACAGCACACAGTGAAGTGGGACAGAGCTCAGAGGATTATTGTATTTAGTAACTTGCATCCAGGAGACTTTATTTTGTAAAACAGTATTTGTTTTCTAATTAAATCATAATTTTAATATCTGTGAGGATTTCCAGAGAGTTCATGTCTATCCCACTTCAATTCAAGTTTCAAATTCTGAGGATAAATTAATTAATTATGGAAAATATATTATGATATGTTTACCACAAGCAAGCAAGCAGTACCTATCATGATATCCATTAAGAAGTAAATAATAACTGGGCAGAAAGGTGCTGGACACAAAGAATGGACTGTTACTCTGCTTCTACCACAACCAATACAGTGTGGATATTAATCAGCATGCTGAAAGTCCCAAATTAGGTTTTATTATGGATAGTAGTTTGAATCTCGATGATGTCCATGTTCACTCTGTTTTTCTCACGAAAAAAAACCCCTGTCCATCACAGGAGAAATTTAAGGTGTGATCCCAGGAAATTCACAAAACCTTGGTGCACAAGTGTGGGTATAGGACTACAGAGAAGAATTTTAAATCAAAATTTTAAAGGTGCTAGCTTCAGTCATTCCTAATTCATCACCTAACACATTTAGGTGAGGATATAAGCCTTCAAACCATTCCTTCATTTACTCATCTGCCAAACGATAAAAATATCTGACATTGAAAACTTTTTGTTTTGACTATTTCCTCCAACCAAACATGTCCTCATGAAAACTTGCAAGTCTGGGAGTTTGTTGTTCTTGGGTTTGGTTATATCTTTGTACTTATTTATTACCTTTTTTTTTAACAGAAAAGCTGTTAAATCCTACATTCATTAATGATCTTAAAACATATTTAATATGAGTCATTTCTGTAATCCTTTTTCTTCACTTTTCTAGGAGTTATGCAATGTCCAATGTTTAGGGAGGAATTCTTGTGGTCTTGAATGAGTATTCAGGCATGAACTCTATTGTTCTATGCATTTAATCTATGTGTACTCTACAGTCTATACATTTGCTCCAGAGATCAAACCTGGAAACTTTTCATTATAATACTGCACATGCAATTATGTGGTGGAAACATGATAACACAAAGCTGGTAAACAGCCAAAAAATCTGAGTCAAAAAATAAAAAAATATTAAGATACGAGATCCACACTGTTGAGTTAAACATTTTGCTTCCCCTCCCCCAGTTATGTCCCGCCTTGCACTGTCCCCTCACTTCCCCCTTAGTCTAAGTCATTTAAAATCCTTGGTATCAGAGAGCAGAAACGCCATCATTTTACCCTGGTAGCAGACTACATTCCTGAAATTTAGAGTACCAACTTTATGAAGTCAACAGTACCTAGAAAACCTGAAGATACATGGTGAACAAAATTAATAAATCCAGAATTTCAGTGCTGAACTTCCTCCTTTCCACCTTTGCCCTATGAAGTGGAAGAGTTCCAGAAAACTCAGGATGTAAAAGGGATGGACACTATAGAACAAAATCCCTGTATTATTATCAACACTAAACCTGTCTCATGTCAGTGAAGGTTTAGTCCTAAAGAAACACATGTGCCCTAAAGAGTGGTTTGTAAAGACGACTTCATTTTAAAATCCAAGCACTTACATTCCCAAGCTCTGTTTTTTTCTAACTTGGGGCCTCACCCAAAGGCTACTGAGCTCTCAGAAAGTTTCAGCTGATTGACTTCAGAGGGCTTTGGATCAGAAGATCCTGGCACATCAACATCAGCTCTTGAAAGGGAACTGAAGATGTCTGTCTAATATCACCATAAAAATTTTTTAAAAATAACAGAATAGGACAAAAAGGAGAGAAAGCTATTCCAGACATACATAAAGGTGCTCTTTAAATATCTGATGCACTAAAAGACATGTGAGGGATGGATAACATACACTTTCAGAAAAGTTTACTGTGACAAGCATAAAGCCATTTGGTTTTATCACCCTGTCAACTGCAGACCCACATGTACCCTCAGAAAATGTTACCCTGTTTCATTGATTTTTTGAAGAAAATAAGATTAATTGGGATTTCTATCTCCAATATCCACCCCAATGGGATACAGAGGGTGTGACAACTGTCCTGTCCCCTTCACTCTCAGAGATTTTTGCAGCTTTTCTGTCTGCCAGAAGCTTTCTCCTGGCAGCGGGGAGGTCACAGCACTGCTCTCAGCCCACAAGAAGGCCCTGCATCTGGCCATTTAGACCAGAAAATGGTCTCTTCAGCTCTCTCTGAACACCATTTCCCTCAGAAAAATCCACAATCATCTGAAACTTTACCAATACCCACCAAGAAGCACTTCTGACATTCAGTCTCTCTGCTGTCTCTGAGACAGCAAAACCAAAATGATCTGTGTTACATCTAGGACTAAGATTCAAGTTCAGGCTTTAATACACACTCTGCTTTTCTGAGCCTCTTTCAGGCCCGTGGCATTAGCAGTATGTATTTGCTGTGGTGGGTAAACAGAGCAGAGAACACAGCACATGGGAGTGATTTAAACCGTGTCATTAGCACATGGCAGGGGGCAGGGCTTCACTTGGATAGTTCGCACATACCACACAAATGCTTTAAACAAATAAAGAGCTGTGCGGGGCGGGGACCCAAATTTTCCATGCTCTCTCTCTCTCTCTCTGGTTTGGAGGGCTGGCTTTTTTCCCCTCACAATGTGCTACCCAGTCTATCAGAAACTCTGCTCAGGCTGCACATACTGAGGTGTCACACTGCCCACATTTCAGGAAGGTTTTGGCAATGCACAAGCAGCTCTAGAACCCTACTGGGGACAGAGAAACGTAATGTGATGTATTTCTTAATAGATGCAGGCACTATTTCATTTGCAATATATTAACCCTTTGTGCCTATGAATTCTTCCCAGAAACAGGTACTACAGTGAGCAGAGTCCCAGATACCACATTAGGTTGGAGAATACCTTTCCCTTTTTAAAATTTTAATGATGCATTTTTTTGTGTAGTTGCACAATGAAAAACAGCTCAAAAGAAGTGTCTGTCAAAGCTCAAGATGACACACCAAGACAGTAATAAATCTGTGTCCTCACCTCTCTGCTGGTACATGGTACAGGGCAGGTTGCTGTGCTCTGATGCAAGCAGCACTCACCTTTCCTGTGACCTTACATTCAAGGACAGAAATGAAACCTAAAGGAGAGGGACAGTACTGAAAGAGGGTGACCTACATGAAGGTAATTTTATACTGTTTAATAAGATATTGATTCAATCTCATTTGTCAGTTTCTTTAATATGGTGCTAGTCTGCAACACACATCTAATATGGACTAAAATTAGTAGTTCCTCACCTATGTCTTTTAGTCAGAGCTTTCTTACAGATAAGTAAAAAAAATTCCCTCTCTTTTCCTTTTAGAAAACCTGAGGCAAAGTCCTTCTGTATCAACTTTACTCATCAAAAGACACAAATATTTCTTCATTGGATTCTCCAACAGCTCCACAGTGTCCAAGACCCATTGATTTCAGTGGTCCTTTTGAAATATCAGATGTGTTATCCTGAAGTATTAAACTATTGTAAAAATTAAATGTGATGGCTTCATTCAGATCTGTGTCAGGAGCAGGATTAAAACCTAAGGACCTGAGAAGGCCAGGTGTGCCTAGAGAAACATAAGGCAAAGCTGACCTGGAACAGTTTGGGTCTTTTCCTCAGCCCTTTTTTCCTTTAAAACCTTCACTGGGCAGGGGCAGGCAGCAACAGGCCCTGTCTAACAGCAGAAGATGACAACCCCACAAGGATTTGGGGCAGAGTCAAAGGAATATCTAGAAATGTATATGTCACCCAGATCCACAGGATGTAAGAATTGATTTACTGTCCCAGCAGCCCAAGGAGGAAGAAGAGTTATTGCTGAGACAGGGAACTGGAGCAGAAACAGGAGTGACTTCCTTACAACCCCACGGGAAACACACTCTATTTAAGAAGACTGCAGCATCACATTCCATTGACAGGATAATTTTACAGGAAGATTAGAAGTTTAGCAGCTCCTGCAGCAGCAGCAGCCTATACCTTGTTTCCAGAGTTCTGTCCCAGCTGAAAGACAGATAAGCATAGAGGATCTGAAGGAACTTCCCAAAGATGCAGGCATGGTCAGCTGTCAAAGCCCACCAGTGAAAATGAAGTGTTTTCCAGAGTCTCAACAATACACTGGAGCAGGAGCACAAGAGGACTGGGAGGATGTAAAGTTTGGCAGATGAGGTAGAGAAGGAAAAATTAATGTATCTGAACAGATCTAAATCCTGATGGATTTTTAAAACTGGAATTCAATCCACATGTCTTTACAGCATTAACGCCAACCTGCAGAGATATACAGATAATAACTAGACTTTCTTTCACTATTAAAAGAAGAGAGATTACCCTCAGCTTTCCATCCTCCTCACAATTCCTACCTCTGTATCTCCAGCCAGTATCAGTGAGAAGACTTGTCCATTTTTTAAAAAAATCACCTGAAAAATCTGGATTGGAAGTAGTTGAGAACACAATGACAGGAAGAGAACGAAGAGCACAGTGGTGTATTTAAAGACTTACTTGTGATCCCCTAGTGCCACCTTTGGTTGAAGCTCACCAAGTACGAACAAGCTTGCAGCCATTCCCAGGAGAGAATGAAGTTTCATTTGCTTTATGTCATTTACAGGAACACAGTTCTCCTGGATTCCTTATCTTTTATCAGGAGAAAAATCAAACACTGAATTTTTCTGCTATAGTGACTGAACTGTATTTTCTATTTCCATGCCATTTCTGAAGTGCACCCAGAAGTGTTAGCTGGAAGAGTGTCACCTGATTTTTGTGACAGTATTTCCATGTAGCATGGGGAAAAGGTATGAGAATGGAACCTGCTCTGAGAGCTTCACTCAGTAATGTCTGAAAAAGGAGAATAAAGAACCAAAAAACCCTTCTGCTGTTTCAGTGACCAGACATGCCCTGTGGATGTTTGTGTGTTCTAGTCCATCCCTACAGCCACAAGCCTTTTACCCTGTTGGGAGAGATGTGTTAAGAGCAGAAGATTGGAAATGAGGATTATAAAATACACTCAGTGCCCTTGCAGCTGGGAGTGACCCTTCCTAGATCAGTGTGAAGATCAGTGACCTCCAGCATGGCCAAGTGAAATGGTACCTCTGTGTCCTTGTTGTGTCTCAGTCCATGTGCCCTACCTGGGTGCTGCTCTGGGATCCCCACTCAGTGAGGTGACAGAAATAAATACATTTAGTGTCTGTGTTTTAGCCATGGGGCTGGAGCTGTCCCAGCTGCTGGTCTGTGCTGACTCACAGGGTGCACCCTCAGAGCACGTAAAATGCTCCAGGAAAGTCGATGGAACAATTTTAGCAGAGTTTCAGCAATTTGCTGTTGCCAAGAATTAAGCCCAGGAGCACAACAAAGACAGTGGTTTAAACCATTAATAAGAGTGCACTTTACCACCTTGTGCTGTAGTGGCGATTGACTGAAAGCCGTTTCAAACACACATGTAGGTGGTCTGCTCCAGGATGCAGGAAACAGAGAAGAGAGGGAATTGAAAAGAAAAATTAAATAGGTTGATATAGATGCACCTATAGATAGGACAAATACGGTACATAGAAAACATATGCAGAGATGTGTGTACATATATTTATGCATACTTGCAAATGTACCCGTATGGGTTTGTATAAATAGGAATATACGTATACACGTGCAAACACAAGACAGAGGAGAAGCTATTGTTTCAACAGGATATGAAAAGGCTAAATTATAAAGCAAGCCAAAAGCTTTCTAGTACGCAAAAGTTACCCCTTGAAATATCAAGAAAAACAGTCATCAAGAAGCTCATGGACCTGCCAGCCGCTCGTTCAAAGCTCCAGGTGAACAATTGCTGAAAGAGGCCCTTTAGGCTTCCTTCCCTGCTGAGAATCAAACAAACCTCAGGTCTAGAAAGCTTCAGCAGTCAAAATGTTCTTCTGTAGTGGAAGCATTGCACCACTGAAACAAATGGATTTACTTCACTGCTGTTACAACTGGGTATTTAGGGAGAACTCACTTTTGCAGGGTTATTATCCACCCTGTGTTGCCAGAAACCAATTTGTGGTTTTTTGCAAGAATAGTCATATTGCACCATGGGGTTTTCAGACGAGGTTAAAGAGTCAAGCAACAGCTCCTCATCTTTCTTCTTCTGATCCTCCTCTCAGCATTTTTAATCCCATAGTGAGGAAGAGGAAGTGGAGCAGGAAAAAGAAGCATTTTTTACTACTAATGTATAGCAGACTATCATTTACAGAATGTATTACCTGTAAATTAGCAAAAATGAGACAATACTATTCCAGGTGTGCCTTTTCACATCCTGACAGAGACAACTTTGCCACCATTTTAGCTCCTGGCAACTTTTATTTCCACTCCCAGACTGTTGTCCTTTGCTTTCCCTTCTCTGGAGGCAGCAGTTACATTGTCACTGGTGCCTCACAGCGCTCACATCCACTCGCTTCCATCTGTTCTCATTCTTACACCGCACTTTTGCAAAATGTATCCTAAGGAAGCCTCAGGCTATTTTACTTGGTGCCCTAGTAATGATGTTCTCTTATGTGAGCACTTGAGAAAGATGACAGGTTGACTCTAATCTACTCCATGCAGGTGCCATTTGAATTTTAATTATCCCCAGCTAAAAATTCTACTTTCAGGCCGTCCTTCTCTATATTTGAATTTAAGATGACAAATTTTGTATGAGGAGATTCATTCCTAGTGACTGTAGACAGCTAACAGAGACATCTAAGTGAGGATCCTAATCAGCAAAAAGAGCAGAGTATTTATGTCTCTCCAGGGACTGTGAGCAGGGCTCAGTTAAGGGCCTGAAGCTGACTCAGGAGAACCCAGGCTGTGTTTTCTGCTTCTCAGGAAGAATCCTGCTCAGGGAGAATTGTCCCCTCGGAAGGAGTTCTTGGGGAAATGGGAGCTGCAGGACAGTGCTGCTGTCAGAGGCACGACAGGGCATGACAGATGGGATGTCACGTTGTTATGGCCAGTTGTAGAGTGACATCTTTGTCTCACCATCCTCGGGTTCCCACAAATATGGTAACAGAGCAGGGAATACAGAGAAGCACAAACTGCAGTGCCAGTAAAGCCCAGGGCAATTCAGATACCATAAAACATCTTATTTCCCTCTCAGCCACAGCCAGCCTGCTCCAAGGCACCTGGCACAGACTGTAGCCCTGCAAAATATGGCCATATTCAGAGTGGAAAAGCAGCTGAAATGCACTATAGTAACTATTCTCTGCTTCATCTTAGGGAGGGAAGAATTTAGGAAGATTTGTTTCTTTTTAACTCCATTTTAAAGGTAATGCTATTTCTGTTACTGATTCCAGCACTCTAGTCAATATTAAGTATCCAGTTGTCACTGCAAGATCCTGTATATGAAATACAAGCAGAGAGGGAGGAAAGAATTAAACCAGTTTATAATAATTGATATTTCCAGACTATAATCTTGGCATCTCTTTAAGTCCATTTATAATTGTTTGCCACCTGTTCCTGAATATGAATAGGCTGTTTCACCCGTGAAGGGTGAGTGCTAAGTTCCTTCCCTGGTTATGAAAGACCCATAACTCACAAAGGCTGCAAGGCCAGAGCAAGTGGCAAAATTCGTCTTTTTTTCTCCAAGCAAGTCAAAGAATCATAACCAGCCTTCATGTATGAGACAGTCTCTTTGTTCTTCTTTGCTGTGTTTCTTCCAAATTAAGCTTTTTAAAAAGGAACTGAACCCTGGCATCAGATAGTAAACAGAAGGCTGCTAACTGGATAATTAGTACTTTGGGGCTTGTTGGATAAGCCAAAAACAATTTAAAAATTTTTAAAATATTGTGTTGCCAACGTTATTTGGGTTTTTCTTTGGGGCATATTTTCACCACAGTGAATAACAAAAAGTAATGCTGAAGGAAATGTTTTGTTTGATTAGACATTATTGTTTCATTTGGCACCGTATTTATCATTAATTTTCAAAAAAACTAAATTTTAATCCAACATTTTATTTCAATGACTTGGTCTACGCAGGAGATAATGAGAAATGGAGCCAAGTTTTGAAAGCACAGCAATGTATCAAAGGGCATCTGAACACTGTCCTGGATGGAGAAATAAGCACAGGTGAAGAAGCAGAAAGGGACATTAATGCAGAAAGTCAGAAACATAAAACAAGTTTCATTTTTGAATCTGAGGCCATTCTTCCTACCCTGACTCTTTGACTCTTTGGGCAGCACCACAGTAACCCACAGTAACAGCACAGAAAAGCTCCATCCCCTCACAGGAACTTCCACAGGGATGCTGGCAGGACACCCAGCCCCAGTCCAGGACAGAGCACTGTTCTATCCCCACGGTCCACTGGGAATTCACAGCAAAAATACTCCCAGATGACAGTGCAGACAACTCCCTGCACAGCCACAGTTCTCTGGAAAGAACTACTCGGAAATTCTACCCCTGCAATAAAAATCAGAGGCAGACATTGCATTGTACTTACCAGACACTTTTGACTTTGCATTCTAGCTAATAATCTATTTCTGCCAGAAGTATTTTGAACATGTCAAACATCCAAGAGCTGCAAGACACTTAAATTTATTTTGCCACTTTAAAAGGTTTCCTCCTCCTCACCAACATCTCTGTTACAGCCTTTCTCTCCCCAAGCTGCATTGGCCCCAAATACTGAACCCAAAAGATTGAGTGCTGGGTTTAAAAATCAATATTATGTCACTCTGCAGAGCTAGAAATGGGATCCTTTCCTTCTAGTGATTAAATGTTGCCAGCTTCCCAATGGGTTTCCGTGTGTTTGTTTCCAGCCCTGAAGGTTTCAGGACATTAAAGAAGTGACATTTTAGCTATTCTTACGAGAAATGCATATTTCTCATACAAACAGTATTTAAAACCCCGGGGAGCATATCCTGAGAGGATATACATGGCTTTTACAGCACAATAAAGTGGTTACTGTTAATTGCACTATCAGTTGAACACATCACTCGAGTCACCTGCTCCCTCCGTCTGGCAGAGATGGGTACTGGCATCGAAAGAGATCGCAGGTGATTTCCTTGCAGTGCTCTACAGACGCAGAAGCATTCCTGTAAAATATCCAGGGATTTGTCAAATAGTTTACTTCCCAAATAGTCTATTGATGTTGCAATGGAATGTAAATTCTTTTGCCAGTAACAACACTGAAAAGAGCTTTGGCAAATCTGTAACCTGCATTTCCCTATTATTATTTTCTCTTCAGTTCCCATTTTGTCATTAGTAACTTTGGAAAGCTTTTACACTTTAGTTGAAGTACCTTTGTCTAATTCTTGCTAATAATTAGTTTTGGCATTTAATAACAGGAATAGAAAAACATATAAAATTTTCAGTTTTTAGAAAGACATACTAAAAAAGAAAAACATTTTTACTACCTTTTATGTTCAGTACACAGAAAATTGGTAGCACAAGCAAACAGCTCTCAACTCAGCACAGTTTCTCTATGTGCAACAGAATAAAACTTAGTTTCTTATAGTAAAATAATTTTCTTTATTAAAGGGTTGTGTCCTTTACTGCTGCCAAAGAAAATATCAAATAGCTGAATTCTTTCTGCTCTCTTATCCCTGAGCAATAATTTGTGTTTCTTTCCTCTACCTAGCTACTGGTTTCCAAATTCTAAACCTCTACTACAGCTAAGTGGAATTCAAGCATGCATTACTACAAATAAAATAAAAATGTTTTGCTATAAATCTCTTTCGTCTGCCTTCGGCTTCAAAGGACTTGGACTGGTTTTTACCCTCAGTTCCCAGAAGTAATTGAGATCCGTAAGTGCCCTTCAATTCCTATAATGCATTTATATTAAAATTATACCAGATCTCAGGTTGCTCTGTGGAAATGTATCAGAGCTGATATAACAAACATCAGCCCAGGCAATAAGCACAATCCATCCATTTCCGTTGCTCACTGCCGCATCCAGCAAAAATGAGAAAATTATAGCTGCAAAAGTGAGACATAACAACATCTCAAAATTCTTCAATTTAAGCAATTTTTATGCTTCTACCTATTACTATTGTTATTGTAATTAAATATTTGTCTCATCAAGATATTAAGGTTGAATTTTTATTTTTTTCTGAACCAACTCGGGTAGTTAGGCTGAGCGAATTTTCCATCCATAATTACTAAAGAAAAAAAATAAGCAAAGAATTCAAACATACCTTGCAAGATATTTTGGAAGTTTTCCCAAATAGTCAAGGATTTCCTCAAGATAAATCTTCTGCCCTTTGAAACAGGAGAACAAGTATAGCATTTGTATGTATGTATGTCTCATATATAGAATGTGAATTTCTGGGTGCCTGTGCCAATATTATTTCAAAAACCTGCTGAGATTTCTGGGAAAAAAGAAAAGATTTGCATCATAATTTCTGTATTTATTTCCCTTCTTTATTTCAACATAAATTATAAATAACAATTAAGAACTACAGAACTCCTATTTTTAAGGAAGACTCAGTTTCTGATAAAAACTAGAGTCATTCTAGATGCTCACTGTCAAAGCTCCTTATTTATCTCAGCAAACTGTAGTAGAAATGATCACAGGAAAAGATAATTATTATTTTTACTTTCTTGGAATTATAAACAGGAACGTGCTATTTTCTATGAAATATAAACCTTGTTAGCAATTTTATTAGTAAAAAACCTCCAGAGATGTAAGCATGGGTGTGAAACAAGGTGTTCGACATTTGCATTCTTCCCTCCAGAATGGATTTCTGAGTAGAATATTTTTCGACAGCTATCAATGATATCAGGCTTAGGTCCTAGAGCTGTAGGCTACTATGCCTTTTACAGAATGAAAATTATTGTTATCTGTATGTACTGGGAAGAATTAAGAGTCTCAATTTACTTCAGGCACTGCTTGCCTGGCTTCCTGCACCCAGACTGTAATATTTTTTAAGTGACACACGTTAAGCCTGTGGGTTTGAAGAAACACATACCTCAGGCAAACAGGCACATAAAGTGGAGCACGCCCTTCCATCTCATTAGAGGGTTGTATTTCTGAATCCAAACACATCTTCCTTCTGTCATGCCTCTTCTTGGGATGAATATCCACATTCCAGCTGTAATGAGACAAGCAATTCTTAAATGTGATTTTATTCAAATCAAAGATAGTCCACATTGAAGTTCCTGCTAACAAGTAGCACTTTCTTATGAGAATGTTTGATTCTTCAAGAGCCATCTGAGACTGTGATGAACAAATCACAGGAGAAGGTTTTTTGTTAGTATATAAACACAGTAATTAAGAGTTAACTATATCTTGTTTTCTTCCAAGCATTTCCAGCTAAGTTTTACTGAAAGAAGCAAATATGTAAAGATGAAAATTTCTTCTGCAATCTTGTCAGGACTTGGAATTTCTGTTTTTCTCCTTACCACTGATGAACAAAATTGCATTTGCGAAAAATAATGAATTAATTTAACAGTCAACATCCAAGTGCTCAAGACTGAATTCTCTCAGGCACCCTCCCACCACATTGACTGACACTGTGTCCAATGGCACAGAGCAGCCAGTTGGTTTCTTTAATTAGGCACTAAATATCCCTGGGTCTGCTTGTGTCAGGGCTGAGGTTGGACGTTCATCCCATCATGTCACACACACAGCCTGATTTATGTGCCACATGCTCAGCTGCCACTGAGCTGTACCTTCACACAGCCCAGCTGGATAAACCAATTCCATTTCAACATTACCAAGCAAATCCATTCTCACTGGTTTGTGCGCAGCAAGGAGAGTCTCCACTAATAAAGGATGTATTTATTGTTATTTCCTAAGAATGCATATTTCTAATTATCTCAGATCATGTTTTCTATACTACTTTACTAAAAGGTCCTTGTCTGAATTGCATCTGTCCCTCATGCATAGCATTGCTTTCCTTTTGATTTATATTCACTTGATTACTGTTATGATTTTATATACACATATCTAAAGCATAAATGTTTTACTAGGATAAACAGCACCATTACATGCTATATTTATTACACCAGACACTTCATAATTGATTGCTAAATGCTGCGTAGTTAGATTTTCCTTTCTCTGAACAGAGTCATGACATTCAAATACAGATTTAAAAATAGAGAGCTGCCAGTGGTTTTAAATAAATATCGTACAGCACAAAATACTTGTTGCAGGCATCAGCTGTAGTTCACTTTTCTTTAAGGCTGTTCAAGCTTGTTTTTAAAAATATAAGCAGTTTTAAAAGGAATTAATCAATTTCACTAAGGTTGTTCCCATGCCAGCCATGACAATGGTAAGCTTAAAACCTTTCAAAAGGATTTTACAGGAAAGTTTTGTCATTGAAAAGCAATTTTTGGCTGTTATTGTGATAATCTCGATATCAGACACATGTACACAAACACATCAGCTCACAATGTTCATATATTAAATTTCAGTCGTCATCCCCTAAATTCTGAACTCTTTTCAGAACAAGTAATTGTGAAAACACAAAGAATTTAATTCAATTCCAAATTGTAATTTTGCTATCACAACACAAGGTAATTCTAGACACGAGCACAGAAAAGGCTATTTGTGCCTTAATTATTATTACCATACAGTAAGATAAAACCTGCTGCTTCTAAGTAGGAACCTGTCATAGTTTGTACAATTGCTAAGGTATACACAATAAGGGAATTTACATATGATTCAAGCACTTCCTTTCCAAATCCTTTACTGTATACTCTGTAAATCCCATATTATTCTTATTAAGGAATACTGTAGTGTTGCCAGAGGTGGTAGCTGTGATGAAGAATTGTTTATGTAGTGCAGGAAATTAATGTAAAGGGTTTTTTTCAAGAGAATACTCATCACTGGATTGTTTAGCTTGTTGTAATGATTCTAAAGGGTATTGAAACAAAGAAAGGAAAGTGTTTGTTTCATTTTGTTTTGGTTTTCTATTAAAAAAGGGAGAGGGATGAGAATTACACTAATTACTTGGGATATTTGGTATACAAAATTTATTTTCTGAACTGCTGTGCACTTTTTAAAATTAATTGTGCCATAAATCAAAACTGTATAATGCATTTAAAATGTCTAAATATGCTCTGAGCGCAGACTCTAAAGGAAGTTTTTCAAAATCTATATGCTGAGCCAGATCCATGAATTGATGCCATTACTCTGAAGATTAGAGTTTAGTTAAAGGTATCCTTTTTTTCTTTGTCTGCTAGACCTTGTCAGACAAACTAAATAATGTGTGTATTGTACAGATTCCAAATAATGCTTCCCAGATATAAAGTAGGATTAGTTTTAAATTGACTGTGCAGATTTTGCATCATCATTTGAGTCCTCTTGCTGAAGGTTATTTTACAGATGCTTCACTAGAATATATCCAGTTATTACCCCATGGAAAATGTGGGGAAGTGCAGGGAGAGAAACAAAACAAGAGGTGATTTGGAATCAGCACGGCTGGCATCTGACACAGCTGAACACCCAAAGCTCACTTGTGGAATTCGCCTGATCATGCAGCATGGGAATTTCTAGCTGGACATCCCAACCATTCTGAACTATTCAAAATAACTTTCTTTCTTGAGAAGCAGAGATCCAGTCATCAATATTGTTTCCTTTCAAAGACAAAACTCTATCCCTGTTTCCTGAATGCTCCCCTTTGAAAGAAGAGGAAATATCCTGTCTGAGAGACCCATACCAATCAATGTCCAAATTAGTTAGGATTCTTTCATTGAAAATGACTTTTTACTTTAGAAATGTCATTTCTTTAAAAATCAAAGCTTCTCTGCAGAAATGCATTGCTTTCAAATAATTAAGGCCTGGCACGCATTAACTCAGGGGCTGTGATTAGCTGAAGGGCCAGTGATTGAGGCACTTCCTGAGGATGCGGAAGATCCCAGCTCAAACCCAGCCTGCCTGATTCAGACCAGGAACACAAACCCCACAGTCTCTCATGTCCCCAGCAAACATTCACCTTTTGCTCTGGAAAGCCAGCCCCTCCTTTATCAAAGGGCATTTTTTTACACAGACAGAGCAATGACAACAGCAAATGCTTTGGGAGATTCACCCCGGGCCTGTATTGACTGGGGCAATGCAGCACACGGATCTACAAGGCTGGGACAGCATTCATCCATAATTAAGGGCCTGCAGTGCCATTTCAAACACCTCAGTATGAGCCATCTCTTCTGCAGGTATCACAGAGAGAAATGCAGGACCTGTGCCCAAAAGAGAGCGTTTGGGGCATCTCCAATGACTGTGTTTAGTCAGGTAAACCCCTCTCATGTCCACGGCCAAGCCAAAAGCTTGAATGTGCATTGCCAAAGTCCTCTGTGAACAAAATGAGTTGGCTGAATACCAGCTGCTCTGAGTGAGACTTCTCTTTAAATCTTAGTAGGTGTCAGTTAAATTTTAGATAGATTTATTTTTTTTAATGCCAACAGTATTCTGCCATACAAAAACTATCAGTCTGTAAAGTTAAGTCTGAGATAGATGCTCATGGTGGTCTCCCAGTGTGGCTTTGTATAGACAAGAAGTGAAGTTAATAGTAACTCTCTGTTTCAGCATAAGCTACTAAATTATGTTAAGGCAGTTCTAAGGGAGAAATCAAACCTATACCCTGCAGGTATGTAAGTCTTCCAGTCTACCCAAAACTGAAATACATCTGGTTTACCAAGTGAGGCTGCATGTGTGCACTAATAATATCTGTGTTTTACTGTCTGACTGGCATCTACAGTTTTCTCCAGGAGAAAATTACCTAAAACAGCGTGTCCTTGAGGACAAAACTGCTGTGAGCTCGCTATGGGAATCCTATGGTATAGTTTACTACCATTTGTGTGATTCTATTTAATTTGCTATTTCTTCCTTACACCATGTGGGTAATAATCACAGCAAATTGATTCCCATGAGCTCCTTGGACAATTAAAGCTATTTGGTTATTGCCACCTGCCTGCTGTTTCCATTAATGCAATTTTCAGGACTTTTTTTCCTTCCTCCTTCTCACCCCAGTAAATTCTTTGCCCAGTCTTGACACATTACTCTGCTGCAATTAGAATTTAAAACACTATGGAAGGCATCTGTCCCTGAATCCTATCAGTCACACTTCCAAATATTGCTTTGTCATATGCAAATTTAGTTTTGAGAATTTATGAAATTTAGCGCTTTTTTTTTAATACACAGTCTAAGGGAAACATACATCTACTGATATACTATTTCTGATCAGATTCTGGGTATCTTGGCTATTATTTCTGTAACCATTTTATACTCATTACATTTGTAGTATTTTCTAAATTGCCTGTTATGTTTCAACTTCTCTGCTAAATACATGTATGAGAGAGGAAAATATGTGCTGTATTTGTCTTTGTGCATGTGTGTGTGTTTTTCCTGTTTGTCATTAACCTTTCCTTTCTTGGAAGGTTCTGGCTTTGTTCCTCTATTGCTCTAGTTCACTATCAGCCTTTTCAGATCTGCATTCTCAAATAAGCACTATGCTTTTGTGTTGTGATCTCTCTTTCTTTCCAAGATCAAACTGGCCACTGACTTTTGTGGAGAAAGGAAGGTAAAAAGCAGGATAAGGTCATGGATCATAGAAGTAAAGATGAAAAAGGGGAAGAATGAAATGAAAGGTCTCAGTCCCAGTTCTGTAAAGGAAAATTGAAGTTGTGATTTATACAGCAGCTAAGAACAAGAGGGAATCTGAAACTGATTTCAGCCATTAAAAATGCAGTCAAATGGAACGAGGTTTCCTCATTAACTTCCTTTAACTGCTATAGTCAGATCACAGAATTACAGAACATTCTGAGTTGTGAGGCACACACAACGACTATTAAGTCCAACTCTTAAGTGAATAGCCCAATGCATTTGATATTCATAGCCAGGGTTTTTCACAGTAAATCACCCAGGCTGAGAGGTTGCAGCGGGATATAGACATTGCAAGAATCATCCTTGCATCATTCTGATCATCACAAATAGATTATCAACTCACAGACAAGTCCTGATGGACTCACTAACTTGTCACTGCACAAATATGAGCTTAAAATGCTCTTCACATTGCAGGTGGCAATGAGAAAAGGAAAAACTATGAAAAACAGCCTTGATTTTACTCATTGCTATTAGTCTTTTATCAGTCAGTCAAGTTTGTACATGAAGATATTTAGACACAGCCTAAGCACAAACGTAGATCCAAGTTAGCAACTTACAAACTGAATGGGCACCTAGGAAACAAATTGGATCAGCAACAGAGAGAACAGACATCAAGTCAGTTCCAGCTTTGTCCCCCAACAAGCATGGTAGAAACATGGTGAGCAAAAGAAGCAGCAGAAGTCATCAAAAAAGCCCTAATTTAGGAACCTGGTTTTTTAAAATTTCCTTTGATTATCCAATGTTCCACTAGATCTTAAACACTAGGGTAGAGTTTCCAGTCTTTGCAGATCATTTAAAAGCTTAAGGGATTATTAAACCAGTCGTTTAAAATGACATTTTCACTGTACAAATATTTGTCTATTAAATAGGCTGTATGGCACAGGACCTGATCAGCCTTGGCAGTATTACAGGTTCTTCATACACTGCAAACCCCACTGTTTCCTCATAAAGCTGTCAAGTCTCACTTTAATGAAACATATATAAACTCAATGATGTTAGCCATGTCTTGGCAAGTTAATTCATTTTGTTTTTCTCCTGTTGAGTTTCTCCTACTAGGACTTTTATCAATTTATCATTTCAGGAGCGCCACAGCATCTCTCTTGCTGGCACTGGAATACAAAACTGAAGAATAAGTTTAATTTTCAAACGGCCAAAATATTTAGATAAATAAAAAAACCTCTTGATTGGCCATTAATGTATTAATTCACAGACAATGAAAAATTAGGGAGCTTTAGTAAGAACGGTCTCCAAATTGACCCTAAAACTCTTCTTGATACTTCCTACTGTCCCACTAATTGTTCCCTGCCCTGTGCTACTCCATTTGTAATTGCAGCCAAGGGAATTCACTTCACAGTGTCAGGGCCTGAATGATCCAGAAGACAAGAACAGATTTCATGAAATGGGTTCAGTTGGAAAAGCTCTCTAAGATCACTGAGTCCAACCATTCCCCAGCACTGTCGAGTCCACTGCCAAACCACATCCCCAAGTGCCACATTCACACATCTTTTAAACACCCCCAGGAATGGCAACTTGACCACAGCCCTGGGCAGCTTGTTCCAGGGCCTGACAACCCTTCCTGTGAAGAAGTTTTCCCCAATATCCAATGCAAATCTCCCCTGGCACACTTTGAGTCCCATCTCTTGTCACCTGGGAGGAGACCAACCCCCACTCCTCTACACCTGCTCGTATTTGCAGCAAACAGTGGAAACGGGAATTGAAGGCACCAAGTCTGTTCATTTGAAAAAATATAAATACACAATATTTTCAAGTGTACAATGAAAGCCTGAAAATTTGTCCACTGAATTTATGATGAATGCATTAAATTTCCTGATTCTGAACAGACACATTTAAATATCTGAGGTAAACAATCACTCTATTCCCAGAAGGATTTGTAAGAGAAGTGAAAATCCAAAAGTAACCCAACACATTAATTCTGTCAAGTTATTTACCCAGTTCCCTTTACAATTCTAGCTCAGTTTAATTATCTCCAGAGAGAGTTTTGAACTAAAGAGAGAAATTTTGCCCAAAAAGGAGTTTGCATGTATTCACACTGGGGCTTTTTGGGGTTTTGTTTGTTGGGGGTTTTTTTGGGGTTTTTTGGTTGGTTGTTTTTGTTTGGTTTTGGGGTTGGTGGGGGTTTTTTTGTAGGATTTTTTGTTGTTGTTTCGGTTTGTTTGTTTGTTTTTTCCTGTTGACCCATATGAAGAAATGACAACCACTCCACACAGAACAAAAAAGAAGACAGAGGAACGAAGACATAATGGGACAGCCTGTGTGCTCCAATGCTGCAGGTAACAGGGAAAAGGGCTATAACCAGCAGTGAAGTTCAGAGAGAAAACTGCTAGAACTGATCTTATTTTTCTGCCTGAAGCATGACTGAGTGAAGGGGAAAAAAAAAAAATCAGAGTTAGCAATAAACCTTCCCTCATTTTCCATTACCCTTCAGGAGATTACTTTGATGGGAATTAGAAAGCCCCCTGCAGGAAACTCTTTAGTTCTTGTTAAGTCTTTGCACAGCATGTTTGTTGCAATGGAAAGCTTGTGTTTGATGCTGTTCATCACTGTTGCTGCTGATTTTCTGAGGTTAGGAGACATCAGTCTGTTTGCACCCCTTTTGAGAGCTGCCAATGTGAAGATTTCACATGAGTTCCAAGCTTCTGGCTGCTGTGTTACAGCACATCCCCTTAGGCAAACCTTCATTCCAGGTTGAACAAGTTTCACATATCAAATGCACATTTAAGGATCTTCAGTAGCTAAAGCTGCTCTTCCTCAAAGTGGTAGCATGTGCTTGTGCTAACATTGGTCTAATTGCATTCCTAGATTGTGTTTGAAAATCATCAATGAAATCTTTTCCCCTTTTGGACCTGCTGCTATGACAACTATTACAGCATCTGTACCCAAAGGGGAATCCTTGCCCTCCAACAGAGGCAGGATAGGTCTGTGGATTGTTGTTTATTTGGGTTTTTTATTATTTCCAGGGTCTATTAATTCCAGTGGGTACTCCTGTTGCACAGAATAATAATTTGCTACTATAATACAGTGCTTCACTAAAAATTGACATGCACTTCACATTCTCCTCTCCTCTTTATTTAATGGTGCATCAGGGTTTTGTTCCTCTAAAATTTGCTGAGGTACAAGCATAAACCAAGAATGCACTCTGCAATTCCCCTGCCTTTTTCAGTAAATTGTATTTTCTCCTTCTGGAGCCCTACCTGTGTTTACCTTTTAGTTCTTCCCTCCAACCTTTCCTGTGTGAAGTCAACTGAGTTTTGTTCCCTGACCTCTTCTCCATTTGCTCTTTGGTTATAAGTGTGTTCAAACAAAATGAGTCTCTCTAAGACCGTCATTACAAAACCAACCTTTGCCTCTTTGCTACTTTTACTTCCTTTCACACTTCTGAAAATTACAGAGAGCTGATAAAGTCTGAATCACTTTTATCACTTATCAGAGGTTAAAAAAATTGCACACTTAATAAGGCTTCACCACCTCCTGGTTTCCTATTTCTTTCCCTTTACCCAAGCTGTCTTTGTATTAAGTGCAAAACTGCTCTAAAGCTGTTCTTTATGTCTACCAGATCCTATTATGTCTACACACAAGGGCAAAACTTCAGTGCATTGGATCTCTTCCCTTCCTCTCAGGTCTGCCCTGCTGTTGTTACCAAATTTGGTAGCTTATCATTGTACACAAAGGCACAGGAGTGACTTCCAGCTAGGAAAGGCTTAGCACATCTCCTCTTGGCACAGGCAGAGGAAGGCTTTTCTTTAGCACACCTTTATGGGGGTTTTGCCTGCAAGGCTCCAGAATCCTGGGTGCACATGGAGTTAATTACGGCCATGACATCTGCACCATGTCCAGCCACTGTCCTGACAGAAACATGAGAGCAAACTCCACCAAACATCACCAGTACCTGCAGCTCCCCTGCCAAGGAAAATCTAGCTCTCCTCATGGCTAGTGGCAGATTTTCCTATCCCTTAACCATTCGTGTGGATGAATTCATGCAACATACCCTGTTAACAGATCAGCTTTCATCTCTCTTCTCACAGGCACAGCAATTTCTCTTTTAGCAGCTGTGAATTCAGCACCTCTTTGATCCACAGTCATCCTTAGCACCTAAATGTTAAGTGGCATTAAGAGTTTGAGTCAAAAGCATCAGTCTCCAGTGGTTTTGTGAACAGCATGTCTCAGGTGTCCATTTTTTTTCTGCAGAGGATTTTTATTCCATGGTTTCCTCTTCCTACTTGTTCTGATCAGCTGGAAAAAAACAAACCAGGACGTGATTTATTATGTAGGTGCAGGTTACTGTAATTGACCAGATCTATTTATCTGATCAGTCCTTTCTATGTAAGCCTGGGAAATGAAAGCATTTGTGATCAGATAGGTATTACCACCATTATTTATATTAACACAAATAAAATGCTACACACCACCACCACAGATCCCCCATGGACACACACTGATTTCACACACATTTTCCACACATTTCTATTGGCTCTGCTTGAGACCACATATTAAAACCCACCAATCTTCCCAGCAGACTGATGAAAGCCTCAGTAAAAACAGCTGCATTTCACATGTGGTTTAACTTAATGTCTCATCCTGAACGTTTAACTCTAGCTGGTAATGCTACTTTTTAATATTCACAGTTGTCTTTATCTTCACATTAGAAGCAAGGCATTCAGCCTTGAAAAGCACAGGAGAACACAATGAGGCTGGAAGCACTTCATTTCTGGAATGTCCAAAACCATTTTTTTTATTGCAAGGAACATGAAGAGAAATTCATGTTTGATAACCTGTGAGCACATAAACCAGTTGCATAGCACGGTTAAACAATGTAAACAAACACTGATCTGTCCACACAGTATTTTCTTTCAATAAAAATGAAGCATTACTAGAAGTAGGTAGCATTCCATGTTTTTTTCAGCTTGAGTCTAGTATTAAAAAGAAAAGAAAATGTAAAATGTTCTCCTCCTGGTCGGGCCTGAAGAAAAAAAGTTACAAAATTATTTACTAGAAGCTGGCACATGCCTTAAAAAAACCAGACATAGCTAAGTTAGAGGGTCCCTTGGGTGGGTAACTTGAATTTAGAAGATCCTTCTTTTTTTCCCCTTGAACCTGGGATAAGATTAAAGATCAGTAATAAACTTACATAAACAAGCCCACAGTCAGTCCTGTGTCTGTCCCTCCTGCATGAATGACTGTCCCACATACAGACATCAATGACTCCTCTCTTTTTTGCCTGGAAATACACTTCAAGCCAGGGAAGCCTTCTCTGCAGGTGACTTCACTGCAGGTTGTGCCAGAATCCCATGTCAAACAGTAACAATTTAGTGATGGCACAGGTTTCTGTACATGGCAACACATGACACACTTTGGCTTGGCCTTCACTTTGAGTAAACCAGTAAGATCAGAGGAAAGATACCACCTTCTTGAGCATGCTAATGGTTAAGGCCATATGACATGGCTGAATAGACTCTCAGGACAATCATCCCTAACCAAAAACAGTGGCAAAAGTCCCCGTGACTGGATTATTGACTCCAGTTTCTTCAGCTCTAAGACAACAAGAACTTCAAGCACTTTACAGAAAGCCCTCCTACTCTCCATTTAGGAGGAGGAATAGAAACCATCAAATTCCTGTCATGATTCCTGCTATTTTCTCTTCAATCTGAAGTGACAGGCCTTATCACTTGAGAGGTTCACTTTGCAGGGAGCACCACGTGCCCATTACGCCGAATGCACAAGAGCCTTTCATTTCAAGATGCTGCAAAATATTTTTTCCCTAATATTGCTAAGAACAACAGTAAGCCATGAATGTCTGGACTGTGTGCAGATGAGAGGAGTGTAGAATAAGAGGATAAGAAAGCACTTTCCAAAGTTACAAAGCCAGCAGAAGGTAGTGACACCAGATCACAGTACTCATGTCAAAAACATTCCACAGAGCAGAGCACAGCTCTCAGACAACTAACAAAAATATGTTTGATTGCACATTTCTCCATGGAAAATATGACATTGGCACTCATTTTACTGGAGGTTTTTATACTGGTGTTCATAGACAGTCACCCATCTTACAGGAGTGGTTCACAAATCCTAAGTAAAGACAGAAGCAGCTCCAAAGTGAACTGATATCAACAGCAAGCAGATGGCAAGAGCACAGGGAAAGGCTCATTTTGAACTTTTCTACTGTAGCCACACTGAGTAGGGAGTGATGCCCATTCACTGAGGTTTGGTTCTTTCCCCTTTCTCATGAACTGCTGTGAGCCATACAGCACAACCCCATTTTCTGGGGCATGCCGTGCCTCTCCTGGAACAGTTTGGCTCGGCAGGCATGCAGAGAGCCTCTTGCAGTGCATCCCGAGCCACTCACAAGACAAAAACCACTCCAAGAGGCAGGATTCCTCATCCATTTTCACTGCTGCCCTTCTCACGCCACAGGCAGCAGTGGCCACACAAGCCCCAGTGACTGTCCATCTGCAGACGTGCCCAGGCATGGAAGAAGGGAAGGGCAGGAGAATTGGACAGCGTTTTCCCAGGACACTCCACAAGCTCCTGAAGTTACAGCTAGGCATTTTCTTGGTTAAGTGCCAACTGCCTTTGATAGCCTCAAAGGTTCTTTATTCCATTAATTTGCCTAATTGTTTTTGAATGTGCTGTAATTAATAAAGTGAAGGGACAACACGATTGGCAAAAGGTCACTGCTGACAACTGCCTGAATCCTTGGTGGGCCAAGGGAAAGAATTTAAGAACATTTTTCTCTCTGTCCCAGCTCCCCATGTGGAAGAATGGATTAGGTCAGGCTCACTGCATCTTCTCTTTTCCTGTGAAAGTGCGTAATGACTAAAGGCAGCCAACCTTAAAGCCCAGGACAAGGCCATGTCTGATTCTCAGCTGATGCATACTTATGCATACTAAAACTAACTCCTGTGGAATTATACAAGGATTGAACCATCCTCATCCCAAGGTCAGAGTTGACAGCCAGCACCATCAAACCATGAAACCCAATTCCCTGGAAACCAAAAATAGGACAGATCATCCCCTAAACTGTCAAAATTTACTGCTGTTTCAATGGGAAAAAAAAAAATTAAAAAAATACCAAACAAGAAAGTGGCAAACAAAGGGGAAAAAGAAAGAAGTGATGTGACTAAGTGTTCCCAATGGATGTCTGCAAGGAAAAGAAGAAAGGCAAAAAGAGCGACAGGTCACCAAAGTGCATGTGATTAACATAATCAGTGTAGGAGTGGTGTCAGCAAATTAAAAATAGAGTCCATAACCCCCAGAAAATGTGCTCAGGGCAATGCCAGGAAGAAGCACAAGGTATGAGATGTGAGACTTTGGAATGAAGCCGAGGCAACATGACTTTTAGTAACTGGAGAATGTGTCCAAACAAGGACAAATCCTTCAGCTGGGTTTCAGTCGTTAGTAGTCAAACTAAGCATTTAACAGACATTTATGGTATGCAGAGATAAATTCTGAGGACATTCAGAGTCCCTCCCTCTCCCATCGCCTTTCCTGCACACTTCCAGTGACAACAGAACTCCTCCATGGACATGATTGTTCCAGGGAACTCTTGAAGGACAGGGACTAAATTCCCACTTCAATGGGAGCACGGCTGGATTCTCTCAATACTTCAGGCATTCAGTGAAGCAAAGCTTTGGGATGAAGAGCAATTCCAGGCTTGGAAATAGGGCAAATTTTTACCAGCCTACAGGAGCACACAGACATATCATACAAAGTAATGTTTACCATTCAGAACATTTGCAATCAAGCAGGATTTTTGACTGGGTTATTTTCCTTTCTTACCTGTTTCTATCTACCTGCCATTGAGCTATCTGAGGAACACTCCAGTATATTCTGGATTTTTTCAAAGTCTTCAAAGCATTTACTTTGTAAACTAGTTACTTTAATATTTTAAAATTTTATTAACCTCTATTATATTACATCATAATTACATTATGCTGCAAAATACATTTCCATTTTTTGAAAAGAATCCTTGAAACTTACCCAAAAGGAATTCTTCAGAAAAAAACTGACCTCTGCAGAAACCATTTACAAAGACAAGGATGTATGTGAAAAAACCTTATCTCTGGTGCCATTCTCCTCCATCCTTCCATGGGTAGCAAATCAAAACAAGTAAGAAAGGGGAAAGAGGAAAACAAGTATCAGACGTCTTCAAGGAACTGCTAAAGATCAAGAGTCACTGAGAAAGGACAATTTCAGGCAACTTCGTATTTACCAAAAGGGAATAGGAAAATTTTAGCATCCAACAGGGAAGAAGCATGAGAGCATTTTGATTTAGCTTCCTTGAACTTCAGCTGTGGGACTGACTCCACCTGCACACACTCTGTGTTGGTTCAGGAGCCCCACTGAGCTCAGGGCTGAACCCCAGTTCCTGCCTGCTCTTGAATTCAGGAATATATCCATTAAATTTGGATCCATCATGTGCCAGATCCTGACAAGGCAAGGATGGATCAAGCTGAGAAGCCTGAGCCACTGTCTGATGCCTGGAACTTCCAAGCTGCACAGTAGGATGGCTACGTAGGATGTAAAATCACCTCTGAAGGCTGTTGGCTTGGTTTACCATATTAAAAATAAATTAAATTAGCAGCTCAATAAACTCAGTTGTAAGCTGCAGTTGTTAAACAATTCTTGCCACAGGGGTAGCAGCCTCAGGGAAATCCAGCCAAGCAGTGCTTCAGCACTCTTCACTGAATCCTTGGCACCCAGGAAACACGGGAGGTATTCCCTTCACAAGGAATGCCATTTCTCTCTACCCACTTCACTCCATAAGAGGGGCAGAGAAAACTGCCCTCATTCTTTCCAATTCTGTCAACCCCCTAAAGCTTCAACCCCACATTTTCAGCTCTTTCCTATTCAAAGTGTAGTTTCTTAATATTGGAAGAGTGCTATTTATGATTTTTATTGGTTTTTTACCTGAAAGTTGTCTTTTCCCTTCCATCACAGAAAAAGGCTTCTTTCAGCAACCCAAAGGGCTTGTATTCCATCTTGTAATACATCCCTAACCTGTTAACAAACCACAACAAAGGAAACCCAAACAAACTGCCTTGAACCACAGCATTTTTGATTTTTAAATTTCCCAATATGGGGAAATAAGCCAGTCCTTGTTCCAGTCTCAGAAGCGAAGAACAGGAGGCAAAGATTTAAAAGAGACGCTGGTTCCTGTATTCTCCTGACTTTTGAACCAAAGAGGACGTGTCCTGCTCTGCCAGGTAACCCAAGCCAGGAGGGGAGCCCAGCCTGGCACAGCTCCCTGCCTGCCCCCAGCTGGGGATGAGCTGCTTTCCCCCATCTCCCCGCACAGCAAAGACAACCAACAACTCCCTCCCACTTTGCATATTCCAATCTAGCATTTCAAACAGAGCCCTTTGCTTTTTATCCTAAAGTGGTACTTGTTAAAGGAGCTGTGACCACTCAGGCTATTTCCTCTGAGGATGATAACGCTGCTGCAGAAGCTTCATTATTATGCTAATGGAGCACAGGCTGAGCAGCTTTCATAACTGCCACATTAAATCATCTACCAAGGGGAGGCCTCGAGAGCCATTTACATTGCACTGGATGCATATTAATGAAGCCAGGAGCAGCAGAATTGTTTTTGAAGCAAATAGTCAGGTAAGAGGAAAAAAAAAGAAAAGACATTATATTGAACATTGAAAATACTGGAGATGGGTAAACTTCACAAAGGCTCAGTGTTGAGGCTCGGTTCTGCTGTCTGTAATTAGGAGTGAACACCAGAACCAGGCAGAAACCTGCAGCAGCTGGGCTGTGATGGGGACTGTGACCGGCTGCAATGGCTCCACAGTGTCCCTGCTGTACAGCACAGCCTCACTCACACAAACACACAGCAGAGCACTCCTCTCCTCCTCCTGTCCTCCTCATGCCCTGCCTCCCTCCCTCTTGCCCCAGGACACCCGCTCGTGCTGCACCTAAGGCAGATAATGCTGCCACAGGATGAGATAAATACCAAACAACGTGCCTTCAGAGGAATTCAGACACATCCATCAAGACCAAGGACATAAAAGCAAACAAGTGACATTTCCAGTGATCTTGGGCTGACAGCTGAATATAGATATACTTTTCCCAAAAGATGAACCACGGGGAAGTCACCACAGATGGAGGGGGATAATACAGACAGGTTAGGTGGAAGAAAGAGCAGGAGTGATAATCACGGCAGCTCACCTGCCCAGACAGTGTCACCCTGCTTTATTTCACATTTGCTCTAGAAAATGTCTGTTGCCAAGAGGGAGTTTAAGGGCAGAGCAGTGTCATTATTGACAGGAACTGGGAGCTTTTCCCATTCACATGAGAAAATTGCATAAAGGAGAGAGTTCTATGGAAAACGACGATGATGTTGGCATTGTTATTGAAGCAAAGTCAGGACCTTTTTATCAGATCACAGGTTTGTTTAGACAGATAGGCATATTTTGAAATGATTTATAGGTGAATATTAGTGCAGTGTGGAAAGGAAACACACTTTAGAAACCCGTCATCCCGGGAAATCTTTTATTTTATGATTCAAGTCATGCACTCTCTTCCATCACCATGTTCTGTAATATCAACAATCCACTTCCCTATCTTGCTCCTGCTACTCCCCTCCTTGGACATCTACTCTCCAGACCCAAACAATGCTTGACAGCAATCCTTCACATCCTCAGGACATCACCTTCCAGTGCTCTCTCCTTCCCCACACCTCCTGACTTCAAAGAGATCTGATAAGAGAAAGCCAATGTTTACAAAAGCAATAATTCACCTGGAGCCAGTGAAGAATGACTGACTTTTCTTTGTGGTTAAGAAGCATTTATCCACAATCTCATTTGAAACCCAAGAACGTATCATCACTAAAATATGTAATTTCATTATGAATGAAGAGGCTTTTTTGCACACTATCACTGCCAATGCCATGGGGAACCTTGCACGTTACACGTGTACCAAAGTTTGGCAAAAAGTCAGTCACACAACCTTCCAAGTAAGCCTTTACCTGTCATAAAAAGACCAGAACTAGAATCAGGAAAGTTTGCTGTAGCTTTCTCCATCTTTGACTGAGGATAGTGTGGGCCTTCAGAATAATGACCTCAGCCAAAGAGAAAAACTCTGTACCAACCTCACACAGTGCTGAAGGAAAGCAGACACTGATGCAAGATGGCTTAACCCATCTTCCCCAGCCTAAAGAAATTATTCTCCACTTCAGTCTTTAATTAACTTTTGAAGATCCACAAATTGACTTTTGAAGCAATTCCCAAGTCTCATTTCCCAGTCATTTAAAAAAGTTTCCTGCCCCACTGATTTTTTTCACAACACCTCACTAAAAACTAATGCTCATGTTCTCATGATAACTGCCCTTCCTACCGAAAGCAGCAAAATTTGTTTGCCATTTTTGAGACTCTTCTTCAAATATTGCATTTTCTATCTCAGTTGAGTTGCCAGAAGCAAAGGGTACCATATCAGCAGATAAGCTGGCACATATAAAAGTTATGATGCCCACCATTCATGTCTCCTCACATACTCCAAAGTACCTAACTTTAGAGACAATATACTGTCCTTGAAAGGGAAAGAAAATATTTATGAGTGTCTTGCAATTCAACAAGTAATATCAATCCAATAATAGATAAATGACAGAACAACGTAACAGGATTACATAAATACTCCCATAAAAAGAAAATATAATGGATATATATATAAAAATAGATTTTTTGTACTTCTAAAATTTATCAGCAAAACAAGAAATATTTTGAGTGACTGCCAAAGAGAGTAGGTTTAGCAAATAGATAAAGTATGTAACATTTTCAGTATCTAATCACAAATCAAGTACACGGTTTGGTTTGCTTCTTACATACCTTAAGCCCATTTTTGCCCAATTGGCTGTTCAGCTTCAAAAGCTTTGGGATACAGACTGATTCCCTGTTTATGTTTATGCAGCATCTCTCAACAGCACCACAGGGCTCGCTCCTTAATGACATCTTTGCATAGGGCTGCCCTGCCATTATTGCTGGTGTTAAAGACTGCTTGGGTGGTGTGCATGGAGCCAGGTAAGAAGCACAGAATAGCAGTGGGTTCTTGCATACCTTGCATGTATTATGAGTGATAATTCCACTCCACGTTAATTTACTTTCATTATCTAAGTAGGGCAAGTGTGTGTTAAAAATGTGTTTGTTTGGAAGTTCCACAAAGGGGGTTGTTTTGTGTTGCAAGCGAATTAATGAAACTTAACCTTTTAAACATGAACAGATGGAGGAAGAAACAGAAATTCCATCAGCTAATAAGATAAAAAGCGTATTCAACAAGGTAAAGTTCATAGCCAAGAATCTAGTCTTGTACACACACAGAGATCAGGAGATACATGAGAGCTCTGCATGGTTTTGATTTGTACCAAAGCCTCACAAGTCTTCATTCCTAATCTCTGAAAGCCTGACATTAAATTAAACTTATATATGTGGTTTTGCTGAGGACAGGATGAGGATGGAACTACTCTATGTATTTGCTAAATATTATCAACAGAGACGACATTTTCCACTGCTGATACCCACAGATCCCACTTCATTGTTTGTCTGTGACTCACCAGCTCCTAAACCACTGCCTGTCTATTCCATTTTAAGCACCATTTTATCCAAACCATTTAATGCCGGTTAGATCCCTGTAATGTGCTGGTTTTGCCTTGCTTCATTCCAATGTCTGCTTTAGAAATAGTTTATTCTCTTTGACTTCCCCAAGAGCTGTTCTGTACCCTATTACTGTCTGTTCCTGAAGGGTTTTTCTAGAAGGTTCTGAAAGATTTCAGTGCTGCCACTGCAGAGTTGCTCTCTCAAGCACCACAGGCCCTGGGGCTGACTCTGATAGCTGGAATGGCATTAGGGGGTATCAGGAGGGCTTCAATCTGCCATCCAGGGATGGAAGGGATGCAGCAGTGCACCAGATGTGCCTGTGGGACCAGCACTGGCCCACCAAACTGGGCACTGAATTGCAAGACAGCATCTGACTCTGCAGGTAAGGCTGGGTCCTGCTATTCCTTCATGAGACTACACAAAACCAGAAAGATCAAAATGCTCTCTGGAAGCAGCTTCTGATTCTCACATAGATTCATCACTCAGTGGTTAAGAAAATTTAAAAAAAGAACTCTTGAACTCCTTCCTTCATTTCAGAATAGCTGCCTAATCTTTCCTACAGTGTAGATGACAGTTTTGGAGCTCCAACCTCCACAAGAGATCCTGTTTTGGAAATCAGCCATCCTTACTTCTCTCTGGCAAGCAATGACAGGGAAGAGAGGATAAACCTTCTCTTCCAGGCTGGGGACACCAGCCACCAGAAGGCACCAGTGACACCAGCTAGAGACCCTTTAGAGCTGAAAATCTGCAAGCTGCTCTCCTCTGACAGGCTGCTAGGAGTGCCACAGGCAGGCAGACAGCCTAGGAGAGGGAATTTGCTCCCCTCCTTCCTTTCTTATCATCTGTAGCTCAAAGCCATCAACTAGACATGGTGAGAGAAATATATAGCCTGTGTTTGTCTTAAAATACAACACTTCTCATGGCTCTACAGTTTGTTACTTCCAGTCAGAACATTTTTTTTAATGATGTAGTTTAAATTGCATATGTTTCCACGTATTGATAATTAATCATCAAATCATCTGACACCTAGGCTGTCATATAGAAGCTGAGGTAACACATTTACAACGTTCAAAGAAAAATCTCTGTTTCTTAATGGACAGAGAAAACACAAACCCAGGTTAGAGGAATATGCATATGTCTAACACTTCCCAATTTTGAAAAGAGAGTTAATTCTTTCCAGGGGCAGCTTAATACAATAGACCTGGAGTGCACAGACCTGGATCTCTGCCAGCACCTGTCTGTTCAGGAATTTCATCCACTTTAATAAGCTGCTGCTCTCTGGATCTCAATTAACCAGACAAGCTGGTGCAATTGTAGAGGACTCAAAAACAAGAGAGCGAAGATTGCACAGATTCTCCATCTTTTGGCCTTCTGTAAGCATGACACATACAAATAGAACCCAATATTGTAGGTGACATCCTTAAAATTATGAATTACTGCGAGGCAATGAGAAGCTGGTAGAGAAACATCAGCATGAGGCCCCAGAACAAATGTTATTTTCCATGGCTTACTTCAATCATTGTCATCGGAAGCCGGCATCTCCCCCAAGCCCCTCGTTGATCCCACGGCTCGAGCGGAGCCCGGGATCTGCCAGGCCTGGAAGCTGCTCCAGGAATTAACCCCAGCTCCAAGCAGACAGAAGGGATCACCAGCACGACCCTAATTGCAGGATGGAAGACCACATTTACACAATGACAATATAACCACCAGAACAGAGATACATCAAAATGCCTGAGCAGCACGTTAAATCACGAGAGCTTGATGTTTGCATTGTAAGAGTCTCACGGGATTTAAAAGGAATGGAACCAATAGGCTGCTAAAGAAATTACAGTAAAAATCCCACAATGTTTTCTAGGTAATTGTATTCCTCCCACATATTAGCCAACCTTACTAAAGAAATCCAAAGCAGGGAAAAACTTTGCAGTAAATTACTTCTGATTATAAGTACAACATGGAGATTCCTGCTAAATGACATTTGACTACTCGCATGAACTTTTATTTTTTAATCATGGCATAAAATGCTGCTACCCTGCCCCATAAAACAGCCTGGCTTTTACTACAGTCATTATCTGTCTGGTCTGTTGGGATTGGATTTTAGGATGGGATGTTCAGTGGAGTTTTATCCATAGACAACCACAAACCATAAAAGACAGCTGAAAGCAGGAAGCACTACCAATGGGTAAGGCAGGCAAATAAGCACCAACGTTAAACAAGAACGTAACCAGAAAACCACCCAAACAAAGAGGGCAAGACAAAATATTTGCAGATTTTATACCTCAGTATGCCACCATTCAATAGGTCTATTCATAGCCCAAATTTTATTTCTCTTCTGTGATGCCTAATACAAATTGGGTATTGAAAAGGCAACAGACATCCATGACATTACATGAAACACAAATTTGTAATTTACACAACAATATAAACTGTTTTTCAGCAACTTGTCCACTTCAGATCTTGGCTCAGAATTTGCATTTATATCCTAAGGAGATGAATGTGAAAATTCAGTCTGCAGAAGGAATTGAGCATTATAATTTTAAGTCAGCACAAATAAAAGTTAACATTAGTTTTTGAGTAATTGACTGTACCCCTTGTGATGGAAACAAGGGGCAAACACCTTTGCAGGCAGTGCTGACCCCCACCCTCAGATAAGTACGTGTTTTAAGATTCTAAAAAGACAGGGAGCAGAAGCCCATAAATAGAGGTGAACTTTTGTAAATAAGAGTAGTATATTAATTCTCTCTTATGGATTTATCGCTATTCTTAATATAAACAAACTGGTTTTTTTCAGGTTTTTTTTCCTCTGTTTCCAAGTGTTAGAGGTACAGCAATACATGCCTCCTGCCAATGGAATAGCTCTCAGATAGACAGAAAAATCACAAGCTTCCCAATTATCTCCTTTTGGTTGATCTTTGGACTGTTTCCCATTAAATATACCTCTGTCAAAATTAACACACCACATCCCATGGAGGCCCATCATATCAGATTATCACACTCACTGACATGACATAACCTGATTCACATTGCAGATCTTCACTGGTAGCCTGAGGCCAGGGTAAAATAAATTGCATCAGAGTTATCTGTGGGATCAATTGATTGCAGGGTCTAATATGACTAAAGTCCAGGAGAATTTGTGAATGCTCCAGACACAGGGCAATTCTTTGAAATCAATGGTTGCTAGAAAGGCTCGATAACTGGGGGCTTTAGGCTATTAATGCCAGCTGGTCATTAAGTCCACACAAATTGTTATAGCTTTTATAACCTTTTCTTATCTAGAGAAAACAATTAAACATTTTAATTACATTACACGGATGACAGAAGATAATTGGAGTTATCAGGAAATTATGTAGTCCTGTTAATGTGAGTTACTATGTCATTTCCATTGCTTACAAATGTACTTGCCATCTAGATAAAGTAAAACCAGCTTTCAATTAGGTCCATATTCAAACCACAAAGATGGAAGAACAAAGAATAAGTAACCCAAAGCCAAATGAATTATCATATTAAGCTGGTATTGTATAATCTTTGAACTATTTTCCTAGAATCGAGATATAGTGATGGAGACTGAGTTGTAAAAGTACAGTTGTCACCTGTGGAAATACTTTTTATACCTACTCTTATTTTAAAATTGCAAAGTACATAAAATACAAAAATTTTATGTTCATATAGCTTGTATGAACCATCCTGCACCGTTTACTTAAAAAAAATAGTGCCATCAATAGAGGACAACCTGCCAGAAGTTCCTCCTTGTATTTCCTCATAAAGTCTTTGTCCCTTTAGGTCTGTTCTGGGTATGTGGGACTTCCAAAGCTCCTAATTCCACGACACCAGGTTTGCCCCATGGCTCAGTACATCAGTTCTTCACTGGCATTGGGCTGTTACAATGAGATTTGCAAAGGACTACAGCTATGTCCAAGTGGGGAGCTCTCACACCATGACTTCAGCCTTTTTAAATATGAAGAGAACGTGTAGGAGTGTACCCCTTAATTTTTTGCTGCCAATCTTTTCTTGCATAAATTGCTAGGGCTGAACAGCAGGCACAACAGCAGTTGCATTAGTTCCCAGGGAATTCCTGGTCATGATGTGCCAGCCTGTTGGACTTTGAAGATTTACTGCTTTGCACTTAAGGGAAACGTATAAGAAAATATTTACAAGTGCTCATTAAGGCTAAATTGTGTCCTTATCCTGTGCAGGTACCCTGGGAATTAAGAAAATTCTATAATGAGAATGGATGTAAGGCTGTCACACTCATGCAGGAGCAGTCACTTGGACAAGGGAAGGATGAAGAATTAAACTACAAATACAGTAAAAGGGCAAAGTTTAGTAAAAAGTGAAATATGAATCACCTTTATTATGGACACAGTCATACTGGGATGTATAAACAAGAATATATTCTGAAAATTTTACGTCAACTAGTCTTTGCTCACCTCCAGCCTTAGTGAGGCTGCAGCTGTAGTACTGTGCCCAGATTCTGTTCCTATACTTCAAGCAGGCTGCAGAACAGAGGCAGCACATGATTTAGAATGCAACATTTATGCTCCACCATGTCGAGATGATTCACAGGGAAAGACCAGCCTGCAAAAGATCTGTGCAGAGAACAGGATTCATTCACAGTTGTCATTTACAGATATATATGAGTTTGCCATGCCTACAGCAGGAAAAGCTGCAGCGGAGGAGCCTCAGGTTGAACAGAACCACGGGAGCAGATGACACAGGAGCCTCAGAGACTGTGAGGAATGGCAGGCACAGCTGACCCTGCTGTGGAAACTGGGACAGTCACATGGGACTCACCAACATGATTTAATATGATATTTTTCTAACAGAGCCCTGACTGTATTGCCAGGAACGGAAAGCTTATGTGATGATGCTTCTCGAGGAAGGAAATGAATGAAAAATCTGCATAGCTGCATAAAGGAGGCTAAAAGTCAGAATGGGCCAAGAGCTGCAGCTCCATCCTAGCCAATATCTCAGCCTGAATCATGGCCACTCCTGATTTATCAGGAGTTTTACTGCACTGAACAAAAAATCAGGCCCCCTAAGTTGGAGACTTGGCCTTCTCACAGGCTTTGTTTATAAGTAGAAGTTGATCTGTAATACACAATCTGGAGTTATTTATGATGCATCCTGAAAGGAATAAAACACTACTTTGAATTTGCATGAATTGGAAGAGCCAGGAGATTCTGAATCTGATTCAAGTTTATGAGGTCAGGTCTTGCAAGCAAAAAAGGATCTGTGAGTCTCTGCTTGCAGATCACACACATGAGGCTGCACATTTCAGGACATAAATAATGGCATATAAACCATGCAAAAGAAAACTTGACACTCCTGAATTTTGTGATGGGGATTCGAGTTAAATCTATAAGATTTCACTTGCAGGTGTTTTCATTGTAACCACTTTATTTTGATATAGCTTGGATTCTTAATCTAAACCTGTCTGAAGTCTACACATTGCCTGCCCATACAGAGGAATTATTTGGTTTGCCTCAGGGACAGGGCTGTTGAAGATGATTCATGCTCCCTGACACAGAAACACAAAGGTTTCTATATTTTTCTATATTATCCACTCATTTATTCCATCTTTTCCAAAGTTTGGCATTTTACACAGACCACACACCTAAGTTTGTTTCCGTTGACTTTCTTGGCATTTGTACACACATAAAATCAGCCAGAATTAGACTCAAAGGGTTCCATCTATTTTCCTAGATAACTCAGCAGTCTGTCCCTAAATGTAACAGACCTATCTATGACAGCAGCATAAATTCAACTGTCCTGATAGGCTAAATTTCTTCCTATCAGAAAGGCACACATGCAGCCGGTTGCAATATTACATGCCAAGAAAAATCCAGTTATTCTTTGGGGTTGAGTTCACAGAAGAACCATAATCCTTGAAGTGACACACTGCTCAAAGAAGAGCTAGGAAAACCAAGGAAGTTTGGTTACAGCCACACAGTCTCAGATGGTTGCTTGCAAAAATAGGAAGCTGTTCTTAAGGCAGATGCTAACTAAATCTTCATAGCAAAGCTGCTCCTGTGGGAAAAAATCTCATGTCTGTCTCAGAGTTCTACATTTACCTTAATATGCCAGCCTCAGCCTACTCATCGAAAGCATTGCCTGTGTGTCCAGCATCATTTGACCATGATCATTTGCTCACTTTCCTTTTCAGCTCTTTTCCCCCAGGATGTATCATCTGTAAAAGTTTCCAGTATTTTTTCACTAAGTCTCTGTGCATATGTGGCCTTGGGGAGAAATCCACCATATTAAACAACTGCAAATAGTTCTCTTGATCTACATGACAAGCTATACTGGATAAAATGGTGCTGTAAGAGAAGAATTATTTGAATATGAAAAGGGTTATTGCTCACATGGGAAAGCAGGAAAGAAGACAATGGCCACAGCATCACTGATGATATTGAGAAAGTGGAAAATATTATAATTATCTCCTTATCGTGACTCTCTTTTCTAAAATGAGCCATTAAGAATATCTGATACAGACACCTAAGGAGAAGATAAAATATCCAGCTTCCTTTCCTTTCCACCTTTTGTGTCCATATTCTGTTTTGGGAGAGAGACTACATGTGGCCTCATACACCTATCCAGCTTCACTAAGAATGAGATTTTCAAGACGACTCAATGCACTTCCATCATGCCAGACCCAGCTTAAGTTCTGCTTAATTTAATGAAGAAACCCAGAAAACATTTGCTGGATATTTTATGAAGCTTCTTGTGCTGTATGTTGGAAGGCCAAGTCCAGTGTACACCAAGAGCCCATAGAAGCACAGGCCAAGAACTGTGTCTTGATCTTAGACAGGATTTTTCCACTTACAAGGAGAAACATCCTGTATGTAAAGCCTCTGCAGAGAGAACTGCTTAAATATAGGGTGACAAATCTCTCATGAAGATGAAGATGAAGATGAAATAGGGCTACCAGTAGAGCAGCTATGATGATGACAAAAATCGAATCAGCAGATTTTGCTATTTTAAAAACTATTGAAAATACAAGCTTTCAGAGCGGTATTTTTCATTTTTGGTTTTATGATGCATCTAAGGGAAATATGTGCTTCATATGAATTCATGGTTATTACACCACTGCTGCAACACTTTAGTGTGTGTCAGCATTTTCATGGTGAACTTTGGAGTACTGGGTCTGTAACCTGCCCATAAAAATCTGCCCAAAGCAGGAACCTGACATAAAAACTAACACAGGTGCATTATTCTAAGCTGGGTGGGATAAAACATTTTAACCTTAGATAAATTAAAAATTACTGACTAATGCTTAGATTAATGATAACTGGGATTTGGTCACTTTCTTGAATCAGATTGAATATGTAACCCAGGGTGCTAAATCAACCATTTATAGTATCATCCTAACCTTCCAATACTGAGATGTTTTCAGACCTCCCCTTATTATATAAACAGGGTGTCTCAATCATTTAAAAAAGGTAGTTTGGGGGTTCTCTATCTTCCTCAGTTGCCTCTTAAATATATGCCCAGGACATGCACTTTTCATGCAGAGTCATTACTGTTACCACATTTTAAATGGGACTGCCAGCTCAGAAACATGCCAAAGGTCAGGAATGTGTCAGAGTGAAAAATCAGCCTTCTACCCTAAATCCTTAGCCTTCACACCAATCAAATGAAAAGCAGCAACATTCTGATCTCTTCATCAGAGAGAATTTGCACTAAGAGATTTTTTTTTTCTTAAGATGTCTCAGTTTTAAGTCTCTCACAATAGCAACTATCACTTCTACAACAACTGGACTAGAAGTCAACTCATAAAAAGTATCTGAGATTATTCCCACCTCGTCATGTATATCCTTTCAGCAACAAAATTACAAACCTTATATGGAGATTATTCTAAGCCCACATCTTTTGGATGACTGTGAGCACCAGTGATTGTGCTGTGAACCTAGACTGAATGTTGACATGCACTGAATATATTTATGTTTTTGTCTGGGAGGAACTGTGTATCTTAATGATGATAAAAGCAGTTAGAAAAACAGCTTGCCTCCTCAGTCCACAGTTTATAGCTTTGAAAGGAAAAATACGATATCCTGTGCAATTTGCAAAGCGCGCAACTGAAATTTGAAAAAGAGTAAGATTATTCTATCAATGAAGAACTGCAAGCACAATGCTGGATAACTGAGACCGGAAGGAACAGGAAAAAACAACACCACAAAAAGCTGTTTCGTTAATTTCAATAAAAGTAGAAAGTCTTTGAAATCTAACAAGTCTCAGTCTTGAAGGCAACTCCCACATTAAAAGAAGGCTGTGGAGTAATTTTTTGGGGGCCAGATCAAGGTTATTTTTGAAAGTCAAATGTGTGCAGTCCAGGCTGTGGTACTGGTTTGATGCTGGCCATTTTGATAATGCAAAAGAGAAAGCTTTAACAATAAAAATGTTGCTGTAGGATGTTTTAGAATATGTAACAACATCTAGAATACACTAACGTATATTGTTTTTAAAAATCTAAGTAAAGTATATTATTTGGGACCTAAGTGGGTCATTCCTTAGAGCTGCAGTCTCCAAGACAACAACTTAAACATTTGGCTCCCCTTCGTGCCTTGACAGCAGTTTTTATTTGTTTGCTTTATGTACTAAAGCATCACTTCAGTATAATGAAATACCACATCACATTCAATATCTACAGTACAGAAATGAAAACATCCTTATTGCTAATCACCTTATAAAGTGGAAAAGTCTCCTGATTTCCTTTATCTTTCAAACATCAGAATTTTCATATTTTAAATTAGAGTAGGCAATGGGTATTAACAGTCTGACAGAGAGAAACATGAAGATCCCTCCCCAAACTCACATTCCGCATTTATATATTAGTTGCTAACATTACAGGAAAATTACTACACAGTGTGCTATAACAAAGAAACATATTTTATATACAAGAATTATAAGCTCAGATTCCATTCACCTTGATTCATCATTTAAGCAGGATGAGAAATTGAGGCTTAATTGGAAAAGGACATCATGGGACAAGACACAGAGAGCCTCAGTCAGACCCCGAGAACAGCTGATTCATACATTCATTTTCTCAGTAGAAGGGGGTGTTTCTGGATCATTTATCATGTGAGAGGCTCAGGACACTGTAGTCTAAAAGAGCCAAATTAATCAGTATACTGACAGCTCTGTCTAACAAGATTTCTCCTCACTTAAGTAAGTTCATTTCCTGGTATTAAAACCTAATTTTAGTTTGAAGCTAAACCTCAGACTTCTGTGATAGGCCAGTGTAGAACAACCCATCAATATTGCATTTCCAGCCCATGAATTTGAAACAAATTTCCAAAAGGAAGTGCTCTGTGGTTCAGAGACAGGCCCTGGAGGAGGAAAGGGAGGCACTTCTCACCATTAGGACACCTTTACAGGAACATTCTGCACCTTTGGAAAGCATTCAGATCCCGTTGTCCCCTACATGTAAAAAGTAAGGGGTGCACCAGGGGTGCATATATGCAAATATCTTTATCATTAAATTATTTCTACACATTAAGGATTGTCACACTTTCTATTTTTAGTCTTACTTTGTATACTTTTATTTGTTTTCTGAAAAACTAATGCCCATTTTCCAAGATTTTTATGATAGTAGAATACCATAAAAATCAAGGAATATCCTGGAGTCTCTTTCATGACACCCAAGCAGAATTAGGAAAAGAACATCTACTTTCTAGAGTGTTGCTGAGTGTATTTCATGCAAATTAAGTTGCCAGTTTCTGTTCTTCTACAAAATCTCTGATTTGGGAAACCAGACATTGCTTCTGAGGGCTTTCTGCCCTGAGCCCTCAGAGCATGAAGCAGCAGGAGTGGAAGGAACTCTGCTTTTGATCATTAACAGAGATCAGCTCTGATGGATGCCTTGGGCTCACAGTTTTCTCACCAGGCATGCCCCGGTACAGCTCGACACATTATCTCTTGTTAAATCACTCCAATTTGCAACAGGACATTCATCTTCCCGGCCATGCCTGACACCCCTGTGTGCACCAGGCCCTGGTGAACATTTGCACTGCACCGATACCACAGAAACATGAGATTCCAGGGAGCTCAGGAACAACTTCAAAGTGCCCACACTGAGAAAACTTCTGCAGTCTCATTGTCTCTGAAGGCTTTCACTGCCAGGCTGCCCTCCAGCAGCCAGGTACATACTGGGACTGTCTGACAGGCCCTGGTGTATGGCTGGTTTGGAATAAGCTACTATGATCCCACCTTTCAGTATAAAAGGTTACAAATGTCGTGTTTCTTTTAGTAGAAATAGCCCACGAGCCTCTGGAAAAGCTGTTCAAGTGAGAATGTTTCAGATAAAAATGTCTGAACATCCACGCAAAATTTACTTTATCCGATATTTACTTTATCATGTCAAACTGTTGCCATGCTCAGGAGAGGCTGACTGAAGTGGGATATGAGAGAAACATATCCTGAAACAAACTGTAATTCTCTGTCAGAGTCACGTGAAGCAGGGGGAAAGCTTTTCTGTACCCTCAAAGGATACAACAAATGGAAGCAATTCCACAGGAGGCTCCACAGAATTGTATCTGTACTGAATCACACACTGCAGCAGCCACGCCCTGCTCTTGTATCCAGCATCTGAGACTTTGTACAAACTGAACTCATATAAAACAAGTTTTAAATCTTGTCTTCCCTTATGTTTCTTGGTTCAATGAGATTTGAACATTTCATGTATCCATCCAGGTAACTTGTTCTGACAGAAATAGCATTGCTATATTTTAACATTGGGGATTTGAAAGTGCAATTCCTTAAACAGACATTCAACCTATTGTTTTCACATACATTCACTCTCCAGTGTAAACTCTTAATGGTGCATAACTGGGAAGTGCTTACCTCACTTTTCCAAAGCTGAGAGCAGACCTAAGGTGCAGAGTGACCAAACACTGTAAAAAAATGCATCATGAAAAGGGCACCTGAAGCAAGTTATTCAAATTGCCTACTGGTTCAAAATTTCCCCCATGAACGTCACTGAAATCTACTTGTAAGAGAACAGTGAGATTGAAAATAAGCTGGCAGAAAACAAACTCTGCTGGGAGACCATCCTCACTGGAAGTTTGAGGTTTTTTCATTCCAAAGCATCTCTCAGGCTCAAAGAGCACTGAAATCCACACAGTTGGGTTGTTCTTTCTAAGAACATTTAAGAAAACCCAGATGTTTAACATTTGCCTGCCAGCCAAATGGACCTCCAAGGTGCTGTGTCTCGGAATGACTTTACCCAAATTATGTGCAATATTGAAGCAATCCCAGCTTAAAGGGTTTTCAAGGTAACTTCACACACAGAGGAAGTCACAACAACCCTGGGAAAATCATATTGCTTCTGGATTTGTTGGCTTGGGTTTTAATTTTGTTAGAAGGCTAATGTAGAAAGCGTTAGAAGAAAACATAAGCCCTAAATCAGATGCACTGGGGAGGAAATTGCATCTAGGAAGTGGCAGAATATGCTCAGAAGGCCAGATTAATGAAGCTTTAGGAGTTGTACCTGCCTATATAAGACCTGGATTCAGTATTACATCCCAGTCTGACAAAACACCTCAGCAGGCTTAAAGTTAAGTCAGAGCGTAACTTCCACTGAAGACAAGATGGATTTTTTAAGATGTCAATCACTAGAGAAGCTAAAGGTTTTTAGGCCAAATATCCCAATTCTTACCTGCAGACAGCAGGACTCCTGATAGCAAGAATAGTTTTCTGCAGCACACCTCACTGTTTCAGGAAAACAGTTATCAGTTATTACAATTTTCAAACCCTGAAGTCAGGTATTTAAATCCCAAGCCAGGTGCATAAATAATAAAGCTGCATGACTTTCAGACATGCTGAGTTCCCACTGATTTTAATGAGGGCAGTACATGTTCAGATCCTCTTGAAAGCAAGACTGTTTAGATACCCAGGTATGAGTGAAGAATCTTGACTTTGAGAGGAAAACAGCTTTTATAAGAGCCAGTTGGAGTTTTTTATCGCTCCTTTTACATGGCTGATTAGGGAGTCTGGCTCTGAGTGATTATCGACCAGCATGTCCCCCAGGAGGAGCTGAACTTTTGTTTGCAGTGGGATGTAGCTGAGGTAAAGGCAGGCTGCCATCTGCCCCTTGATGGTGAAGTTAAAACATGTACTATTTAAACTGAGTTTCTTCACTAACAGCTCCACATACACAGGGATTTCCTAAAAAGCTGGCAAGGAAGCTACAGTGTCACAAAGAAATTTCATAGCCTCAGACTCCTCAGACACGGCAGGAGCAAGACACTGTTTGTAATGCATCTTTTAGAACACATCTTACACAAACCAGCTTGGTTTGGGTGTTTTCTCCATCACAGGAAGATTAGAGCTTTAAATCTGGGAACATTCAAGCTGTTACACACTTTAGCCAGCAAATTTCAGCTGGTGATTGCCAGCTGACCCTTCACTTGTATTTGTGAGGTGGAAGGTTGAGGCCATCCAGGACCTGCATGAAGCCCTGCTTTTGTCAACCTCTTGAAGCTGGGCAGGTGCAAGACTCCAGCTGTTAAGCACCAATCCCTACATTGGTCACCATCTCCAGCACCTCCTTTGTCAATATATTCAGTGGTGGAGGCAAAACACTGCTCAGTACTTTGGGAGAGATTCTTCTGCAGTGTCTGGGGTAGAGCTGATGGGAGAGAGCTGCTTGTTGGCACTCACACGATTAAAATAATGCATGTGGCACAATCCATCATCCATGGTAGACATTAAGCACTCTCTAATATCAATTACCAATTAAGAGCTGACAAACAAATTTTTCTGATTAGCAGACCAGTAAAATTACAGTCTGCTGGGAAGGAAGAATCTCACCTCCTTTTCTAGACTTACTCAGCGAGCCCATTCTCAAATAAACAGAAGGAAATTCAACTGTTTGAGAGAAGCTCCTGAAAAACTGGAGAACATAATTCTCCATGTAATTTTCAGATATTTGCAGATATTTTACTTTAATTTACAAGTTCATCACACTTTCCAGTGCCACATTGCATTTATTAGTGTAAACAACATGGTGGGTAAGATCCCAGCAAATCAACAGGGAAGAGAACAATTCCTATTGCTGGCAGAGTTTGTATACCTGCTCATTACTTTCAGCAAACTGCTTATAAGGACACAGCTTTTCCAGAAGCTGTTTATTTAAGTGCTTAATGGATATTCTTGTCACACTAGGCAAAGAAAAGTCACATCAAAACCTCTGACACATCATTTGATGCTATTTTATATTTTAAGAAATTTGGCATGCATCACATTACAGCGTAGTGCATTATTAAGTGTCATTCCAGGATATGAGATAATCGATCAGAAAGATCCTTTGGGATCAAATTAAATTGAATAACTGACATTTCAGCATGAACAGAAGTGGAGGGTCGAGTGAAGAAGTTGCCATTTGAGGAAAAAACTGTTCTAAGAAGCTTAATTATTTCTATTTCCCTTTTTTCTCTTCATGAATATTCCTAGTAGTGTTGCATTTGGGTCTCAGATCCAGGGCCCTTCCTCTGCTCAGTGCCTGGATTTCCCACTATCTACGCTGTGAGTCCTGGAAAGCCATAAAACACAAAGAAATTCTCTGCAAAGGATCTGATCATGTTACTCAGACCATTTGGCCTTGTGCTTGCATTCATTATATGAAATGGAATGCTAGGAAATGCTGTGAAAGGCAGGAACAGAGGGGATTAGGGCATCTCTTTGGGTCGCTCATTCACTTCCCACCCCTTCCCCTCTCTCCCTCTGCGCTGGGTCAGGCTCCTTTCCCAGATCAGTCTCTGCGCACTCAAACAAAATGCAGACTGATGGAGAATGCTGCAGTAACTGAAACCCCCTTTGGAGAAAAAAAAGGAAAAAAACAAAGAGAAAATAAAGACAAATTGCTGTTTATCTGAAACAATACAAACCTATTCTGATGGGTATAAATAGCAGTTGGAAAAATTACTTTTGTGACCCAGTATATCAAATCCAGAATTTCTGTTTGGCATAGGCTTGGCTGCCTTAGTCCAGAAAGGGTCCAGGCTGGGAGAAGGGCATGTCTGTCACACACATAATGGCTCAGTGCTCTACTTTGAAATAATTTATGAATACCAAGAGGGCTAGATTCTGCAACTAGGGTTCAGGAACAGTCACATTACAATATATTTTATAACTTCTTTAATTCTTTTATTTCTTTAGCTGTGAATGCCTCCTTTTGGTCATTTTTCATGTATTTCACAAGCCTGCACATCTAATCCCTGGGCAAACTATCCGGATCAAAGAGGGAGCTCTTGCACAAGAGCAGCCAAAGAAGCACCTGTACCCTTGGGTACAGACATGTGGTACATTATATGAAGACAAAATACATAAAAACACAAATGTCCAGTGAATTTACCACATTTAAAATAGCAGAAATTCTCTGCAGCATTTCTCCAGGATGTCTCCTGTCTCACATCTCAGAAGGCAGCTTGCTGGATGATAAAACACACATTTTAATAGGTGCAATTTAATTCAGTACTATGTAAGCAATGACATGACCTCTTCTTCACAGACAGGAAAGGGATTTTTGAAACCAACTAACCTTAATTACTTTCAATTTACCAAACACATAAGCTAGCAGTAGGATGTTTAAAACTGACAAACTTAACAGCTCTCGTTTAATTATCTTCAACTAAATAGCCAACTAAGGAGATATCTTCAGAAGCAGATAAATGAGTTAGGCTTATAAATCCCATAGGAGCATGGGATTGAGTAGGACACCAATTCCTTTAGTAGGGTGTTCATTCCATGTAGCAGCTGCTGAAAACTATAACCTCAGATGTTGCATTTACCTGGCTGACCATGCAGAGGAGAGGTCAGACAGGATCTGGTGTGAATGAGCAGAAGGGACAAGGAACAACCCAGTCAGAGAAGCAAATGCCCGCTGCAGGGCAGGTAAAGCTTCTCTAGGGACACCTTATCCTGGCAGGGGGCAGTGATAACTGCATGGCTTTGGTCACAGTGCCTTGGCCTTGCTGGACAGTTTCTAAAACTGGAATTTCCCCTGGGAAGCAAAGAGCACCATTAAGTTTCCTGACAAAAGAAGTATCCTGTGCCAATTGGGTATTACACATCGGTTTTCTCCTTTGGTCTTTCTCTTAACATCACATCTGTGAGGAAAATCAAAGGGCTTTGTTCCCATTGGGAAAGAGAGCCTCAGCATGCAATGGGACCATCCAAGAGTTCTATTAAATATGTTCATGTCCTAAGGCACAATTATGTTAAGCTATGTATTTATTTATCAGAAAGTCCATGTACTAATACAGTAACACAGGCCATCTTCCTAATGACACATTTTGAGCTTCTGAGTATTTCAAGCCACACCCAGGAGTCCTCCCCTGATGCCACACCCAGTCCTACATCCATATTCCCACCTACTATTCAGCATCAGTCAGAATTTGGGCAGAAGAGAGAATACAGAGGCAATGTCCTTCAGAATTCCCACAAAAATCAGGTGCATGACAACCCCTGAGCAGCAAGTGGTGCAGTGGTCTGGGCAGGGAACTGCATCTTGCTCACACACATCTAAAGGAATTCACAGCTTCTAATAAGATCCTGTTTTCCTGCTTCTCAATTTCATCCCAAAGACACACAGATCCCTTAAAGAGCCAGAGCAAAAGAGCAATTCAAGTCGAGCTCTTAAGCAGTGGTCACACCACGTAACCTGTCTGAAGATTTTCCTGTACAGTTCAAAGGGCATAAAGGGGACCTTGATTCTTTGAAGTACAGCTCCCCATGGTGTTTCTTCCCATAAAGAGCAAAACATATGCCATAAAATTTTATGATCAAACTTACAGGAATCTGGCTAAGAGCCTCAGAGTGCAAGGAAACTAATTAGCTCAAACCACCCTCCCAGTCCCCCTGTTACTTCACATCCAAACAGCAGCAAACCCAACAGAAGCTAAAAAGCTTAATAAAAGTACAGCCAGACCACAAGACACCCGTTTCTCTTTATGCAGGGTCTTTTTTCTAAAACTAGACCCTAAAAGAGCAAGGAAACAGGTCTTAGTCAAACTGCATATCTTCCTACTCCATGGGAAATAACCAGTGATCTATAGGGGAAAAGGAACAGATTCCAGTTTTGCCCAGGCATCCGTAACATGGTATTTTTATATCTACCTGTATGTACAGTTAGAGAAAGTGCAGTATTTCAGTGCTATTATGCTGGGTACTCAGAAATGTTACATAGATTTAACAAGAAAAGAAAAAAGGTCAGTAGCAGCACAAGCAACCAGCCCAGCCAGGGGAAAACAGGATACCTGCTCATGGCTATCAACACATTTGCATGAGTATGTGAAAGATACTGTGGTCAGGAATTGCAAAAATAACTGATTTCAACAAGAGATGTTACAGCAACACCACGCTGGGAAGTGCTTTGCTGAGATAGTTTGGAGCTGATGAAGGTAGGCACCAGTCCAACAATCTGCCTTCCCAAAGTACAATATTAAGTCATGATAATGCTGACATTTCCACTGAATGAGGAACACAGCGTTAAACAGACTGGCTGGATTCTCTCACCTGAGGTCGTGTGTCACTGTACTGCCTGAAAACTGAAATTCTCCTCACTGTAAGCACAGAGCAGGATACTCTGGCTGCCTGTGCAGAGACTATGGCCCACTGAGCAGCAGAGGAGGCAGTTCCAGGAACTGCAGCTAAGTTAGACATGGAACTTCAGTATTTACTATTTTGGTGGGAGCAAGAAGTGACTAACAGTGACTAACAATTATTCCCATTTTTTCCCCCCCAATCGTCTTTTCCCAAGCCACTTTCTGTCTTACTTTGCATTGTGTGGAAGAGCTGATAAGGCCATTTTATGTTGCTTTAAATGCATTTCTACTAAATGTGACACCCACAAAAATTAGCTCCTGTATCACCCTATAGCTTCACCTCTGTTCCAGCACTGTGCCATGAGTTTTCCCCTATATGAAGATCCCTCCCATACCAGAAGAAGACAGCTAATTATGTGTGTGCCCTGTGGACTCCAAGAACTGTGCGAGAATCGGGTTTGTCACTTCTGCCCAAAGGATCCCAGCCCTAATGCACAGCCCTGTGGATGAGTCCCAACTTTCCATGGGATCCTCACAGGATCCTGATCTCAGAGCACTTTTCTACACCAACAAGAACAAACAAGAAGTTTCACTTGAACATGCTCTAGCACAGTCCAGCTTTGTCCTGGCTCCCGATCTTAGGAGACAGCTGTTCTAATCAAAGGAGGAAGGAAATGATGACTGAGGACAGCTGCTGAGAGACCCTTGGACAAACCACACCCTACCACTGCTCAGCTGCAGAAAGCTTTTTGTCCTCTCTGGACGGTCACATCAAATGAAGAAGAGAAGAGTCACCAGATCTGCTCAGGTAATACAGGAAACCAAAATGCCTCTGTGTATGACCTGACAATCGTAAATAAGATGTCACCAGATGCTGTGAAATTCCTCAGTAAGGAGACAACGAGGTGGCAGGGACAACCCACCATAATGTGCTTTGTTCTCTGCAGTGATGAGAGCTTTTGAGTCACTTTATAGAGGGAGCAAAGCCTGATCCCATTGGTCAGTTCAAAAACCCAAGCTTGTCCATGAAAATCCACATTTGGCATTATATTCAGTTTTATACATGACTGAAGTCACAGAAACCCCAGTGATGACTTTAATTAGAAAGGATTATTGACACAAATGTTTGTGGGCTCAAGAGCTGAGAGTACAAACATCCACATCCTCTCACAGTCATTTCATTTTTTTTATATCATTTGCGGGTAAGAAAGAGCAATTTGCAAAGTAATACACTTACTGCACTGTGATTTGAATTTGCATAATAAAAGCATTTGCCTTTTAAAGCATATATTAATGCTTAGAAGAAAAAGTGAATGTTCTAATATAATTCAAGATAGCTAGACACAGTTCCATTATTCTAACTTACATTTTATTGGGTTTTTGCTTTGGTAAAGAAACACATGTTATAACTAATCACAGTTCTAATTACTGCCTGATTCTATCTTTTATTACTGCTAAAATTTCTATTAAGGGAATGAAAGAAACTAATGAGATCACTAAAAGATCAATAGGAAATATTGCTTACATAGAAGTTGCTATGTATAAACTTCAACTCAACAGACAGGATCAAAAGAATTCCTTGGAAACAAAGGATTATGAATTAATTCCACTTAGGAAAGAACACAAACTGATTTAAAGGCTATCCACAAGAAGAATTCTTTTTAATTTCACTCCTCTGGGAGCAATAGGCAAATAAAAACCACAACAAAATTATGATTAACTTTCCACCTCCACACTTCCAACACTCTTCGTACAGAGTCTGAGTATCTTTAAAGGGTATCATTAGGATCTGGAATGCACCTGACATTCGTGAATAGAAACATGGGGATGTGACTTGCTTACAACTGTACAACTGTAGCCTCATGACCCAGATTCTTATTCTTAAAATGATACTTAGGTAGATCCCACTGACTATCCAGTCTATCTAAAACCTCTTCTTCGCTTAGTTTTGGCAGGAAAAAAATAAATTTCTTTTACTTGAAGTCACCACTCTGCCCAAAGTGGTTAACCCAGAATGAATGTCATACACAAAAATATTAATGTGATCATATGACTTTGAGGGACCTTCTGACTTTAGCTGCCAGAGTGAAAAGTATAGGTGTACTGACACACCAGAGGTGAAATTAGAGCAGGATAACTTCTCTCTCTACTTGTTCATTAATAATTTGATGCCTTTAAAACATCCAGTGTCCCAGAAAGAATAAGGAGAAAGATACAGGAAATGCATTTTAAAACACAGTTCATGTGAATGCAGCACATATTCCATGACAGCAAGAAAAACAGAGTGGAGATGCAGATGCCCAGACTTAAAACCACAAAACTTCTAGATCTGTTCAGACCATTAGTTTTACCCCAAAATATCTCTATTTCTCTTTTCTGGTTATGCAGTCAACTCTACTGTGTTCTCTTTCTTTAAACTCCTGAAAAATTATGTCCACAGAGAGCAAACTCAGGTCTAAACAACATTTTCAAGGTAAAGCAGTGTCACATGAACAGTGTCTGCTTCCAACGGAGGTCAACTGAACCCAACAGGAATCAGCAGTGATGCTGCAGGTCTGTGTACAGCCAGTTTACAGGCTCTTCCTGGGAGTCAGGGAATTGATAATCATCAATCACAAGAATGTGATCACACCAAAATAGCTGGAGTCCTCCAGGGGTTATAATGCCTGATGTGGCTGCAGAGCCACCTGCATTTCTGAGCATTCCTACGTACTACGACACTGCAAGGAGAAGAGGAAGAAACTCCAGGGACCTCCAGGATCTTGGATTAAATGTGAAGGCAGCCCTGAAGTCCATGCCCCAGAGCCTCATTGGATGTCTTTTATCTGAGCTTTCTCACAACCCGAACTTGAGAGTACAGATCTTGAAAAAAGCAGCAGACAAAACCCCAAAAACGACTCAGTGGACCAGAAAGCTCAAGTACATGATGGTGAAATGGAGTGAGATAGAATTATCAGCAATGGAAACAGAAGCCTTTTTGCTACTGCTACAAAGAATGTAACAATTCTTCTATTTTTAAAGACAGGATTAAAGGAATGCTGCAAGAGTACACATATTTTATAAAAATGCAACTAAAGAAGGGTGATAGCCAACAGAAAACTTGATTTCAAGCATTTAAAAACTGATATTAGAGTGGACTTACTCTAATAGATGTTGAAAGTCTGTTAAAATTTTTCGTTTCCTACTAGGAACTATGAAAACAAAGGTCTTCCTGATTAAATAAGGATTAATTCTTAAAATCAAACACATCCAGTGTTCTCAAATTATATGGCTTAGTAAAATAATAAAGAATATTTTAGAAAAACAAGTCATATCCATAAAGAACCCATATACTTCTAAATCCTAACATCTCCAAAAGCATACACAATAAATTTCATAAGACCACAGAAAGGAAAATAACATTGTTCTAAGTACTATCCTCGTTTGGAAACAAGGCACCATCAGGTGTCAGTGCAATTCACTGTCCCCAAACCATTTGTTACCCTTGTTTATGCTGTTTCTATACAGAATCTTCTCCTCTTGACATTGTCCCTTTTTTTAAGGACCAAGCAAATTATTGGCTTCTGTTTGCAACTCTGAGACATGTGTTTTCTTCTTTTGTCACTGTATCTTTTTCTGTTCAGGAGTCATTTGCCTGAAACCATGACAAGATCTGGTATCAATCAAACCAGTGGATTAATTTACTCCAATAATAATTAAAAGGCATTTTTGGGGGGTGGAGGAGAACAAGAGGGGGATGGACTCAATATCCTGCAGCACTTCAGGTAACAGCCTGAATTTCAGTAACTCTTCTGGTACAGTGATCTTCACCTAACGCTTCATCATAGCCTAAACTTCACTTCTATAATCATTGGTTTTCTAGCAACAGAGTGTGCATATGTGTGTGAATGAATGCAGAATGATGACAAGGATTGCACTTCAGCCTCTTTCTCCTTCCTGGCATTTGCAGGATCACCTTGCCAGTCTCTTAATAGCTACAAATATCATACCAAAGGCACTATTTTACAAACTTTGTTCCTCTTTTCTTGGTTTTGTTCCACATTCAGATTACCCAGGGATTTCCGCTGATGTAGTGACTTCCATGCACTGGCAATCACTTTGTCCTTCCCTCTTTCCTCACCCCACCATTAACTTCACACTGAAGCCCACAGATACAAATATGGCACCAAACACTGCCATGAACTGGAACCAGTTACAGATGTTGCCCTGCAGAAGGAAGCTTCGGGCTGTAGTTACAAGATTTCTGAGATTAAAAATGGACCTGGCACATTCCACAAATCATCTCCACTAATGTCAGTAACAAGAGTTTTTATTTCTGAGGGATATTTATGCAGAGGTAGCTACTTTTAGGGGTTGTTTTGGGGGGCTTTTAAGTTTATAAGAATTGCAGAGATTATGGTTTTCTAAGAGGATGGTTCAATATAGTGGGTGAGGTATTTTAACTACACAAATTCTGAATGGGCACCCTGGATGTTTTGCACGGTTTCAATCATCCACACTGTAACAGCTTAAACAAAGACAATCACATGGGCTTAATAAAGTCAGTGGTAATAAAAAAGAAAAGCTTGACTTTAAGAGGAAAATATTTACACTGGAAGCAATAATTATATAGTACTTTTCATCCCCAGAAGTGCTTTTTAAGTGTCATCTGGTGGCTTGCTTGAAAGACTTGAGAGCCAGGATTGGATTTCTTCTCCCTGCTGCCACCAGCTTGCTGTGTGGCCTAGGACTCATTGCTTAGTGTTGGATTTTCAGCAATTCCAGGCACCCACCCATACCACAGGGTGCCACTGAAAAAATCAGAGCAGCAATGCTCTTGGGCCTCATTTCTGCCACCTGTAAAATGAGATTAGTTACTCTATTTTGCAAGGCTGTCATGCACATTAATCATTATTTGTAGGCTTTCTGGAGATCCTCACATCAAAGAGCACTACAACAACCTGGCTAAATTTATGGCAATGTAAGATGATCCTCAAGCCAAGAACTGAAGTTGTTCCCTGAAGTGGAGCAGAGCTGTCTTTAAGTGTAGGAAGTAGCAAGTGGGATAGCAGGGAAGGAATGGTGTTTCCCAGTCATTAGCAATGCTTATACCCACCCAGCCCCATTGCATTAGCTCCTGGGAGCCACAGTAGGAAGCAGGAAGGAAATGTAACCCCTTTCTCTCCTCCTCTCACTCACCACCTCCAATCCCCATCCTTGTGATCCCCACAGAACAGCAGCAGTGGGTCAGGCAGCTGCTGGCTGGGAGCACTCGGAGTTATTCTCTTTTGGAATTACCCTGTTTGCTTCTCTGGTGTATCAGACCAGCTCACGGAGCCACCTCTTTGTCTTTACCATTTGTGAGTACTCTGGGAGCTGGCCTGCTCCCCTACACTCAGAATATGAAGCACCTGACAGCTCCCCAAGGCAGCAGCCTCCAGATATTGTGAAATAGAAATGCATTCAGGTGAAGCCCTTCTCAGCTGGACGAGTGCCCCTTTCCTCCCTGCCTTGCAGCAGGAGCTGGGGCTCCACTGTGTGCAGCACCTGACACCTATCCCAACACGGGTAACTGCAGGAATGGTGAGACGGCCTCTCACTCCTGAAAAAAAAGCAAGAGGAAACACACCAGTTCATCACGGCTGAGAGAGGATACAGCAAACTGAACAGCTGCCATATGCACTGCAGATCTGCCAGAGACATTATATGCTGAGAAACTCCAGCTTCGTTTCTTCAGGACCTCACAAATAGAGAGTTTAAAAAAAAACTTTTTTTTTTTTTTGAAAGGCCAATACATTCTGCAAGGTAAGAAAGGGGCTAGATCTAACTCTCCAGCACCGACTCCTTCAAGAACCTCTGCTTCACAATACAGCAGGCTAGGAAGAGGACAACGTGAAAAACCTAAGCTAATTAAAATGCAACTCACACGTGAGGGCTGCTGGAATGCATGGGATCAATTTTCATTGTCATCACTACAGCAGGGCCAGAGAACTTCAAATGATTTTTATCAGATTCTCCAGCCTACATAAGAATTAGGTTCCAAAACCACCTCTCCTAATTCCTCTATTCTCCCAGGAAAAATTGGCACCCAGTTGTGGACTCTGGCATAGCAAAATGCTTATTCAGTATTGCAAAAGTTTCTACTGGATCTTTTTTTTCTGTTCTTCCTCCAGGCATAGAAAGGCACCTGATTTGTTTAGGCTATTTAATCAACTTCCAGCCACTGCCTTCTTCCAAGTTCTAATTCCTTATTTCCTCTACTCTAATGTTCAAACAATTAATTCCTACGTGTCTAAATTGCCTAACTGTCTACCCTGAGCTTTTATCCCATTTCAGTTCTTGGTTAGTACCCAAGTTAACTTCCTTCTTGCCCTGAGCAATTGGTAAGTCCTCTCACACCCAGCCTCTCAACATTGCAGCCTGCTCATTTCACTTGGCAGGAAAAGCTTCTGAGATTAGCTTCTAGTGCCTGACCTACATTTCTGGAGAACTCTGGAGTGGAGAATTGGTTTCTACAGCAATTCCTGGGGATATTCAGTAATCTTTTTCATGACAGTTTAATAGCCATATATACACCTCTCTATTATTCTTATGTCTATAAGTTCTTGATTCCTCAAAAACCCCCTGCCATGTTAAATATCCCAGTTATTTAGCACAAGATCTTCTGTATACAACAAAATGTATTTGAAACCACAATGACTTGAAATTACTTTAATAAAAGGGATACTCAAGGCTTATGAGGCTTTGATTTTCATTTTCACTAAGGCCTTTACTTACTCTGGTGGAATCAAAAGAGAGTAAATGGAATACAGACATGCCTTACACCCACTTTAAAAAGCCATTACACAAACGAGAGGAGTCTCCCCTGTCTGGTAAAAAGAGAAGTTGAACCATTTACCACATTATGACAAGCAGCCTTTTCTCCAGCCATGAAAGTCTATTACCGTGCTTCACCAGAACCTCAGCAAGTCAGTGAAATTGCTGCAGACATGATGAAAAGCTCATCTTAGAGTATACAGCATCACATACACATCTCCCTCGGAATTTGTCTCTCACAAACCCAGGAGAAATTTCCCCTCACCTGGTTTCCTACCATCCTTCGCTCAAGTTAACTTGAAAAGGTCTTTTCTTCTGGGAGATATACAGCAGCTTGTTTCTTGCTATTACACCTGCTATTTCAGTTTGAGGGACATTATTTTGTTGTTAAAAAACATCAGCAGTGAGGGAGTTGGTATAACAGACATAATTGGTAAAAAACTTAAAATGCAGCATTGCCCACAGGCGAGAGGTAATGTTTAAACAATACACATAAACGTATATCACGTTTTTGTGGCCACACCAAATAAGGGGCTCAGTCTTTGAGAACTGCCATAAATCATTTCTAGTAGCCACAATAAATGGTCATTTACAAATGAACATTTTCATAAGATCACTTACATACACAATCTAGAATATCCTCCTTATATTTGCTTTCAAGCTTATCTATGAATCACGATGAAAACTGGCTGTTCGTTGACTGGCAGCTTTAGGAAAAGATTATTTCTGTTTCATATCTATGAGTTTTTTGAGAGGGAACTTGGTTAAAGAATGTAAATTGACAATGCTGTCAATATTCTTAAAAATATTTTTTAACAGAAGAGCTTTAACACATACAGCCTGAAATCCCAGAGGATGATATTACCTGTGCACTTCAAATTTCAGTGTGACCTTACAACCTTCTCCCATTCCCACATGACCAATGACATTCACTTCTAGGAATTTCCTGCTCCCAAGGGATGATTATTCATCTCTGGAAAGTGCTCACCATATGGTGGCACAATCCCGTTAACACTGGACTGTTGCATTCTCTCCACCATGACAGATCAATGCAGCCTGAGATTGAAGGGTTGCTGGTTTTTAGGGCCCAACAGGCAAATCCTCTCTCTGCTTCTTGAACTTTGCACTCATGAGACTCCCCTCACCCAGGTCCTCCTGGTGAAGAACCAAACCATCCTGTTTGAAGGCAGCAGGAAGAGCAGGACTTCATACCCAAGACATGGAATTTACTCCCTCATGAAGCAGTCTTGTTCTGTTCCTTCCTGCTGCAGAGGCACAAGTGAAGGGCTGCCTTCCTTTCCCACTGCAATTCTACATCCCCTAATTGCAGTGGAATTACACAGAAATGATACTGAGCTGCAGAAAGAAGAGAACAAAGCCCTAAAATTTCACCTCCTCCTGACCACAAAGATGTTCAAAAATTGCATTTCCTTCCATCCCTTTGAAACATAATTCAGTTGCCCTGTTAATGTCAGGAAGATCATATTTAAACTCTTTCTTTAGCAGCTCAATGCCCAGCTGGGAGGTGAAAGGCTGTGATCAATGTTGTAACCATACAATAGATGAGTTTCAAGCACTACACATTAGGCTTTATGGATTTCTTTAAACTGTGCTTTAAAAAAAAATAACAAGGAAAGAAATTAAAAGACCCATCCTACCATTTCAGCTTTCACAATCTGTTATACAATCCTCATTTTTCAGAGCTAGAAGAGAATAAAAACCCAGCCTTTCAGACCTTGGAAACAGGTGAGTGCATTAAACAGCTGGGCTAATAAATGTCATACTGTCCCTCCATTTTCCCCGAAGGCTGTGCTTAGTTCTCAAACACAACAGGGAACTGAAATTATCTCCAAAGCAAATAAATTCAAACTTTGGAGACACTCAAGAACAGATCAGAGCAAGAAGGATCCTGACAGGAGGATTTACTTAGCCAAGTTGTTTTAGTATTTGCTTAACAGCTTTGAATTTCTCTTTGAATTTCAAAATACAACACATTATTGAAGAAAAGTTAGGAGCAAAACCAGAAGCTCCGTGATTTTTTTTTTTTAAGGACAAAATTCCTCAGAATGTGTGTTATCTAGAAATTAAGGAAAAAAAACCAACTGGCTCAGCCACCCTGATTTCCTTTGCAAGTGCCCCCATATTTGCATTAGCTGGTGCAGTGCAAACAGAAGAATCTCATGACTGAATGCATATGCTGGGATTTTATACATAAAAAAGTTTGCATGGATAAACTGGCTTATTAAAGCTTCCAATGTAGCACTGATACATATCATGAAGTGTACTTTACTGCAAATTTAAGTATTAGTAAGGCCTTTTAGTTACTCAAGCCACAGTGGAGAATATAATTCTGGGACAGTACATGTGAAGGTAAAATGAACAGAATACCTAGAAAAAGAAAACCCCAAAGTATGGCAGTTGAATCAAATTGACACCCAAGCTCTGCAAATGATATCAGAAACATCAGTGTGGGGGTAAATTTGATGCTGCCTTGACAATCCAGTTCTGTACACTGAAACACAGTGTCAAAGAGCAGTTGGGTTGCTGTAGTATTGCCCATAGAATTACATGCTTTCTCTTTTGCTTAAATGCTTTATAAAAGAGAAAAGTCTGCAAGTACCAGGTCGACGCTTTTCAGTTTAATCTGTCCATATCACACTGAGGATCTCCCAAAATGCAATATACTCAAGAGGTATTTCATGACTACCCCAAATAATCCCAGAACCTCTGTGCCAGAGCAATGCATTTGGTATTATTTCTGATTGTCAGCACAATGAACAGGGTACTTCTGGTCGCAGTTAATGGCTGCAGACAGCCATCCTGTACCATATCAGCTGTTCTGGAGTTCTATATGTGTGAGGGAACAAATGGAGCAGTACCAACTGTATAAAACATATATCCCCTCCCATGTTATCATGTATTCATGTACACAGTCACAAACTGAATTCACCATTGCAACAAGGAGATGCAGCTTTTTTCACTCACTGGAAGGACTATACAGCTATGGAAGGGGAAAACGACATTGCTTATTTTAATTTATTCCTACTGCTGCTGAAATAACAGGAGCTGTTTCAAGACAACTCAGTCTGAACTCCATTGTAATCGGTCTCAGCCTTTCAAAGGGAAGAACTGAGCCATCTACAAAAGGAGAAAGAGAAAAAAATCCCTTCTCAGAAAGCTGTGCAGTGGATGTAGTTTCAGCAAACTGCCTGCAGCTGCAGAGTGAGTCTGCCACACATTGCTGCTTTGAGCAGCCAGCAGCCTGTGCTGAAAGAACACTGATTTAGGGCCTGAGCCTCAAAAGAGCTGTACAAATTCAGCTGCCAGACTTCAGTTTGTAGATAATGCACAGTACATCAATGTGAAGCAACCACTTGAGAGGCAGAACTAAAGGGCAATGTTAAGTACACAGGTAAAAGAATACACAGCAATAACATAATGCTCAAGAGCCTTCTCCAAATTCAGTGGAGTTTCTCTGATTTCAGTGGCCTTTTCAATGAGCCTCAAGACCACAAGCTATTAAAATATGGAACGTAATCAAGTAATTCTGCTTTCTTGCTGATTTAATCTGCTTTATCCCCTCCATTTCTAGATAATGAGGAACCAAGTGTTGTAAGTCCCATTATTTTGCTATTAAAAGGAAATCTAAGCTTTATGTTTTGTTGCTAAAGAAACAAGGTTCTGAAGACACAATCCCCAGTGCCACTTCTTTTGATTGACCTAAATATCTTCCTTATTTTTCAGCTCTTTGGTCAGACAAATTGATTTCTGTACTTTCCTCTGTGATAAGACCCTCACAGAGATGCCCTTGGTCACACAGTCCCTGTACATGGTATTCTTTAATCATCCCCACGTGCTTGTGCAAGATCATTAGAAAATTGAGACAACCAATTTCAAGTTTAGTTACTTCTTGATTTATCTGGATATACCTGGACTTACACTGAAACAGTGTTTATGTGTAACATAATTATATTAAAATAATTGCCTATCCATTATGCTATATGTTTTCCAAACTGCATCATCCATACAGACGCATTTCATATACCAAATGAAAGAGATTTTCAACTCTTCTGACAGTGAGAACACATCATATTTCATCAAAAAGTAACTGAGGCATACAATAAGACAACATAAAACCTGCTCTTCTTGAGGAGTTTCTACATGTTCTGTCTTCTATTCTTCCTTTAGGCAGTATTTTCTTTGGGCACAGACACCATCTCACCCCACATATCTACCAGATTGGAGCTGTGATCTCAGTCGCATAGGCATAAGTCTCCATGTAATAAAACAATGGTAATGTAATGAAATAAGAATAAAGATTGGTGATTCACAGTGCTGACTTCATTTGCAAACACAACATCAAACTAACCAGGACCCGGTGGTACCTCAGTGAGAGTTGGTGCAGTACAGGTTTAGCTTCCACAACATCTACCTCCATGTTAGAAAAGTGAAGGTGGTGGACATCATGTCATCACAGTGATGGGCAGTGTCAACCCTCAGAGCAGAATGGACCAGTTCAGAACTGGGACCAGGAATGGAGTTGTCTTCAGCTGTTAAAATGTGCCGCAGTAAAAACCCCAAGAAATATTATAACACACAGAGAAAAGCCTTACATCCTCTGGAAGGACTGATATACTGGAGTTTCCTCAGACTTGCAGCAAACAATCCTGTACCAACGCTCAGCCAGTCAGCAACAGGACGCTTTTCTTCTATTTGTTTCTGACCTGTTCTCTTATCCCAAGCTCAAATCTCATCCACCCTGTACAACATGGCCCTCCCTTCCTGTGCTGCATTGTTACCTCTGCTGGCCCAGGTCTCTACATCCACAGCCTTTCTGTGCAGGTGTTACTGATGCGTTTTTCTGATGCAAGTATGAACTGCTCTGAAAACAGCAAGGGTGGAGCTGTCTGTGTTTAAAGCCCTCACAGAGAACAACCAGCTGCTTTAGAAAAATGCTCTTGCAGATAATGTAAACTGGAATTTACCAGACACATTTCTCCCCTTCCGAGCCCTTCAAATATGACAAAAATGTAATGGTACCTGAGATCCCCAATGAAGAGACACATTCAATATCAGCGATAGTTACACTTAGAACTCTGTGGTGAAATCCCTGATAGTACAAAAAAGGCTCTTTTTCCTAAGTCATTACTGGGTCAAACTCACAAGATCTGTTTCTGTTTGAGGGAGACTGCAACACAATGGATTAATACCAAAATTCCTTTTCTGATACCTCTGCGATATTAGTAGGAGACTCACACCATTGCTGATATCCAAAAACTTCAACCTCTGCTTGAACTTTCAGTCCTTTGTTCTCCCAGCTTCTAGCAATAATAATCACTTGCAAGATTCACTCTTAGAAACAGCCATTGACTTTAAAAATATGAGTGATCAAAGATATATGTTTTTCTAAATGGAAATTTCTTAAGCAGACAGTTACATCAAACTGACAAATTCAAAAGCTTGGTAAACCTTTTTTGCCTTAATGAAAAGCCTAGAAAGTTAGCAATGGATCCTGTCCATCATGTATATTAACATAATTTTCTAAGGCTATTAGGCAACAAGAATTTTACTAACAAAAAGGGTGAACACAAATCAAGAATTTTGAGAGATACTGTTATGCATCACTGGCACATAATTCAATGTTATGATGGATTGCTGGTTTTCATACTAATTTCAAGACTTTTGAATCAGTAAAGTAATATAGTTGGTCAACATAATATATTTCATAAATCAGAACTTGATGGATTAATCCATGTAGCTTTATAAATCACATCAGGGTATTCCCTCCCAAGCAGAGCTTGCTCTCTATCTATTTTTCTTCATGGATTTGAAAACAAAACATTATGAGCTTACATCTCCAAATGATGTGTTAGCCCTCCAGGGCTATTCCAGAAAGCACTGCAAGATCACAAGAGAAGGGATCACGAGAGTTCAGAGTAGGAGGACTTTGCAATTTCTCTCATGAACTCACAGAGAGTGGAACAAGGGCAAATATTAATGAAGTTCAGGTACCCTTAAAGAGTGCATGGTCAGAAGTTCATCTATAGCCAACTGTCAGCTCTCAAACCCTGAGCAGTGAAGTCACTGTCAGCAACAGCCTTCCTACAGATTTGTAAAGAATTACTTATTTCTTCCATCTCCCAAATTTACCCATTTCTTAAAGAGGATTTTGTCTTCAATATTTTTCTGTAGAAGAAAAATAAAACACAATTAATTTACTCTCTACCAACACGCTCTGCAAGCAGAGTTATGGTGAAGTGTAACCCATGGTGCCCTGGCTTTGCTTTGTCTACTTGTAAAACACAAGACAAAAACAAGCACATGTTGAGGCACTTTCAACAGAGCCTGGCAGTAAACCTTTTGTGCACCTACCCCCTGGAAGACACTCTCAGGCCATGTGTAAGGGACACAGCCCGGCAGAGATCAGATTTATTATGGCTGTTGCAGTGGGACTTGCAGCCACTCAGCAGGACCTGACAGAATCCTTAACTAAGCCTTTCTTCTATTGGTATAGTTCTGGTCTTCATTTCTCCATTTTAATACCAACAAGAAAAGAATCAACAGTCCTGAATTTCCTTGGGTATCTAATAGACTCCTGTCTGACAGCAGCACCCCAAACTGTCCCTGTTCAACCAGGCTCTGCAACAGTTCTGTGAAACTTTCTGAAGTCTGTGGCACAGGTTCTCATGAACCCCATCAAATTCTACCCCCTGAAGTACAAAACCAATGCTATATTTCACAGGAAATCTTCGCCAGCATATTTCTTTACCTCTAAAGACCTAAGAAACATTTATGCTGACTTCTATCCTTTAAAGATATTTTAACTCCAGGTTACTGACTGTGCTGATTGCAGGTAACAGACACTGACTTTGTGTGAGACTTCAGTTGTGCTGTACATTTGAGGAAATGGTGTGGGGCTTAGAAGCCTGTACTGCTGTGATCATTGCGGAGAGAAGAACAGATCAAATATCCTTCAAAATTGAATATGGTAACTTTCCCAGACGAGTTCTGTAAGACTGAATGTGAGAGGCTCTATGCCTTGGTAATGGTTATGTAAAACAATTAGATCCTGAAGGCCTAATACTGAAATACAATAACACTCTATTTAATAACAGTATTCATTAAATTCTTGCCTTAAAGTGACCAACAGTAAGAATCAATGGGAGTTTTAAGGCATTTTTATTAGTGGGTATTAATATACATATTCTGTTATACATCTTCACCCTCCCAGTCTCCTATAAGTGTCAAGTTTTGAACACTTCCACATATGGCATGATATGATACTCAGAACAATAGAAATGGAAAGGAGGCCATACTTTTCAGGTGGGGAAAAGGAGGTCGACAATGGCAGCAAAACAATTCCCCACACATACTGGTAAATCCAGGCTTAATATTCAAGCTAGCTTTCACTGGCCTCATTTAATTCAAACTGGAATCCTTTATAATTACAGAAGAATTTCCTTGAGACTTCTTACACAGCCCTATTTTTAGAGTGCACATGAGCCATTCTGGCAAACAATTTTTCACTCTTGAAGTGCTATCATGAGGCCTTGCTGATCTCCAAGATATCAGATACAATGCAGATGGTAGCTTGGGGAAATCCGGCTCTTACTTGGAACATCCAAAAGCTCTGATCCCTCCCTCCCTTTATGTCCTTGTGAACGAAATAGATTTGCTCTGCTCACCTGTTCTTGAAACAAGTAGCTCCTAATCAAGCAAAGCAAAGCAAAAAATGAAGAAAAAAGAAATAATAAAAGAGTATCATTTACCTTTGCTGTTGTCTTTAATTAAATGTATTCCACTCTGGTGCTGCCACTTAGGCTGAACCTTTTGCTATGCAAATTTCAAGGCTAACTTCTAGTCACAGAACAAGCGTACACTTGAGAACGAGTTGGCATTTTTTCAGGGCTACTTGTGTTTAAGTGCACTCTCAGGTGTTTATGTTATCCTTCAAAATGGCCTCTTCCCTTTCCAATTAGAATAATTAGAGGACTGACGGGAAAAAGATGCCTGGTTTCTTTTTATCCACAATAGATCATCTAAGACTGCATTTCATTCTGAAAATCAATCCCCCTAATTTCCTGCTCCAGGCAGCCTCAGCACCTGTATTAGTCTGGTCTTTTTTTTTTTTTTAACAGACATTCCTAATGTTTCCACCAGCTCCAGTCCCTGCACCTCCAAAGATCACCATCCCTGCTGGTGCAGTTCTATACAGTAGGGCATTTCAGGGTCTGTATCTTGACAGATTTAAAGGACAGAAGGAAATGCTATCTTTACAGATCACCCAAAATTTGCACCCAAAACTAAAAGTACTTCACGCTTGTGCTGAGAATTGAGATCAGTTCCAAATCAGCCTGGAGGGTTTTAGACTCCTCTGAACCAGCAGAAAACATGACCATCAATCTCTCTCCTTGCACAGCATGATACAAATCCATTCATAATCCTCTGCTCATTCACTCTGTCATGAATACAAGCAGAATTTTTATTTATTATTACTATCCAGTAAAGAAGAATTCCCTGAACAGATTTCATATCCAGGGAGGCAAAACCTAAGGAACACTGTAGCTTTGCCTACCCCACAGTGAATTCAATACTTAAATCTGACTTTGGACAGCAGATAAGAGGATAATGAATGACAGAAAATTGAAAGAAAGAAAAGTTTAAAATTGGTCCATTCCTGCAGATATTCTCCTAGTACTTGTAAGGATGAGGTAAAAGTGGGAGTTTCCATTCTGCCTCCAAACTGTGCTTCTTGCACAAACACAGCTGAGTGTGTCATTGTAAACAGGAGTTAGGACTGAACTGCTGGATCAGTTCTAAATATTCAACGATTTCAGAAAGCAATTCCAATTTTCATGAAGACTTCCTTTGGGAAAGCGATCCACCTGCTAGAAACCACAAGATATGTGTACAAGAATTTCCTCAGTACAACAAATTTTGTGCACTTTTCGTGCTCTTTGCATTCTCTATCTCAACATTATAGTTGACTCACACCCACATCTTTAAGGAACAGCACATTACCAAAGTTTGCTTCATGAAATAACGAAGAAAAATGCACACAAATTATAATTGCTTTGGGAAATGATTTTTCCCTGAAAAGAGAAAGAAGAAAAAATGCATAACAGACCAGGATCATTTTTCTCTCTTCAGAACTGCTGGAAAATGCCATTTTGATCAACCCAAGAATTATCCATGTATTCACCTGGGATTTGCATTGGATTAAAGATTCTGAGTAAAAAGAAAAAAAATTTAGATTTACATCACTGACAGAAGATAAAGAGGATGCAGCAGTCCAGCATTTTGATCAATAGGTTGTTGTTCATCCAAGTTCAACTCTAATTTTTACCTAAATAGAGAAGATCTGAATACATTCCTTCCACTCAGTAGAACAAAAAAACCCAGAACTTTGACTTACCACCTCCCTCATAAGTGCTCTTAACACAACTTGAAAGAAAAAGACACCACATCCATCATTTCCTTTCATCTTACTCCCAGTGGATTCAGAAATGTTTCCCTTGTATTACAGGAAGGCAGCACATATCACACTCTTTCCCACAACAGCAGCAAAGCCTAGATTTCACTGCAAATTGTGCTGTGCTCAAAATGGAACCCAAAAGTTTGTATCTGCACAGTTCCAGCTTGCAGCACTCTGAAGTCATGTGTGTGTAAAGGGACAGATGAGGCAATAAAGCCTCTGAAGGATTAATGGAACTGAACTGTGTCAAAAATACTGCATCCAGATAAAGCTTTTCCAGCACCTGATTGTCATTCCCTGCAGCAGTTCCAAAAGTCCCAACTGTGGTGCTGTGCAGAGCCAGGAGAGTATGTTGCAGCCCATTTGGTGCTGTGCCTGCCCCACAGTGCACTGCAGACATGTCCCCCTACTTGGTTTTGGCACAGAAATTCACGTCCTCGTAAAATAAAGTGGCAAAAGATGCAGAGGCCTCTGTGTCCCTGTTGACATCAGGGCTAAGGGAAGGATTTAGAGCATAATATCACAAGTGCTTGAAGAAATGTAACTGAGACCCTGTCAGGTAATGAAACTCAGAAAAATCCTCAGCACATAAGAATTGCTTTCACAAACATCCAACCCCACTAAATAAAATAAAAATCTGAAATGAAACAAGATACTCTGGAATGACCTTGAGAGCTGCAATCTTCCACTCTGTCAGATAGCTGGAGCAGCAAATCACAGAAACACGATCTACGTGTGCAAACTGTCCCATCTACAGACAAAGACTTTCAGCAGCAGGGTCCCCAAAAGAGGCAACATGAGCCTTCTTCTGTCAAACCCTTCATTATGCTAACATACAAGCTAAAGGCCAAAGGAAACCACACCGTACCCTGCAAGCAGGAAATGCTGCTGAAGGGATCTTGACAGGATGAATCTTTCAAGATTCAAAAGGACATTAGACTGATATCAACGCTGGACCTCAGTAATCCAAAAGAATTCAGAATCTTTATTTAACTGGAGCATTGTTCTACTGCTTGTACCGCTCTGATGAATTCAGCTCTGGTTATGCTTTGACTTCTTCTCTGCTTTTCCCCCTACAGCAACAAGTTTCCCACCACCCAGAGTGACTGTTAGTGCCTTTATTTCTGTTGGGAGAATTTCTATACTGAGCACACACAAACTTTGTTAACACCTTAAGGACTTTCCAGTTTTCAAGTAGGATTAAAATATGACCCATAATTTGCCTGTGATCTTCTGCAGATATTCAAACAGATGAAAAAAGAGTACAAACATCCCAGAAAATCAGAACCAAAACTTATCCACTGTTTTTCTGATATGGATTTTGTACACAAAGCATAGGAGTATAATTGAGATTCAAACCTGGTAATCAAAAATTTTAAGTAATGCCTAAACTTGGGGGCTCTTGAGCTGCCCATACAACACAAGCCAATATGTGTGTTCATATAACACTCTATGCTGTCCATGAAACCATGCTGTCCAGGCAAGCGTCAAAACACTTGGTGACAAACACCTTCTCCCTTCCAACAAACAGAAAGTTATTTAAATTAGCAGGGCTAGCCCTAATGCTTGCTGTATTATCTGTACAAGTAGTGCAATGGTTTTACAAATCTAGAATAAAGCAAAAGTCACACCTTGAGCTTGCATCACAAGGGTCACCATGACCAGTAACTCTGGTTTGATTTCCTTCCTGAAGAAGAAAGTTATGTTTGATCTTATTTCAGAATTAAAGCACAGTAAAATTGCTGTAAGACAACAACTTAATCCATCACTATTATATTTCCCAATGGTTTTAAAAGAGTAGGAGATGGATCATGATCTCAATTATACCAGCCATAGTACTTGGTTGCTTTTGCTTCAACTGATAGGATTGTTTTGATGCTCTTCCGTACAGTTCCAGAATTACATCACTGACTTGTGTAGGATTATCCCTAATGCATGCTTACAACAAGATGGGACATGGTAGATTTCTAGATAGTTTTATCCTCTGTATGCATAGTTCTGCATCTAAATTCACTGCAAGAGTGTGTCCTTTAAAGCTGATAGCACTTTTATCTGAAATTTGTGACATGAAGCTGCTTTACTTGCAATTGGTCATTATTCTTAATATACATGCAAACAGAAGTTCTAATAATTTCACACATCCCATCATGGATGCATATGAGCAGTATGGATTTCCAGAATGGAAATAGGAGTTACACAATTATAATACTGAGCACAAGCATTTCTGGCAGAGAGGGAAAATCTCTATGCATTTGCTGCAGCTGCTTTGTTAACCTATGTCTATCCATCACTTTCAAGATGACTGTAATAAGCAGAACATCTACTTCATGGCAGTAACGACTTTAATGGCACCAATTACCTAAAATCTCAGAAGTTATCCAAACTTTTTGAAATGACAATACTTCTCCTTTCTTTACTTTCTATTATGTCGAAGAAACCTAACAGGCATTTCAGAAAGTCTCTTTGCTCAACACAGTGTGCCTGTCCATGGGCTGAGGTGCAGGTTTCAGTCTGACTGGGTAGCTGATTATCAGCTCCTGGGCTCTGCTGTACAGTAATTTCTCTTGGCCATACATTCCAGCCTATTAAAAGTATTGCTATACCATAAGAACCAAAAATCATTCCCACTTTTTCAGGCCAAGGTTAATCAAGCCCACACTGTCTTCAAGTCTCCCACATTATTAAGGTAAAGAATAAACTTAACATGTTCTCCCAGTTTTGTCTGCAAACATTTGAGGGACTTTCTAAACAGGCTACCATCTTTAATTTACTTTGTTAAAGACCTAAGGATGAACTTATTCTTCCCTTGTGTTTTCTGGTTTTAGCATTAACATCATTATAATTGAATCTTTTATGTGAATTTTGACCTGGAGTCAAGAGATGACCTGAGAATCAAATTCATTGTGGATGCACTCACAGATTCCACTTTTAATTTCACAACACAGGAATTAGTCATCTGCCTCTATGGGCAGTGGAAAACGAAAAGCACTTCCAGAGACAGACTCAGAATAGTAAGTTTAGCTTCAGTTCCAAGTTCTCCTGTGGAATTATCTGTTTTCGGGTCCTTGGAGAAAAATAGGAGAGTGTGCAAGAATCCCTTTCTGAAGAAGCCACTTTCCCATCATTCTCTGTCCCAAAAGAGAACAAGGTAACCCTCCTTTTAAAAGAAATGTCTGATACTTTTCAAGTCATGTTCATGATCTTTTCCTGATTGCAACAGTCTGACAACTCAAGATCTCTCGATTTATTCTGCTTGCATACAATCTATCTTAGCTTTTATCTTTTCTCACTCTGATTTTTCTTCCTCTTGTGAACAAGTGATAAACTGTAACAGTATTCAACAACTGTCTGTAAATAAAACTCACTCTTTTATCACTCCCCCGTAAAGTACTCTGGAGTGCAGGATTATATCCCTCCAGGGCAATGGCCTTTCTAAAGAATCTTCCCAGAGGTTACAGATACTGATTTATAGCTAAGAGAACTTCCCCTAAAACATGATACAGAGTATAATGTACAAAGCACAATATATTTAGGAAAATATTTTTTCCTTTGGTGGCATGTATGAACTGCTGTGCCAAAACTTCAAGTCAGAAATTAAAGAATCAGCTAGAAAACTTACAAAAAGTAGCTGCATTTTCTAATGAAAATGCTATGCAACACACATCCCTGAAAGCCCCAAGAAAATCCTGGAAGTAATTCAGGTTCTTTTTGTGAAACATAAACTTTCAAAAACTTTTAGTGTTTCAAAGCAGTCGTTTTTCTTTCTTCCTTCTTCTCAAAGACACACTGCATATACAGAAAAGACATGAGAATGCCCTATTGGGAAGCCTGTCCTGTCAAACCCTCATCACCTGTACAAGAGCTTCTTGACATGAATTATCTGACACCTCGTACAACTGCAAAAAATTGTGGCATTTTTGTCACTGGAAAAAAAAAATCATTTAATCTTAAACTGGAAAGATAAGAAGGCAACAAAAGAAATAATTATTACCAATTTTTCTGATTGGTCATGAGTAAAGTAGCAAGTGTGGGGAGAAGGTTCACGTCCAGCTCTGGGGTCCCAGCATAAGACCCAAGGCCAGGCTGGATGAGGCTCTGAGCACCCTGGTCACTGCTGGGAAATATCCCATGGGAGATGTCTCTGCCCATGGCAGGGGCTTGGAACTCGATGACCTTTGAAGTCCCTTCCAACCAAATCCATTCTATGATTCTGTCTTTCTCCCAGTTATGCCTTATGAAGCTCCAAAGATAATGAGTCTTCTCTAAGATGGGGCTTGTCACTACAGCTTTTTGAGCCAAAGGCAGTGGTGGGCATGTGAAAGCTGAGGGCAATCTGCCACAAGAGCAGTGCTAGAGACAGACAGAAGAATTACCAACTCCTGGAAAAGAATTTTTATTTCTTTCACTCTCCTCTCACAGTGTTTTGGGGTTTTTTTCAACACAGCCGGCAAGGATTTCACACAGTGACACATATCCTGCTTTTTCAATGTATGTGTCCCATCAGCCCACCTACAGTTGTAAAACACCTCTCCCAACAGTTCTGAAAGGTCATACCTACATCACAGTTCTAATATTCTCACTTTCCCATTTGACTAATTTTCTGTTCATTGCAAAAGGCATTCCACGCTCAGGGGTAGACAGCACAGAACAGACTCTTCTCATGCTATTGAGAACCTGGAGTAGCTGAAATGTATTCACTGTAGTTAGTCCAAATTATTCTCTGGTCAGGATGGCTGCATACCTCTAGAATTACATCAGAAAGAGAAGAAAAAAGAAAATATGCTGCAAAGGTACAATATTTCACCCAATTGCTATGGAAGTGAGACCAAAAGAGGCATTCCTGAGATGTATTCCATACTCAACAGGATTTCCAGTTTGATCCCTGAAGTAACACACCCTTAAAGCCACCAGCTTATATGACTCACACATTAAGCAACTCAGCACTGTTTTCATACACTATAAGATATCTCCCTTTCCCTATTTTACCAGATCCTTTGTTGAGAAAAGGGTGCAGAATAAACTTCAACACCAAAACCTTTGAGCTCCCAGCACTCTGACATGAGATTGACAGTAAAGAGAGAAAAGAAGTTGCTAAGAGATAAATTTCTCAGCTATTTAACTGCCAAATATTTGATACCACAGGATTAACTTTATACTACTGACAGGCTCCTTTTCTTCCAAAACTGCTGCCGCTGCCCTGTGCAATATTTCTGTGTCATAAAATTTGAATGCAGGTAAAACCTCTGCTGCCAAACATCTCTGGGAAAAAACAATAGCAGAAAAGTAACACTGAATTCTCTGATTTTAAGTCCCTGATTTACATGTCTTCAAGTTTGCTGTCGACCCTTGTCCTGCAGCTGTAAGCCACTCTGCTTTCTGAAATTTTAGCCACTAAATCCCTAAAATTCATATTCTGAGTAAAGAAAGTTGAACAGAAGATAACCTTAAGTAATAAAAACTTCTGCTAGTTGCAATTATTTTTCAGGCACACAGTGTCACTCCTAACAAGATATCAAAAACTGATGTTTTACTAGACCTCCATACATCTGCCATTCTGAGACCAGACCCAGCTGACACAGGGCCCTACAGCTACACAGAAATCCTACAACTTCCTTGAGCTGTGACCAAAATTCACTTCAAATAGCAATAGATGTGCTTGTCTCAATTACCATCAGCAAATGCCTTAGGAACAGCTTATGGACCACTGTGGTCATAAACCAGATACTGAAAACCACTTGTCTGAAATTATGTGTCGTTTTTCTGTGTTACTAGGAAGCTTACAACTAGTTTCTCCAGCAGTTAAATTATTTCCTGTATTGAACTCTAGTGCCCAGTTTCTGGCCCAGAAAACAGCAAAAAATATGTTCAGTGCTGCAATGAGCCTATCAGTCCTGCAACTGCAAGCAATTTCCTCTAGACTAGTAGAAAAAATCAGGACAATCATCGAGTTCCTCTAGTTGTCACTCATGGATGGAGATATGCAAACTCATAGAAAAGGCAGGAATCAAATTTGGTCCCAACTGTCACAAGTGAGACCTTGGAGAACAGAAGACCATTGAGAAACATTTCTAGTTTGTGGGGGTTTTTGTTTCTTAAAGATGTGTTTCTCACTCATTGCATTCACCTAAGCTAATTTGAAGTGTCTGTTTCTTTTGTCCCCTTAATTACAGATCACATTCATACATAGAAATGTTCAGTCTTATCAAGTGTAAGAGGTTTCTTTTCTTTGCCAGCGCAGAAAGCAGCACCCTCGCCATGCTGAGAATAGAAAAGAGTAAATCAAACACCAAAAGAATCTTTATGAAATATAAAACAACTGCTGCATGGAGGATCCAGTAAAAGAGAAAGCATGAATGGCAAGATTTTCTTAAAATCCTTACTTATGTTGCTATAATATTTAAATATTAAACATACGCTGAATGATAGAATCCTGGTCTGTAGCTAGGAAGGCTGAAACCATTCCATATCAAAACTATTCAACTTCAACAAGGTCCTTAAAAATCCCAGTTTTAACTGTAAAAATGAGATTTTATAACACTTGAGAGTATCAATGTCTTTTAATGATTAACAGAACATGTTTTCCTTTCCCTCCATAATTTTCTTGTGTTCACTTTTTTGAGTATGTGTGTCAAACATTCAGCTTGTCAGATTATATGATAATAAATGGCATACAATAACTGCACAGCACTCAAGTTTCATCAAATCTTGGCCAGCAGAACTAAAAACATCTAAATGAAGGGAACTTCAAAAAGATCACAAGCAGAAGCTACTGAGGATAACCTTTGGAAACAATAGTGCACTACTAATTTATACCAGCTGTGAATCCACAGGGAAGGAGCAATAGTGGTGGGAATTAAAATATACAGAAAAGCAACAAAACTGATGCAAGGTTTTGTGTATCCTCATGGAATCCTTCAGAAAATATGAGAAGGTGCTGAGCTTCCTGTCTAGGTTTTCTCAGATTCAGTGCCCAAGAGAGATCACATATAAACACATCAGTGTACAATTGTTACAGGCATAAATACAGCTTTTTTGACTGTGCTGAGGCTTTAGTAGTAAAATAAGAAGTATTGAAGCAAACATGATATGAGAATACAGAAAAACCACACTTTTATTTTTTGCGTTTATACCAACAGTGAAATAGTAAATATACCCTAGAGGTGCTTTTGCCAAAAATACTTTCAGCAGCCAGTGCAATTCAGCAGTTCATCTGGGCTGTCTCATGGAAACATAACACAATAAGTGTATGTGAAAGTTTTCTGTAAGTATTTATGTATATAAAATGAAAATGTGTATTTGCGTGGTTATCCCAGGAGCTGTGTTTCTAGTTCTTGGTTTGTCTGTGTCCTTTAGCAATAATCAACAGTTCTTGGATGCATTTCCCCTCAGTGTGGAAGCAGGTTCTATAGGCTTTCCTTTCAACAGGGAGGTGGCTACACCAGCTGACTGTGACAAAGAACCCCTTCCTTCCTTCTCAGGAACTGCTCTACGTGGCGCTTATTTCTGCTGGGCATCTCCTGAAGGTTCATGTCCATCAGCAATATTGAGAAGAGCACACACACTCCTATTGTCTCTATCTATATTCTATTACAATCCTCCTTGAGTCTGAAGGGGCCAAACATTTCACTAAAAGTTAATGGCATTTGAGAGTCCAATTTCTGTAAGCTAGACCTATGAAAGCACCAAGGCACAGAAAAAAACATATATAAGAAACCAAACAAATATTTTTGTGCTCTTCTACATTAAAAAATGCAAAAAAATAAAATATTTGAGTAAGTATAGCAATGATTCCCAAGCCCCCTTCTTCCTCAACAATAATTACCCATTTTCTTCACAAACCCATTTCTTTAAATTTACAATATTCATGTCTTGATAAATGTTATCTTCTTTCAAAATTACAGGTGTAGCAAGCATCTGTCTTAAACAATCTGTCGTTACTTTTAACTTGTACTATGATTATAACTCGACTAACAGAGCAGAACATAAACCATTACAAAATGGTTTCCTTCTAACTTAAAAACTACTAATGTGAAGTGCTGCTCAACACGGGAATTTTTTTGCTAATGACTACTTTGCTTCTGCTTTCTTTGTAAAATTGCAGGGTTTAAAATTAATTATCAAATAAACATGATAGATATGTTCAAAAAATAAAGGAAGGACCCATAATACTGGAATTTTATAAGTGATAGACAGTGAAGTTTATCCTAAAGTTCTCAGTTCTTTGGATCTAACGCCTGTAAAAATGTGTGGGTTTCTCAATTTTCCACTGCAATGTGTTAAATGTCTCAGGTGTTTTCAGATTGAATTAACTAGAAACCAAAGATATACAATAGATGAAAGGGAATGAAATCAAACCCAGCAGAGATCTTTATGTTGTGAGCACAGAGCAATCACTCACGAATTCCACAGAAGACCACAGAACACTTGAGCCACAAAAACCCACCCAAGCAGAAGAGATCAGCTCTCATTTTCTCTGCCAGCATCCATGAACTGCATGAGATGCCCAGGAAACATGAAGAGCTCAGCAGCCCTGCAGGGTGATGGACATGCAGCTGTCAGACACTTTTCACACAGTTTCTGGAAGACAAAGTGACTTGTGGCTGGCTCCAGTCAGCAGGAAAACACTGGATTTGAGGCCATTTCCTCCCCAACCAAGATGAATTCCAGCTTCTGGCATTTGCTCTGGTCAGACTCTGATGCTTGTAATTAATTAAACTAATTTGTTCACAGTAAGCCTCCAGCCCTGCACCAGCGAACAAGCAGGAAGCACAATGAGATACATCTCAACAATGAGATGCCTTCTGTTTTCACATGACAGGACTCAGGTGAGACATTCTAATGGCAGAACCCAAGTTTACTTTGTTTTACCCCGTTTTCTAGTGAAAGACAGTCCTTTTTTCTCAGCCATCCTAGGAAAAAAATCTCCAGCTTAAAGGACCATTTCACTCTTTCTGCAGAGCATCTGCTCAGGAAGGAGGAAAACATGAGACTACAGGCAAAAGTAGCTTCCATAAATAAGGATCATTTAGTAAGTGAAAACCAGTGCACACTTAGAACACCAAGTGAATCAAGTACCAAGGCAGAGAATGAACGTTCAAAACCAGTTGAATAAAAAAAAAAAATCAGTTAAACAGGACCCACAGATGGCACTTAAGAATATGTTTTTTTCAGATCCCACAAGCTAGCAATTATTTGTTGGAGACCATAAAATGCAGTGAACAGATTTGTGTGTTATCAGGACATTCTTAGCAAAGAGGTGGACTGCAAGCAAAATTTGTTGCCTGTATCACAAAGCACAGAAGTCAAATAATACTCACAGAGAAGTTGCCAATAATATTTGCAAAGGAAATATGTGTATGTATAAGCACACATGAATATGGAAGTTGGGAACCTTGGATAGATTGGAGAAAGAACTACAGTTATCATAGAACTCATTCAGCAACGTCAATATCAGTCATTCCTGCTGTCAGCTTTGACAAAACTCACACTACAGATTAATATCAGGCAATTTATCAAAGAAGTGTCCATCAGACAATCATTATGATGGGGTCAGAAGTTTCTCTGCAAACCATCATTATCACTCAGTGTATCAGTCAGCGACCTGAATACTATCTGAAGTATCAGACACTGATAACTTGGTGTGAATGGCAGGGCCTTCAGCCAGGAAACCATGGTGATAGCTTTGAGTCATCAACTATTTCATATTTCTTTCTGCTCTCCAAATATTTATGTACCTTTACATTCCCAAGCGCTCAGAAAAACCACTGCTAATAGCAGATAGAAAGCACCATTTATGTAAATTTGCTACAACAATGCAGAAAATGGAAATAGGAGCTAAAATAATCAGGATCAACATTTATATGCATGGTTAGGAACAAACTGTGGAATAAATGTTTAATTCCATGTTCTTGCATTGTGGCATTAATCAGTGAACTGATGGTAGTTAAGAAATTACTTCTGCCCATCACTCAGCACTTCTGCTTTTGAAGCAGGAATTGCTTCAATCAACTTCTCCTTTCCTGGCAGCACCAGTAGACCCTGTCATGCCCATAATGGCTCCTACTGTTTGCTTAGACATTTGACATGGAAATTCCTGCAGATCAGACCAGATACAAAGAGATTTGAATTTAATTACCACAGTGGGTGCATGTAAAAACTGCCCCACTTCTTGATGTAAAAGCTGCTGTGTCACCATAGTCAGGTTGTTTCAAGGAACAGGAATTCATAACACTTTACCAAAAGGGAATTAAGAATGTCACAGAACACTGGGAATAAATGTTCATGTGAGAGACCACAGATACACAGCTTGGAGTAAAGGAGGAGATACAGCATTTATAGACAGACTACACAAGGAACTCAAGCACACACACTTCATCTTTCAATTGGAAAAAGATATGAAATATATTTTAAAAGGAACAAGTGCAATCAAGTTGACCTGCCCAATTTTTTGTACATGAATTCCTCTTCATAGTTAAAGAAGGTGAATACCATTTTCTTGCTTTTTACAGATGGAGAAACGGCAGAGAGTGTCACTTGAAAAATAACACACAAGGTCTTAGGAGAGCCTGGAAGAAAAATGAGTGGGACTTCCTGGTCTCCTTCAAATTAATAGGAATCTCATGAACTTAAACAGGTCCAGCTTTTTCCTGAGAACATATGAATCTTATATTCAGGGCACTATGATGTTGTAACATTACACAAAATAATTTTCCAGTGAGCTGCTAGCTTTATGTAACCAACCATGCAAAGAAAGAAGATTAAAAATTGAATTAATACTCAAGTTTTAATCATACCAGCAGTCACTACTGTCACATAACAGCAGCAGCACAAAGGGTGAGAAGGGGCAGAGCTGTAACTGGCAAACAAAAGGCAAAAACTGTCTTTCTTATTCATAAGTAGATTAGTGAAAAATAAACCACTTAAACACCCAAAGCCTGCTTTATGAACTCGAGCATTTATTTACATAAATTCTAGATGGCTGCTGGTATGAATTCTTTTCATCTGGGTTATTTAAATGTGAGGATCTCTAGCATGAAGGGCAAACCACCAGGAGAAGTGCTGTGAGGCTCTGCTTTTAAACCCACTTACTGACTGGGGATTCCCTAAATGTTTATGTGAATCTGACAAAACTGAAGTTGCAAGAGAGAAGTAACAAGGAGTTCAGTATCACACACTATTCATGGACCTTCTCATACAAAACTTCACAGAAAAACATGGCTTCAGTCCATCCAATAAAACAATGTAATCTGAGGTATTCTGTAAGGGGAAAAATACTTTTCATTCAACAAAAATTACTTTAATTTTGCAGTCAGTTTAAAACAGAATATTTCCTGCCTTGATATTGGTCACGGTGAAAACTATAGATCTTAATTGAAGGGTTTTAGAATTGCCTTGTGCATACAGAAAAGGTTGTAACTTGACCACTTAAAATATTTGCCTCAATGGAAACACAACCAAGGACCTTCCTTTCAGGGAATGTCAGGAATGATCTGAGCCTGCAGGTTAACTTTTCTAAGGATGGGAAACAGAGCACATTCCTTACTGACTTGTGAGAAAAGGGGGGAAATGAGAGATAGATCTTAAGTGGGAAGGAAAATTGGCTTTGTTTCTGCAAGTGAGGCCAAAGAAAGGAATAAAAAAATACTTTATCAATATTTTTTTTACCAGAGAAGGGACCTATTTCTTTCCATTAAATAACAGTGATAAACTGACTCATGGAAGGTGTTTGGGCAATCATATTCACACTGAGCAACCACAAAGAGCCTGGGAGATGTGGGGAAATTAAAAGGCAACAATCCCAGTCCCACTCAACACACACACACACACACACTTGCCTGAGTCTCTTTGAACTGTTCCACAGTTTCACCCTGCGTAGTCAGTGCCCATACACAGCCACACCAGCACCAGGGCAAGAAAGAGTGCGAGGTGAAACACTCTTCTGGGAGTCGAAAAAAGTCTTGGTGGTTGCACATGCCTCAGCCTCTAGATCAGACTAAATACCCTTCACTATCCTATTCTATGCTGCTGCCTCAAGTGGGATGTGGCACAGCTGTAAAGAACAAGGAAACCTGACTCCAGGAGTGGGAGGTAAGGGCATTTTAGTTTTCTTTCCAGCCCCTTGATTTCAGTTTCTATTCCATCAACTTTTACCATAAAAGGAGGTCTCTGCCAAAAGCCACTTCTGGTAGAAGAGTTTCAACCATTCATGAGCTCAAATAGAGCAAATTCTACACAATTCCTTCCTGTTCTTCCAAGCCACAAGAATTCATTTTTACAATTTTGGTAGGATTGCATTTAGACAGTGAGGAATTTAGTTTTTTACCCCATCACATTATCATGTAGATCTTCTCTGTAATCCAGCCATGCCAGATACAGAATACCCTTCATGTCTTGCATAGCAGCAGTTGACAGGAATCTGAATCTTTCCTTAGTGGAAACTAAATTGGGAGTTAATTTTATCATAACTTTCCTTCCCACAGACAGAATGCAAAGTAGGAGAAAACAACACCATGACACCAATGGCCCTCTGCATTCAGAAACTGAAAGACAGTTAACAATTTTCACAAATATAATTACCTGTAAATAACAATGACTTGTCAGGAATTTGTGATTATTCTCATTAGAGGTAAAAGTACAAGGATCAAGAGCAGAGGCCATCCCTGTGCAGAAATTAAAATGAATTGTGCATAACAAAGATTCATTCGTGATTCTTTTGAGCTTGGGTGATACCAGCACATGGTGATCACTATTAGAATGAACCGAACCAAAACTCAAACTCTGGCAGAACTTGGTGATGAAAGGAGTAGAGATACTACACTAAAAAATGGGAAATCCCATGAGAGGTTGCTTGTTTACAAGAAAACTGCAGTGGAGGCAAAACATTATATGCTCTATTATTTAGATACCAAATTTTTTATTCAACAAACCCCACTATGCCACTGAGTGCACAATGATTTTTTTTCTTTTTTTTTTTGTTTCCACACTCTATGATTCCTTAGTGATGACAAGGGAAACATTAAATTAATGATAAATTTCAGTAATCAGGTGGAATAAAAAAATATATGCAGAGTCATTAATGTTAGTTTGTTCCAAATCACTGTTTCATATTGTTTAAAGACACTTCAGAGAAATAACTAAATTCTCAGTACTTCTCTGTGAGGAAATGAAGTCTTCAAAAAATAGGTATTAAATCACTACCTATGATTAAAAAATACAATAAATCAACTTAATGAAACGTTAGGCATAAAGTTCTCACATATTTAGGTCCCAATCCATGCACTATCCATTAACTTGGTGCAGCAGACTGGGTCAGCCACCAGCACTGGAAATATTCTCCTATATTTAGTGATTGAGACTGGGAGGTATTTGTTAAGTTAAACTCTACTGTTAATTTCATGCCAGAAGCACATTTTCAACAATATATGGGTTCTGCCAAGATTAAGTGTTATCAAAGATGAGAAGTAAGATTAAATGAGACTTAGAAAAAACAGAATTTGTCCTTGAGATGGGGAAGGAGTCCAGAGGTGCTCTGATTTTTCATTCACCACACTCCCTTTTCCAGAGGCCAACTGCAGCCTGATCAAAGGCACACAGAGGCTCCCGTGATCTCAGTTCAGTCTTTTTAAGTCAGGGTTCAGACAAGCACCTATTAATACACAGTTTAAAAAAAAAAAAAAAAGGAGCAGTCACATCCTTTTCAGTTAATTAGGTCATGATTATTCAACTACACACAAGAAAAATCTTACTGCAGCAAAGAGAGTTTTCTATTAACGCCCTCCATTCCTTCCCAGCCGCACATTCAAGCTCTATGTAAATTGATTGTATTCCTCAATGTCACAAGCTATTACACGCAGGAAATCAGGCAGGATTAAAAGATGCCTGTGATTAGACTATCTAGACGAATCATTTATACCACATCAGCCTTCACACCAGAAGGTGAATGCCTGGCACTGTATGCCTTAGGTTGGAAAGGATATTACTCAATGCTTGTCCATTTTAAAGATTTTTTCTGATGCTTTTTCTGAGGCATCAAAGATAAACCAGATAGACTACAGTGGTCTAATAAAACAAAACCGTTTACATTTTCTTTTAGGAATGGGGAGAAATCATTTTGCTCGTCATCCTACTATTTCAGTCAAGAAGCCAACTCTCATTTCCCTTTCCAGTTGTTTCTATAAATCCTGCTCTTAGCTCTTTGGATTCAAAATGAGAAATGCTTTCAAGCAGTGTTTTCACAGTGGCCCAGTTTTCAAACACTTTGGGGAGGCTAATCTAACCTCAGAAATGAACAAAGGAGGTTTGCAACTGGTCACTTCCAGCAGAAGAGTAACCTTAGCAATTTTGAAAATAATGGATTACCAGAGAACACGCTGAAAGTCTGTCTATGAATACAGTCAGAAACAAAACTTTTTCTATTACCTCATTTTTTAAGATGATTCAAGGCCCACTAAAGTCAATAGAAAGATCCATATTGATTTTAGGAGGCTTTAAATCATGCCTAAAATTGTTCTTTCATTACACTTCCATCCAACACAGTAAAACAAATCCTACAAATCAATATATTTCTAGAAACACAGCGGTACAAGAATGAATTATAAAAAGTTATAACACAGACCTAACCAGGATTTGTACACATAAGCAATGAAAAAATTACTTCTTCCTGGGGTTAATTATTTTTTCACAGTTCAAAAAGGTAATCACCTTAAATTACATTGGTCTTGCTAATGCTTTCTTAAGTAATTCTGACATTTAAAGGTAGGAAATTTATGTAGAGCAATTAATGCATGAAATAGTTGCAGCAAAATTAAATCCACTCAACACTTTCCACTTCCTGCAAAAGACAACATTTTGCACGTAATTTATTACATGAATAAATATTTTGTTCAAAATTGGGAATAAGATGCCTTTCCCATTATCTCTGCAGAAGTTTTACATTTCTTTATAGAGCTGTATGCATGGAGTAATGATCTGGGCTTCAATAATCTTTTGGTGGTACTTGTCATATGCCTCAGGTCAGGTTTGGGTTCAGCTGCCTGGGCTGAGTTCACTCAATCTCATTGTGGATGTAAGCAGATACACTTTCACGCACTTTTTTTCTGGGGGAAAGCTGCATGTAGATACTCCTGTGATCCACAGCTTAGACACCTCTCTCTGTGTCATATTTTTCATAGTTTTGTTTCTTCAAACATTAAAGTTATTTATTGAAAACTGAATACTGCCCTAATGGGGAACAATAAAAAAATCTTGGGGATCTAAATGCAAAACATCAGCAGGAAAGTCAAGCAGGAAGTCAGACCATTTTGAAAATAAAGGCTACTTTTAATTTGCAATCCTCACAATTTTTGCAAGCCATTAGGTCAATGCAGTGCATTTCAACTCCCTTACAACTGCTCAAATAGCTGTCCCTCTTCTTGCACACCCTTTCCCATTTTAAAGCATTTCAGGTGCTTGGATTTTCTGCCAAACCATGGCTCTGCCTGTGGGAAAAAAACAAACTGACAGATCATCCAAGAAAGAAACCACTGGCAGGAAGTTCTGATACCCTTGAACTACTGAAATAGTGTAGAAATAAACACTACCCAGACTGCAGCTATTACATGAAAACATGCTATAAGAAATTGTCCTCTTAAGCCAAGGCTCAGGACGTGTTGATTCTTGAGGTACAAGAGCTATTCTGAAAAGCAATCAAAATCATAGGACACAAAATGAAATAAAATAGCATAGAAAATAACAAGCTGAATTTGAGAAACATTAATAAAATATCACTTCTTTAATAAACATATCATGCAGAGCTTTGATCATCACACTGCAGTGGCCTTTTCCTAACAGTTCCTTCATTAACATTGGAGTTATTGAGGAAGGAAGAAAGAACTTTGTTTACACTGACTTTTTAACTGGCATTTGAAAAGTGTTTAAGTTTCCAGTACCCAAAGAGTTCTACAAGAGAGCTGGAGAGGAACTTTTGACAAAGGGAGGTAGCAACAGGACAAGGGGAAATGGCTTTAAACCAAAAGAGTCAATTTCAATGAGCTATAAGGGAGAAAATCTTTACAAGGGTGATGAGGCCCTGCCACAGCTTGTCCAGAAAAGAATGAAACAAGTGGCTGCCGCATCCCTGTGTTCAAGTGTTCAAGGCCAGGTCAGACACGGCTTGGGGCAAACTGGTCTTGTAGAAAATGTCTCTGGTAATGGCAGGGGATTGGTAAAGAGGAGCTTTGAGGTGCCTTCCTATTCAAGCCGTTCTATGATTCTATGAGAATTGGTTTTGACAGTCTCAGTAGGCACACACATGGATTCCCAAACCCTGTCTAAACTCTACATCTAAAATCCAGAAACAATTTCCCATAAACACTCTCAGTATGGCAGAAGCAAAGCTCTTAACAAGAATCCACATAGTTAGCTATTAATCTTGTTTCATTTACCACACAATGACCTGGCCTGGTCTTTTCCACAATGATTGCTCAAATATATTCACAATCATTACAGCTGGCACTCAGGTGAATGTTTTCTTAACTTGATATCAATCCACATGAAAAGACAAAATGTAGATACTTTAATAAACTACAGTTTTGGTTATCAAAAGAGTTTGTCATCCCTAAGACAAATTTTTGTACTTTACTGAGTTTGAGAACACTGTGATAAGGAAGCTCTGAAGAGTTTATCATTTGGATAATATTTGTTTCATTCTATTTTAGTCATCCAGAGATAAGCTCAAGTGTAACAAAATGAATACCTGATGTAATTTGATGACTATCACGGTGATAACTTTTTTGTATGACATTTCTGTAATGAGACACCACTAATTTAGTTGCAGATTCTTGGAGGAATAGATAGAATAAATTTCTGGGCAACTCTGCTCCTGTCATGGAAGGACATTCTTGTTGGGACCATAAATGCCACGGATCCCCATTTGCTCTAACACTATCCTGCTTTTGGGAGGGTCTCTTTTGAGGAGCCCCTTCTCAGATAAGCTACCAAAGAGGAAACTCCAAAGTTTTGGCACTACCAGACCAAGTCCAGCTTCAGCAATGCTGTTTCCTCTACAATTTCTACAATACTTCAAAATTAATTTATAAATCCACCCTGTGGGAGCTCTCAGTGTTCAAATAGTTAAGTGCCACTAGCCAGCATTCTCAGAAAGAATGAAGTACAATGTTTAAAGCAAATAATATAGAACAGTAAAGCAAAACCTACATGCACACATATAACCAGGAAGCTCGCCCCCCTCCAAGACAGCATGAAAAATCTTAACTAGCACCAGACAACACAAGCTCATTACCATCTGCTTGGTCTTTGTTTCCAGGCCCAGCTACAAAACTCTCATGAATACTCCCTGATCCCATCCACATTGCAAAGCATTTCCCAGTTCTTCCTATTGATTCATTCCCAACCCTTCACACACAAACATGTTTTACCACATCCAGTAATGTCATTGCTCATCATGCTCCAGAAAGAAACAAACCCTCAGTTATTTCTTTATAACTCCAGGAGCAGTTATCTATAATTACAATGCATCTTAGGGATGACTTTTTGAGCAGATGTAGTGTTTTAAAGCTGGAAATATATGGATAACAATTAATGCTGTACAAAACTGTTGCAACCAAACTTAGCCCTTTCCTATATGCCAAGTAATCACAGGAAAATGACAGGGGGAAGAGAGTCACATAAAATATCTTTCCAAGAATAGCCACCTTCTCTTTCCCCACACACAGCACCTTGTTATTCACTAACCACTCTCTCCTTCTGTAGGATTCAGTTTACTAAGGATTCTATTGTCATATCTGCTCCTGAAAAGGTCTACTAGAAGAAATGAGAAGTATTTATTATTCCCACAGGTGTATACAAAACAGATACATATTTATTTTTGCTATCTTCCATATCTGCACAAGCTCTTATGGCTCCTTCCCATTAAAATCTTTTACTTTGCAAAATTAATAGTGAAGGTGTTTTAGCATACCTCTTTCATATGAGTAAATTTAATTTCTTTACACATTTATATGCTAGTTGAAAAAAGATTTCGCCATGTATAGCCCTGATACAAATTGTAAAGTCATTCAACTTTATAGCTAAACTATAAAGTTTCCTGGTATGCAGGAAATTATTCCTAAACTGGTCTATATTGGGCTTGTGTAGCACAGTCCAAAAAGCAAATTTAACTGTATATAATGGTAAGGAGATAAATGTTGAGAGTGAAGACAAAAAAGAAAAAAGGAAAATAATTTAAAAACCGGAGTAAATAGCATCATTGCACATGTGTTCAAAAATTACCTCTGTAAGGATGAATTAAAAATCTGACTGTGAAAAATGAAGAACCATAAACACAGCAATGAAGCAGGTGTTGCAAAGTTTATTAGGAAATCTCCTAAATGCTTCCATAAAAATTCAATAGTCCATTGTATGTTAGACAACAAAATTATATTTCATGGAGAGCTGTACTCTTGCCATTTAATTATTGGACAGTACTGCAGTCTTCTCAGAGCAGCTTTCAGACCTCAGGTTATAATGACCAGACAAGAGTGAGGAATTCTCTCTCCACTGTATTTAAGAGGTTTCACAATAGCAAAAGGAAATTAGAAAGCATGGTATTTTCATGAAAAACAGTTTTCAATTACCTTTGTATCCAAATAATGTTGCATTCATATTCACAGAATTGCAAAGTTATTACCTAGACTAAGTAAAATGAACACAGTATCAAAACTTAATTGGATATAGAAAATTGGAAAGTTCCACACCACAGTTGCTGAATAAGTAGAAATGCATAAAACGAAGGGCACAGTTGTTTCCTGAAAGGCAGTGCAATAACAGACAGTGCTTGTAAAGGACATGGAAGGGTCACTGAGCTCAGGACTAGGTGAGCCCAGGGCCGTGCACATTTGATAATCCCACCCCAGTGCAACAACATTAGCACTAGTTCACAGTGACAGTCAAGGAAAGCAGCTTTCCTTGCTAAAGCAGTGCTCCAGCAAAGGACTACTTATATGTTTTGATTGAAGATAACCAGTAAAAACAAGAGTTAAAAGATGTTCTTTACCTAAAATCAAGGTGAAGGTTTAAGCACTTTTTGATTGCCGAAGTTGCTCTTTGGGTATTGATATACATCATTTCAGACAGGTTTTAAAAAATCATAAACCTTGTTCTGTGTGTTCTGTTTTGTATTTTAGGGCAGTTATATATATATATATGTACCACGCACACTGCATCCCACATTCTGCACAGAAATGGGCACAACAAAAGGAAAGTGAAGTCTGGCTCATTTGGTTACACAAGAAGATAAAAAGAGAAGAGAACAGTAAGAATCAAGACTCACTTGTGCAATGCATTGATGTGGGCTAAGATGTAAACTTAGGCAAGACTCTGTGGTTCAAAAGAACATCAAGACTTTTATGTTAGCTATGTCAAATACCCTCCACCTTTTTATTAGAGTTACAGAAGTACTTTTGAGTTTTGAAAGTGAAACTTTATTCTGCGCTACTTAGAACAAAATTTCTAGAGAAAATAGAAATGTTTGAAAAGACTCTACTTCTGGACTGATATTTCCAATTCCTTTTGACTCGTTTTATACTGCAGAGACTTCTAGGGTAACACTAGGCTCTTCACAACCCACACAAAAATCCTCCTAATCCAAGATCATCAGAACTGCAGGACTATCTCATTGCTGCTCTCAGCCAAGCCCTGTTGGGCTTCCTCACTCCTCAGAAGTGCCTGGGAAAAACAAAATCCTTTTCCCTGCTATTGAGTCCACTTGATCCAGTTTACAGCAGCCAGAGCAAGGCAAGCAGCCAGCCCACCCTTTACTGCTCATCTACAGCCCAGGAAGGGAACATGACCCAACTGGCTCTCACACATGGGGAACTTCAATGGAATACAAACACAGCAAGAGGTCCCTGCAGTGAACACGTCATATATGTTTGCAGCAGCCCTCTTGTCAGAGGGTAGAAATGAGCCAAGACAGAGGCTTCTTGTTTATCACAGCATAAAAAGGGCCCTGGGTTATTCCACCTCACAGCTCAGCCATCCTGACTCCAACCATTCACTGACTCTGCCTGCATCAAGCCCCTGCTGGAGGTTTCCCTTGCAGCCTCTGACTGCAGGCTTTTCCCTGGCTGGACTGTGACTGCAGGTTCCAGCAACAGGCTCTGACTGCAGATCCAGACTGACCTCACAGCAGGGATTCTCTCTCCTCAGGATCCTCTCCTTCTCTCTTCCTCAAGGTTCCTCCTCCTCCATAACCCTTCCCCCCATCCACTCCCTTTTATCACACTTATCTTTATTGGATAAAGCTGTGACTCATCGGGGGCAATGCTGAATCTGGCAATTAATACAGCTGTTACTTATCAGGGGCAAGGTCACCTGTATTCCTTTCTCCTACAGTATATGTGGCCTCCGTGTTTATAAAGGAATGTTTTATTAAGTGGAGGACATGAGACAGCTTTAGAAATAAATTTTCCTGATACAAAGTCTGTGTTAGTGGCAAGCTTAATAAATCTCATGGCCAAGAAATACTTTCCAGTCCTGTGTATAAGAAGCCACACTGACAGTTTTCAAAGCTAGCTACAAAACCTGGGCACCCTGTCCACATTTCCCAGAATCACAGAACAGTGGGGTTGGGAAGGGACTTCCAGAAACCACCTTGTAAAACTCTATAGCTCAAACAGGGTCAACTGCAGCAAGTTTCTTAGTTTATTTTGAATAAACAAAATCCACATCATCTCAGGGCAACCTGTCTCATGTTCAATCACCATTGCAGTAAAAAAGGGGATGTTTTATGTTCAGATAGAGTTTCCTGTGCTTCTGTTTGTGGCCACTGGCTCTGACCTTGTCCTTGCTGTTCACCGAGCACAGTTTAGCTCCATCTTCCACACATCCTTCCATCAGATATCTGCAAAAAATTATGAGATTCCGTCCTGAGCCTTCTCTTTTCCAGGCAAACCCACATCAGCTATCTAAGCTACTTCTCATATGAGAAGGTTTTTAGCCACTTGGATTTACAAAAGGACATTTGGGAGAAAAAGAAAAAAATAAAGAATCCGGTTTGGAGACCATTCATTTTTGGTAATGCAATTGAAAACATTTTGTGCTTTTCATCACAAGAACAGCTGTACAATATTTGCTGCCTCAATTCCTTCAGTGCTCCAATTAAAGATTGCACAGATCCTGAGATGGAATGTGTAGAAATGGGAAATGCTAGGAATATAAAAGATTACCAATCCCCTTTAATTTATGCTTTCAAATGCTTAACACAGGGCTATAATTGCAATTTTAATCACATGTGTTCTGTGTGTGCATTGAATACCGAGGTCTCCATGTGTCAACTAGCACCCAGTAAAGCTGGAGGAATTTTTCCACTTTAATGTATTCATGTTCACATGTAAAAAGATCCATTTTAAAGGCTCCGGAAAAAAAAAAAAAGTGACAGCTTCAACTATAACTGTCAAAAAAAAAAAAAAAGTGGATATAAAATTCCAGCTTGCCTCTAATGGCAGGGTACTTTTTTGTTTTGCCTTCAAACATTTCAAAAACAACCTGCTCAAGGTGGGTGGCAAACTGCTATTTTATGCCCTATGGATAAGTGTCACAAGTGATGCCACCAGATTAGCTAAGCAGGGAAGAGCTGAAAGTGAATGCAAATAACACCAGGTTTTTGAGAGAGTTTTATTCTGGATTTTGTGTCTGGTTTATGTTGTTGCTTTTAGTAGGAACAAGGCCTACTTTACACAGCAATTTTGTTTTGTTTCGTGAAGTCTTATTTTGAATATTTAGAACCTTCAAATATCTGAAGTGTTCTGCGCTTCTTGTTTCAATTTCAAACATATTTTGTTTTATTGTAGTGCAGAGGCAATTTTGTCACCATTATTTAAATAAAATGGAAGCAATCTCAGGGTAAAATACTTCTTTCTGGGACTAAGGGTTGCAGAGCCTGATCCTAAGCTGTTTCCAAACTGATACTTTCACACTTGCTGTGGAAACACTGAGCTGAATTCATCCATAACCTTGAAAACGTCTCAGGGAAGTTTAGTCTTAAAATACCAGCATCCAAAATGGATACAAGTATTGTCAGGAATTAAGTTATGATTAGTTGGAGAAGGTCATTAACATCTTACCATTAACCTCCCCCTTTCCTAAAATATACACAACAGCCTCACATATAAATAACATAAACCTGTCTTAAAGATAAGGATAGAGTCGGGATGTAAGATGCAACCCAGCCATGGCAACAAAATTCCACTGAAGATAATGAAAGTGGAAGATTGCAAATCCATTTGGGAGATCAGAATCTCATCCAGTATTTCCTGGTAAGTTTTATCTTACAGCCCAAAATGAATAAAGAATTAAGAATTAAATCAGCAGTATAAAAACCATTTAAAATAAATCACATATTGAAAAAATTTAATCATTAAAATGGAAAAACTATTATTTTGAGACATCAATAATTTATCTAGCAATATTTTCCTGCAAGTATTAACCATGAATATTTAATGTGTACATGTGAGCAGTTTATAAACAGAAACAAAAATGAAAATGTTTAAACGGTCCTGGATGTGCTGCTATAGAGAACAAATTGAGTCATAGCATCAAGCCAATAGTAAATTCAACAGCTAGAAGCCTACTCTTTATGAAACTGCACTCCAGCTAGTAGAGCCTGTAAGTGCATTTTTGTTCACGTGCATAGTTGTATTTATGCAAAGTATTTTGCAGTTGTATTTTTTCAATTTAATTTCTTTTGGAAATATTTTGAGAGCTCTCTTTTCCCCATACAAGAGGAAGAGAGAGAAATTAATAGCTCACATTTGCAATCCAAAATAAACTGCTTCAACAACATTCTGTTTTACAGAAGCATACCAGAGGCACTTTTTCCATCCCAACAGGCAATGTCATTATCCATCCCCCCAGGCAGTGCCACCAGGCAGCAATAAAATTGTAACTGGATCAGCCAACCTAACATTTAGTTTAAAATTATTTGGAAGTACCTACACAAGGTGCTTCTCACACAGGGCATCTTCAGAGGAGCTGATCCCCAGCTGTGAGCTATATCAGAAATGATCCCACCATCTTCCTGCCTGCTCCTGGAAAATCTACACTGGAATAAACTCAGAGCAAGTCAACTGTGGTTAGCTCCATCCAGCCCATTTCATGTCACAATAGCAGCCACACCTAGTTCTTCATTAAAATCTGCTTTCAGCACCTCTGTTACCTGAAGCTCCGTTGTCTCCATGCTGGTCACACTCAGCTCCTCTCCTGTCTCATGCAAGGATTGATCATTCCTGGTTGTTCTTTACTGGTAGCCTTGCTTATTTTGTCTCCCACTTGTAATTCTCATGTGTTCCTCCCTTCCTTCCCCTCAAGGGAATGGAAGATCTCTACCAACACAGTGTGAATTATTATTTACAGATAATTCTTCACTGCTGAAATTCATGGCATTTTTATCATTAGACTATCATTAGGAACTTGAGCAAAATCTTTATCTGAGTTTTATAGGCCATAACCATAGAGCTAAAGAGACAGGTTTATTTATACAACTGCACAGTCCTAAATTTTCTATTCCTTTTAGCTGGTGGGCAATCAACGTCAGCCCTTCATTCCTCAGCAATGTGGCAATGCCAGGGGATTCTCTCCAGTCAGGATCTGAGGGGTTTCATTAACTTTACAGCTCTGACAACTGCCTCACATGCTCACACTTCACTGGATTTCAAGAAGTGCTGTCAGCAGACAACCCAGTGCCAAAAATCATTTGGGCCACAAAACCTCTCTCAGTCACCAGGAGCAAGAAGGAAGCAGTTTGCAGAGGATGGCTTCCCAAGAGATAAAGTGAGAGTTATCTGTCATTACCTCTACACCCCTCTTCCTGAGTGGAGGATTATGCACTCCTTGAAACACAGCTGCAAATATCACAGGTTGGGAAAGACAAAGGATGTCTCAGCCAGTGCTGATGGAGGTCTGGCAGCTCCAGGAACAACTGTGTTGAAGCCAGGAGGATTATCTGCTGTCTTTGGGGAGAGGGAGGGTAAAGGGGAGATGTATCTATGGCATCCTGGCAGCTGAACTTCCCACCACCTCTGCATCGTGCTGGGGGATGTGATTGGTAGCTTGTGTCTCAAATGTTCAGACAGTTCAGCTAGAAGAGAGATTTCTTTCATGTTGCTATTATATTGCTAGAAAGATTGAAGTTATTTTTTGTTCCCCTGCCTTTTCATCTGGAGTTTAATTTCATTTCTGATTTCAGGTAAACAGGACTCGTGCTCACAGGATGTGCCCAAATGTGTCTGTGCCTGTCTTTTGGTGCATCTGTTCAAGCCTTCTATCTCCTCTCTAAGTTTTGAGCACACTATTTCATTCCAATAAACACCAGAGGCATCAACTGTGAGACACAAATATTCAATGAATCAGGCTTCATGAGCTCTTCTGCTCTCAAAATGACTGATTTCTCTTTGGTTTGGGGTGAATGGTAGACAGGATTTTATTTTAGCTGTACTGTGTTCACTGACCTTGTCATACCCATCAAGAAAAGATGGTGCCACCGTTCTTGAGAGCAGACAGGGGAGAGAGAAAAGTTCTCAGCTTTCCATTTTATTGAAAGCTCAGATGCAGCAAAAATATCCAGAAGAAGACAGTTACGTATCCATTACGAAAGTGGAATGATCTTGGGACACATTACCAATTTATGACATAGGTTCAGATTGAGTTCCTTACAAAATCTGTATTCATTCTACTAACCAACCAAAAATGCACAGCAACCCCTCTAGATTCTAGGACAGAAATTTAAATCAAAGACTATATTAGCTGGCCAACTCATTTTGGTAGTCAAGAAAAGCCCAGAGACAGTGACCAAGAGTCCTTGTTTCACAAACAGAATTACTTAACCTGGGAAAAACGTCTATCCTTGGAAAGTTGATCACACATAGCTACAGATTATGAGGACAGAAAAGAGCACCTGTAACAAAGTATAAACATGTATGCTCCCCTAATCCTGTACCAACCCTCAAAAACTGAATACAGAACACCTTTCTGTACTGAAGAAAACAATTTTTCAGAGTTGATCTCAGCAGAACAGGAGGCAGAAAACTAAACCATGCAACAAATGGAAGGCTGCACAAAACAAATATATTGCACCTCCCACTGCATTGCTTTCTGTATCTAATATTACTTTAATTGCTTTCCTCCCTACTTTTTATCTATATTTATAAGTCCAGCATGTATTCTTGCCTTTCACATTTCAAATATTTCTTCATTCACACTTCATCTACATATTCATAGTACCTTACTTTTCAGACTGTTGCAAAATGTTCTCCCTGTCCCATGCTGTCACCTCTCCTTAAAAAATGAATTTAATTTGAAATGTTACAACTAAGGAAAATCAGAAGAGAAAAACGAGAATCTGTAGAAAAGATGCAGTGGTCTCTTCCAACCCTAACAATTCTGTGATTCTATCTTACAGCCTTAATACTGGGTGTTATTTTATAACTCTATCACATAAACACTACTGAATATTGACTTTAATTCAGGGCAAGTTTGGTTTATCAGATAATACCTACTCACAACTGTAATAGAGTTTAAGGTGAATTTTCAACATGCAATTTGCTGGTTTGAGAGGCTTATACATACCCCATAGCTCTTGCTAACTGGAAAAAAAGTGTTCTATTTATGAAGATAAAACCCAAAACATTTTCAGCACTAGGCACAGTTAATCAGATTCTGCAATCCACCTGTCAGTCTATGTAGGTCATTGCAGTTGTACAGGTGTCAATGAAACTATGTTATAATTATTCAGATTAATACATCACATGTATTTTAAGCTATTTATCATTATTTAATCACAACAATTTAAGACAGCCCCTTCTCCACAGCGTTGTTGGATTTTTAAGATCATGGAAGCAATATTACTAATGGAAAATCAGAATAATTATTTAAAAGATTGTTAAAGTTGCATCCTGGTTTTGAATAAACTACATGACTTTTAATGTTTGAATAACTTTTGACTACATTAGAATTATTCTGGGGTTTTGTGCTTTTCTAAATTTTCCTTGCAGTCTTCCAGTGACAAAACAATTCAATTCATGAAAAGTTTAAATCCAATTCAAACATATTCACAAAGCTACATATTCACCTTCTAATAAAGAAAAGCTGACTTTTTGAATATATATATTTTTTGTGGTGCAAATAAACAAGTCTAAAATTTGTCTTTGCTGCCTGACAATGACAAAGTTCATGCAGGTGAAATGGGAGAAATCAGAAGTAAACTCCCTCTTACAGTGCTTCAAAACATGTTTATAAACTTCTTTTATTAATTTTTCTGCTGAAATTTGATTTCGGGCAACTGAGAGTCCTCCTTTTCAGTATTTTCTTAGGAGTTACCATTCACTTATGTTAGGAAGAAAACATTTTCCTGAAGACAGTTAAATTCAGCTTTGAACAAGGGCAGAAATGTAGTGAAGGGAGGTGAAAACTGCGCTTCAGTTTCCTCCTTGCCCATCTCTGGTGCCAAGGCCCCGCATTTCCCGTGGTGGGTCCCTCTGTCCAGCCCTCTCTCCACGCTGGGCTGTGTCCCCATCCACAGATCCTGGCCTGTGTCCCCATCCACAGATCCTGGCCTCAGCACCCAGCTGTGGGAGGACCCCCCGAGGCACATGGGGAGCTCCCCTCGACCAGGACAGCCTTGAACTGCCCTCCTGCTTCTGGCTCCCAGTCCCTGCCTGTCTCCAGCTATTCTGGCTTCCTCTTAGGGGAAATTCACCTTTAGGCAGAAACTCCATCCCTTTGTTCAGCTTCGGGAAAGCTTTTCACAACCAGAAAGATCACTGTGTGGCAGGATGTGCCACGACTGTATTTGTTTGCCACATGCGGTGTATCTGATCTCATCTAGAGTGAAACTCTCTGCTCACAGACATAATCCTTTCCCACTGCTAACAATAATCACAAAGTGCCCCTCCCCAGCAGACCAACACATGAAACAGGGGCAAAAATAACTGGACAGCTGCATAAAGGAGTCCATGGAGGCTTCGGGATGTCACAAGAACCTGATGTGTGGAAAGCCCCCGAATGGCAATGCCAGAACCTGGCAGGGTGTTGGAATCCCAGTTCCACACAGGAACAGCCAGGAGGGCGGTGCTAGCCATGGGCTCCTGGCAGGAAAAGGTGCTGCTCCATGATGACCAATGTGACAGCTGGGGAAACACAGGAACAAAAGCTCAGTGAGCTGCAGTAAATTAGATTTCCTGAAGGCACACAGTGGCACAAAGGCAGGGCCATAGTCCTGAACACACTGGCTTTGGTCACCCTGTTCACTGGCAGGTTTCTGTAAGGTTTTCTGCATCTCCCACAGTCAGTTGTTCTCATGCATTTATTTAACTCACAGCACATCTGATGAAGTCTTTTGCTGACGTTCTTCACCACAATCAGAATAAACTTCCTTCCCGGTTTACTGCAGACACAGTGTTTTGTTCCACATGAAAGAATAACCCTTATACAATGTATTGTAGATCTACAGCATAGGAGTCTAAAAACATACTTCCTTTCCTGGCTGATTTTTCCCTAGACATTACTATTGTTGTTATTATTATTAGTTTATGCCAGGGAATCTTTCTCCTACCTTAAAGTCTCTACAAAACAGCCTCTGTTGCTACTTCAGGAGAGTGCTCTCAGGTAAAGGTGCTGCGTGTGAGCAGAGTTGCATCCTTCTCCTGAGCGAAAAAATAAAGACAATTAAAACAAGAGGAAGATTTTCCTTCCCTGGCATAGCTGTAGCCCCACGAGGGAGTTTGCAACACTGTTCTGAGGGCTGTGAACCTTTCTCTCCTCAACCAACACACAGAGATATTCTACAGCATAAACCAGCCTGCAAATTTGGGATCTTGTTTGTAGTGAGGAAAAGTTCCTCTGCCTAGCTCTGAATAGTGTTACTTCCTTATAATAAACTGATATGAGTAAACCTTTAGTAAATGTTACAAATGTACCTAATAGCTCTGTAAACTCCTGCTCCTCTTCTCTGTTTTTTTCTCATTAATAATTTCTGGTGTTGTTACTTCCCCATACCTCTGTTCCCAAGCCCTCTTTTACAGACTGTTCTGTTGTTTTACAAGACTTAGCCATCTTTCCCAAGACTCAATCCATTTTCACATGAGCTACTAATTGGCAACAGACCTGACACATTTCTTGATTACAAGTTAAAACACTCAGAAGAAAGCTCTAAACCTTTAAAAAAAAAAAGAAAAGGAAAAATGCAGTAAAGAAAATGTCCTCAATTAAATACCCTTTAAATGGAATTCTCTGAGAAGCAAAACAAGAGAGAAACCAAATTGTGAAAGACCACCCTGTTGTAGTGTTATTTAAATCCCTGGGGGTTTTATTTAAGAATCTGAGTGTTCTGGACTATAGTCTCAAAGTACTTCAAGCTTTTAAAGACATATTTGTTCTATTGCCATGTAAAAGCAAAGCAGCACAATATTAGTTCTGTTGACGAAGATGCTGATGTTTAAATGTTTTCACAAGTTATGATAAAATCTGTATCACATGAGGCAGGTGTAGTTTCTTTGTTGATTTGTAACTCAAAAGTGAGCAGAGAAAAATACAGGATGAACCACAAAATTGTAAATTTAGTATTCATATATAAGTGTAGCAGTACTTTGTATTGGTGCAAAACCCAAATGAAACTGGTTATTTCTGCAGCTGACAGACAGTAGAATTGCTTTAGGAATGGTACCTGGATGGGCCATCATTTTAATCATGTTATTATCAAATTTTCTAAAATTACCAAAATTTTGTATTGTGTTATAATATAAAGTAAATCCATGTGAAGGAAAAGAAAATTAAACACTTAGATGTGGAAGTTGATTTTAGTCACCTTACGCTTACATGCTTTGTGGAGGTATTTTTTGTGGAGAGTTTGTTTCCCAAAATATTTCAGGTTTTATTCCAATAAACATGGTAGGGTTTGGTTTATATTTTTTATTGCTGTCGTTTGTGGGGTGCAGGGTAGGGTGTGAATACCAAAAAGCCTCATCAGAACAGAAAATAAATTAACTGATTCACCTAAAAAAAATCTTATTTTTGATGAGTTTTACATCGTGTTTGTTTAAGCTGTGAATGAATGTGAATCCTGTCTATTCCATCATGTTCCCATCTGAGAATCCAGACCAAGGAGTTGGCATTTGTGGATATCCCAAGAGCTGGCACAAGGTCTGAGCTGTGTGACCCTGGGGCAGCTCCATCCCTAGAAACACTGCGGGACTCTATGTTTGATGTTGTGTCAAATGAAGAAGTTAATTCTTCAATTTAAATCGAATTTAAATCTGTCTCATGCACCTAAAGGCTCATGTTAGCATCTTTGGAGCCACTGATAGATTAGTTAAGTGGCTAACTGGTTGATTTAAATATTTTCCCTCTACTCCAGACTGCCAGAGGAGGGAAGTAGCCAGAGACAACACCACAGACAAGGACTGAAGCAATATTGGGTTTGCTGGACACGTCAGTCAGACTTTTCTTACAAAGACAGTACAAATGCTCCCTTTTAACAGGCAAATGTACAGGGTTAAGCCTTGTACAAAACAGCTGCGAGCATCTGCAGCTGGACAGGAGCTGCTTGGCAGCAGCACTGCCACAGCAGGGGCTTGGCTGCTGTCAGGGAAGGAGAGGAGGTAATAGGAGGAAACCCTTCTGACTCCAGGCCTTGCAGCAAAGAACAGCTCCCTGAACTGCACCCAGGGAAGATTAAGATGTTCCTTAAAAGAAAAGCAAAGAGAATCTGCAGCACCACATGGTAAGAAACTGTAAAATTTTTCCTTGTAGAGAATTCACTGCCTGGACGACCTACAGCAGGGCAGGTATTTTGAAACATGACAAAAATAAAGATATATACATTTTTTCCCTCAATCTGGAAGATACCGCACATGTATAAAGTTGAGAAACATGTTCTAATATTGAAAAATAAATGATATGAACAAAGAAATCAAATTGCTTGAGCAAATACGTTGAAATGAGCAGAAAATGACTCAGTTAAAACCTCTCTTTCCTGCTCTTTTAACTGCCCCAACCCCTCAAACCTGTCCTCAGTACTACAGGAAAAAATATTATCAGTCTAAACAATACTGAAAGTACCCTCTTAACAAGATTTTCTGAAGTAATGCAGAAATATAGTAAAGAGGAACCTCATTAGACTTCAGAAACAAATTTACTAGAGATGGGCTACAAATCAGTTTCTACATTAGGAAAGGTATGATATTCTGACAGTTTCTCCATTAGAATAGGTGGTATATTTTCATTAATTCTACCTAGAAATTACAGGGCGGATTTTTCAATAATGCAATGAAATTTATTGAAAAATAGATAGTTCTCTGGTAATATTCTTTAATGCACAGCTTTCTACTCTAACTTAAACCTGAACATGTTCCTCTATGTCTCAGGAAATAGAGGAACATGAGCTGGATAGATACATAGATCTGGCCACAAAGTCATTATTCTATCTGTTCTCTCTGGTAATCAGCAACAGGACTGGAGCAAATGGCACAAACCTGAGTCAGGAGAGATTTTGGCTGGATACCAGGAAAAGGTTCCTCACCCAGAGGGTGTTTGGGCACTGGAACAGGCTCCCCAGGGAAGCAGTCACAGCACCAAGCCCAACAGAGTCCAAGAAATGTTTGGACAACACTCTCAGGTACATGGTGTAACTCCTGGGGATGGTCTTGAGCTGGATTTTGATGATTCTTGGGGTCCCTTCCAACTGGACAAATTCCATGATTCTGTTTCCCATAGCAGTAAAGGAGAAGTTAAAAGCCAACCAAGGGGTAACAGAGAAGCCAGATCACTGTTCAAACATGCATTTCCTGTGCAGGATTATTCTCACTCTCAAGCTGAACACATATTCCCATAGAGAGTGAGGGATGTAACAGCAGAGGCACTGTAATTTCTGTGGTGAGGAGCCTGCCTGTTGGGTAGGGAGCAGATATTTGTGTGTTCAAGGGGACACGTTCCTGTTGTTCACACCTCTGGTGGAGACAGCTTTGCCACAGCTCCAGTTTGCCAGGAACTTGGTTTGACGGAGTACTTTCAGTTTTGATAATCTGCCTCCTTGACAACAGAATGGGGGCATGGAGAGAGGAGAATGGCCTTGTTATTTATTATTTCTGTCATCACCATACTTGGAGACCCTTCAGAAAACAGCTCTTACTCAGAGGTGCAAACAACACAACAAAAAGGAACCTTTCCCCAAAGGACCCAAATTCAAGAACGATTTATGCACAGTTTCTGTATGCTGTAAAATCTCTTTTTCTTTTCCATCATTTTAGTATACACTCCATTTCTTCCATCAAGCAGGACCCCAAGAGGCAGGTACTTAGACAAACTCACTACACCAGTGTCCTGTGGTTGACATCATGGACTCCCAGCAGGTCCCAGCACCATCATACAGCTGGTCCCAGAACACATCATGGCACAAAAGTTGGCAATATTAAGGAATGACTATCAAAAAAATCCTAAAAAAAAACCCTACCAAAAATGTAGTGGAGTAAAAATGTAGCAAATTCTCTCAAAAAAATGTTATAAATCTTCCATTGATTTTTGAATCCTACCTATTTAGGTAAGAAGGTGCCAAAGAAGCATTTGAACACTAATACAGAGTGGTTTTTTACCTATATATATATATATTTTATATATACATATGTTATATATATATATATATATATACACACATACAATCAGGAAGAGCCATAAATGCTGCTGAGTGTCAATAAGAACTCTGCCATTTGGATGCAATTCTAAATTTCCTAAATGTGCAAAATTAACCAGCAACCTCGAGAGTCTGGTTTGGGGGCATTGCCAGCCCAGCAGATATCATGCAATCCTGTGTCACCAGCCAGTTTTACAGTGGTCTGGTCCAGGGTTGTTGATGCTTTTCCCCTCTTTCTACATCACTGGAGATGTAGAAGTGCAAAAATGAGAACAAAAAATAAAGAGCAAGGAAATTGAACACTTTTTTTGAATGTGAGATGTTGGTTCATATTAGATTTGAACTGGGGCATGAGGGGCTGGGTATGATGTCATTTCATCCAGGCCACTGAATTTTATTTTATGTAAGGATGAAAGAAATGTTTGAAACAAATTACCGATAGGTTTTTCTTTTTATACTTGCTCAGACTGTTAATCAGGAACTATATCATGAGGATTTTCTAGCGCTTGTTTCAGTGAAAACTCAGTCATGACTAATTTTCCTTGACAAATTTGGATATGAGACATGATAGAGATCTTGGGTTTGGCATAGCTTTGTTCAAATTGAAGTTACTTGAACAATCCTTACCAGTTTCTACTGAGATTATTATTCCTGGGTTGGACACCACAGAAGACTCTATCACTCACACATGAATTTTAAACACTGATGTTTATCAACATTCTCTTCAATTAAGGGTTATATCCACTGTTTTCTGCTTTTTAAAACCTCCTTTTATAGTTCTGCAGCAGAACTAAACAGAATTCTGGGCTTTTGTTATAATTGTACCAGATGGTTGATGTAAACCTGGAGATACCATCTCATTTGCCAAAAAATTCTTTAAGAGTTTTCCATACAGATACCAGGCAAATGGTACTGATCCTCCCAGGGCTCTTTGTGTGTGTCAGGCAGCATCCAAACAGTAGCTCAAGGAATGTGCCAATTTACTGGAGGAGGAAAGAGGAACCCTGATGAAACAAGAGCCTGAAGCGGGCAGGACAAAAGAGAAAGAGTGACCTCTCCTGGCATCGTGGAAAACCTAAACCTGTTTCCAATCAGAAACAAGAGAAGCGGGAAGGAAGAAGCAAGTTAGATTTGAACAAGTACAAATTTTTTTTCAAATGTAAACATTGTTCATCTCACAGGGAAATTCAAATCCTCACCTGAGTTTAGGAGTTCCATGACGATGAGCAGGCAATGAGATAGATGACAGTTTGGTAAAGTTTAATGAGGATAATTATTAATAAAAACCAGTTAACATGCCCTGAAAAAGCATTCTGTTGGGCTTTGTGTGATCATTTGGCCTAATTATTTTTGATGTTTTGCCCATCAAATAACGAATGTGCAGCTTGTGAAATGTCAGACATAATTAGAATAAATAAAGCTGTAGCATGAACATCCAAAAATCCTCCAATACCTATTAGCAAAAATTCCCCTTAGAAGCCATTTATACAGCACCAGCACTTCACAGGTAGAAGAGCTGGCACAGAGATAACAGACAAATTTTGAAGTCAAACAAAAGTTCTTGGGAGATTACAGACAAGAAATAGTGCTCTGTGCTTTGTTAATGGTATCCATTTAAGGATCTTAGATAAGTGCCTTAATTTCACTGGGGTTCAGTGATGAAACAGGGCCAGATGAACAAGATTTTTTTTATTTCTCTTATCTCCCATAGAGTAACATATGTGGCATCTCTGCTAAGTTAAATTACGATTTCCTGAATCACTGTTGGAGTCAGTTAAAGGTCTAGAATACATGCATGCAATACAGGATCCTGAACTCACTGCTTCAATCGGCCTGGCTCTGTGTTTTCTGCATTGTTGTGGGGTTGCTATTCCAAGACTCACAGGTGGCTTAGAGAACTCCCCTTCTTTCCTCTCTTCAGAAATGTTAAAGACAGCATCCCTTTTCAGTGAAGCAGAAATTGCTTGCTCATTTGCCTCACCATCCGACCAGCATTGTTTTTAATTAACTGATTACCCCACTTGTGTTCCTGGCACCAGCCAGTATTTGTTTGGAAGAGCACAGAAAGGCCAGGTTAAAGAAATAAGCGTTGCTGTCGTATAACTCTGGTTTTAACCTGCAATGGGAACATCTGGGAATTTAGATCAAATAAAATAGCCAAGATATTTTTGATCTAGTCAAACTCAAGTAAGGAGATGAGTGAAAAACACTATGATGTCAAAAATCCTGGAGCTATTTAAGAAAATGAAATACCCGAGGTTCAGCCACAGAATTCTCCACTGAATACCACACTCTGAGATCTAGACAAGACCATAACAGTGAGAACTTAACAATGGAAGAAGCTATGCAGCTTGGATTTGAATTCTTTTGATCACAAAACCAAGTGCTTATAGATAGATTTTTAATTCAGTTCAAGAAACACCATTTTCTTCCTTCTTCCAATGCCAGGCAAAGATACATGGACATATATTGTTATAGGAACACCACTTTTGAGGAAGCCATGGCTACAGTTCAACCTCTACAGGTCTAATTAGCCTCTTACCCATCCTGCTTTGTTCTACAGGAAATACCTTTCATACTTATTTCACCATGTTTTGAATATTTCTATTCAAATCCCTCAGTATTCAGGGGGAAATTCTCTTCCCTGTTCAGCAGGTTCAGACTCTGTTTCCCAGTCCCTCCCGTTGTGAGCACCCTGCAGCACCCACCTTGCACTAATGTGCAGAATTTCTGAGGTGCACAAATTCAACTCCTGCCTGGAGCACAACCAATGAAATCACAAAGTCATTCAGGACAATATTTTTGTACTTCAAGAACACCACTAGAAGAAAAGTTGCTGTTCTGGCTAGACAGGAAGTCCAAGAATATTGCCAAAAGAAGTAAGAAATCAGACTGTTTGAAACACTAATAGATGCACTCAGATTCCTGCCATTATGGATAGGAATCTTGCAGTCAGAATTATGTCTGGGACCAGTGATCCTGATTCTTTACAGAAATGGGGAAGAAGGGCCAAGAGGAAACAAGGAAAAGGGGCAGGAAGATGGAACTTTTCCATTCGAGAAAAATACTTAACGCTTGCCACTGGAAAAATATTATGAAACAAAACGCCAGAAATCTTTACAACATTATCCTGTCACATCATAAAACACAGAGTAAATCACAAAGACTCTGAAGTCTTCTGTCTGCAACTGCATCCTGAACCAGCTACAATATTTTGTCATATTCTAAGGTGCTGCTAGGAATCAAAAATATAACATTAATATGACAAAACATCCAACCTAAACAAGATGCAGCAATCTGCCTTCATTCAAAAATTATTTTGAAAATTATAGAAACCAGCCATAGAAGACAAGCGGTACAGATTGATATTGCTGCCGTCAGCAAGAACTACAGATAAACCACAAGAAAGAGCATAAATTGTATTAAAAGCAATCAATCAAATGCAAAATCAAATAAAACAAGCATATTACTCTCATGCTGCCAAATACAGCCTGTCAAGCACAGAAAGTTCTAATGCAGGGGTCTGTGCTGAAACCAGCTGTGATTCCTGACTCTGAGATCCAGGAGGGATGGGGGAAGATCATCCCTATCATTTGCACTTGCCAGAACAAACGTTAAGCCAAGTGAAATAAAGAATGTCCAATAACCAGGGCTTATCCAATTTTCCTATTTCTGGAATTTGCAGATAGTAATCTGGTGACATTCTGTTCAGCTTTGTTTCTTCTCTGTGACTAAAGGGAGCTTTTTAAAGTAGCAGTGACTATTTGGCACTGCTTTGCACCATCAATTTAGTCTTCTGCATCTCTTTAGTTACACAAAATCAACATATCAATATAAAATAAGGTCATGTTCTTACATTATTCTTGCCATTTCTATGCTGAGTATTTGGAAACAAGCATTCAGGGGTTAAAGGCAACTGCTATTTAGCAAGTGTGTAACTGCACAGGAGAAAGCTTTCTCTTTAGCTGAAAATAAATGCTTCTCCAAAAAAACAATGCTAGTCAATGTTCCCATGAAAAAGTCGCTGTAGGGAATGATCTGAATGAGCCAATCCACCTTACAGAATATCCTACATTTCAAGTCCATGTCAGAGAGAAGCAGCTGCTTTCCCAAAATAGTCAAAATCATGCTCTGGCACTGCTGCCTCTTCCAAATGTTTCTGTGATTTTTTTCTGCTTTTGATCTGAGTGAGGGAATCATTTTCAGTGAAGCTGTTGTAGTAAATTTCAGTCCTCCCTTGTTCGCCTTTAAAAGGTGCAATCTTTAAAATACACACACATACTTTCCAATCAGATCTTTAAAAGAATGCTATTTTACTTGGGGTTTTGTGGGATTTTTTAATCCCAGCAAGAAATAAAATAGGCAACAGATTTTTAGTACATTTTATCAAAGTAGGAACGAAAGAGCTAGAGAATTATCTGTGATATATCATAATTCTTTTCTGAGATAATTACAAGAAAATTTCCAGGCATTGAGGTAATTTCAGGCGCCCTAAATGCATACAGATGGTTGTTTGAGCTACTGCACTTTGAATTTCAAGGAAAACAGCCTCTGTTTGCCCCCAACTGCTGCTCTGCTCACAGTATATATTCGATATCAAATTTAAGATCTCTCTTGCTTTAATAAAATGACACAGACAGTCCAATCCACCAAAATTCTGCACTTAATGACTTCTTAAGGTATTCAGTGTTTTACATAAATTTATCAGGCATATGTGAGGTGATTCCCTCAGCAAAAGCTGTCTCAGGGAATTTGAAAAATGTATAGCAATGAGGAACTTTTCATTTAGCAGCCAAGACTGTTTTATCACCAGCCACATCAGTCCCCGCAGCAACTGAGAGCAAAGAAAGGTAGACTCTGATCACACCTTTAGGCTGGCCTACAAATGAGTAACACAACCCAGAACATGAGTAACACTTTCCTTGAGGGCACCCATCACCCGCTGCAGATTGGAAAGAAATGGCCAATACTTGAATGAACATCACCAGAAATGTGGAGTGCAGAGCTTGGCTGCTGCGCCAGCACAGTCCCAACAAGGATATTCAAAGGTGTGGAAATGCCAAAGTCTGGGGGGAATGTTCAGTGTTAAGATCCTGATGTTGAAGGGGCATTGACAGAGATGGGTTAAACTTAGAAACCAGTAGTCCTCAGACATGAGGGATCACCTAATTCAGTAAGAAACTCTCCCCCAATGCAGTACTTCACAGCATTTTGCTAAGAATGCCAAGTGGTTCTGCAGACCACAGCCAGCATGAGGGCTCCTCACCACTCCAGCTGCTGAGAGGAGTGGTAGGACCATGATGATGTTTCATCAGCCAAGATAACTTGGTCTTCTCCCTGACTGACTTCCTCCTTGAATCTTCCACAAAACCAGAGGGGAGCTACCAAGTTTCAGAATCCACTTTCTCACAAAACATTAATCTATTTCATTCATGCAATGTCCTGTGCATGGATACATTTTCTGTGGGGAAAATAGCTACAATACAGCTTTTCTTTATTAGCTGTAGCAGCAAGATATTATGGACCCGGCAGAGAAACCCCAGCCTTTGTGGAATTGTCTGGATTTCCAGACCATGCTCCCTCAATTCAGATGGAAAAACCCATTTGTACTGTGTGCATTCTGGTGCCTCCTCCCAGTGCTGGCTTACTCCAGCCCCTGGAAAGGGCAGATCTCATCCTGCTGCACTCCAAACCTTATCTTCTCACCCCTAAGGCATGAATGTGAATGTCTGGTGGGTGGTAAGTGGCTAAATTCATTAGTGGTTACAAAACATGCGGTGATCCTCAGCTGGAAAGATCTGTGTAACTGTAAAATAATGTATTCTTTGCTTTGGCAATAGCACTCCTATTTTGAATCTGGCAGTGAATAATTGGCAATTGCTTGGTCGAAGATAGACAGCCAAAAATAATAGTCACCAATGCCAAAAGAAAACCAGAGCAAAAGAATGGATTATTTAATCACAGAAACTATTTTCATATAATGAATAAAATATTTAAATAAAATATATGATGGAAAAAATACACATTTGAAGGCATCCATGATATGAGCTTTGGCATAATGAAGTAGATGGGAGGCATTACAAATATTCCACTGCATTTGTTGAGCTGCAGTCATCTTTATTTTGTTCTGTTCATGTTGTGCTGTGCACATGCCCTCCAAACAAGGCCAGGCAACTGCATGCAGTGGAGGATGGCCCTCACTTCCCCAGCCCAGGTTCTCAGCTTGGTTTAGACAGATGAAACTTCACTTTAACTGTCATGAATTTATGTCTAAATCATTCATTTGTCATCTAATATAACTTTTATGAGGAATCACTTTAAAAATTGAAATAATTCACTCGCAACTTGAGTTTTTATCAAAGATTAATGTGGTCAGGAAAAAAAAAGTTCAAAAGATAGACTGACTCAGAACTATCTGCTTAAGATTATATAGAAATCCAATCAGTTACATTCTCTGCTCAGACTGAATCTGTACCACGTTTCCCAATAACTTCCTAAGCAGGTTTTATTTAATCAAGAACGAGTTCCATGGAGCCCCAAAGGTCACAGTTTAGAAGGATTATTTGACCTAGACTTTGTATAAAGCAGATGGCTCCGCTTTATGGCAATTAGTAAGCAGGAACTGTGGTATCTGGTTATATCTTCTGATTCTCTGTTTATATGAAGTTATGTGAAACTGGAACCTCTTTGAAAGTCAAGCTGTGTGGAAACCATTTAAGACTATTTCATTTCTAATTATAGGCCTGATAAAGCCATTTTCATGCAAGAGTAGGATCAATGCAGAGACTGTCAAACTTGTGAACATCCATCCATTGGTAAGTGCTCTGACTCCTTCAAAGGCTATCACAAAGATAACCTTGACATGGGGAACGGGAATCTCACTTTAAAGCAAATGTAAACACTATGTACGAAGTTTAAGTCAATCTTTCCCTGCAGCTTCAGAGTGGCAACAAACTTGCATATTTATTAGCAAAAATAGAGTTTGAAAATACTTATTTTTTTACTCCCTGTATTTCCATATGTTCTTATTTCCACATCACAGATGACTTGGGCACAGACACAACTGAAATTGGTTGAGTCTCCCTAGCTGAACGTTACCATCCATGTCTGAGTCATACCAGGAAGGCAAGTGGGCTCTTAACCCAAAATCTTTACAAAGAAAAACAACTTTTAAGAGAACATCTTATGATCATTTAATCTACCACAGCCTGTTTCACAACTGGGAGTTGGCTAAAAGCACATGGGAAGAGGAATTATTTGGACTAACCTGTTGGTACCACCTTATTAAAATAAAATAACAAACATTTATCACCTTCTGACTAAAAGTTGAGTCAAAGTGAATCTTGCTTAGTTTTCTTCCAAATGAGCTAATCTCATCTATAATTAGTCAGATTGTTGATTTCACCATTTGTTTCTCACATGCAACTCTCTCCTTCAGAGCTGTTCCTCCTGTATTGACACATCACTTTCTGCTGGTTCAAGGAGTTTGTTCAATTACTCTGAACAGGAGGGAAGGTGACACTCCCTTCGCACAATGTGTAGCAATGAAAGTGCAAAAATAACTATCCTCTCTATCACAATGTTCCCAATGATCAGAAAGCAGAATCCATATTAAATAGAACACAAAAACATAGTCCACCAATATAAGTGTGGAACTAGGCAGTGAGCAAAAATTATGTTTTGGGACGAGAGAAGCAGAGAAAGAAGGATATAACACCTGCCTGGTTCAGAGTGAAGGTGGCTGCAATACTCCCCTGGTGTGGGGTTTAAATATCTGCAGTTCACCACCTTTGCACACAGTTACATACATGCACTCTGTCCCTTCCCTGCTCTTTAAAGAAAGAAGAATTTGTCAGATTTTGAAAAGTACCTGTAGATAGAAACTGCTTTTGTAAGACTGAGATGGGAATGGGCCCTCTCTAACTGCACATCCAGTCCTACCTGGAGGTACCCAAAGAACTTCACATGCTTTAAATCTGTGCCTCTAGAACACACAGAATGCACACTGATTTCACAAATTGCTGTCTGCCAGCAGCTAAACACATGGCAGCCCTTTCTTGCTCCCTGAGCACTCCCACTGCAGTCCTGGTGCTCCCAGCCAGCAATGCCACCGGTATGAGAACAACACTCAGGTGTTCAGGGGCTTACAGGCTCAGGGACAAATCTGGAAAGAGACTAAAGAGCTTTGATAAGGGATTTAGAAAAGGGGGAGGTTTAAAGTGAAAATTGCAATCAGGACTCAGTTCTGAGCAATCAGGACTCAGTTCTGAGCTGAATATATCCCTTCTCCCAACACTGCCTTGCGGGGTGTTGGAGACAAGGCTCGAGGGTTCCTCGGGCAGCAGGTAAGTTAACAGCACACCTACTGCAACCCAGCACACAACCTGATTGTGGAATGCCCCACTGCTGAAAATCAGACCATCTTGAATAAAAAAGGGACAAAAATGACAACATCCTCAACAACAGAAAGAGCAACAAAATCCAAAAGACACCAAAGGTCTCCATTCTCCTTCCAAAGGTTGCTATATTTAAATCTACCTCAGTGAAACCAAGTAAATACGTATCCCTAAGACTCAAGGTGAGGATACAGATCAAGATGTTCAGCTGCTGAAAATGAGTGGTCAAATATAGTGAGAGTTCCATAACATACAGCAGGTCAGCACTTCCCTTTATACCTTTTATAATAGGTAAATCTGATCAACAGATCATTTATATTGAAAAAAAAACAACCAAGATTAAGTCTATTTCTTGAATAAGTTGTCATTTCTAAAACAGGCAGATAGTTTTTTTACAGGAGTAGGTTAAAAAATGGGCTCATTCAAACTATATTTTAGTTTTCCTCCACTAAGATTGTGCACATGCTTTAATTATATTTCTTTGAAGAATTATACCAAGAAGTTGGAACAGACTGGAAAATTTTAAAACTATTTTAGGACAAACTGCACTCTCTGTTTTACATGGCACAGACAGAATGGAGAGGTCTTCCAGCATATCTGTCCACAGAAACATTCTTTAATTCTGATATTAAAACTGAGCCTTCAGCAGTGTTTTCGGGTGCTGTCTCTGAGTTTCAATCATCAGTGTGATAGTCTGGTAGGAAAATAAAGTCCATTTCTGCTGGCATAAGCCTCTCTGCATGTAATGAATAATAAAAGATCCAGAGTCCCTGACATAGCTTCAATAATACTTAATTCTGGATTACTGAATCAAGTTAATAGCTTTAAACTATTTCCCTTAAACATGTTAAAACACATATTGCATTATTTTACAAAGACCAATTCATCTAAATGCTAAAGATTTTCACCCAATTAATGCAAAATGTTCCTTAGCTTCAACTTTCCTATGCAGACTATACACAGTTAATATGTAAGAACAAGTGACAGATTGCTCATAGTTTCTATTTTTTCCAAGCTATTTCCTTCACCTTCTCCTGAGCCAAATTTTTATTGGCTAAAATTAATGGACCTTAAAATGAACCCATCCTGTTTAGGAACAAATACTTCATGGCAATTTCAGAAACAAGTAAGATGCTAACTTCCCAGCGCAGTTTATGCAAAAATGTGGATTTTCACCTTTTGTTTCAGTTTGACATTCATGCTCAATGTCAATTTTCTTTTACCTTAGTTGTTTTATTATCAGTAGAAACTATACATTAAAAACCTCTGCATGTACAGAATTCCTTCTATGAGTTTCTGAACTGACACAAAATAAGACGTGACATCAAACCTTACACAGTTTCTCTTTCCATGTCGAATGCAGTCGGAAAAATGCACTCGAAGTAGAATAAGCTTTGAGGGAAATGTCAGCCAAAAGACTCTCTTATTTGAGACTTCAGACACCTCATGCCAAAAATGTGGCTGCTGGAAGGGTCAGGAAGCAAGAAGTCATTATTCAAACAATTCTATGCCCATTACTCATCACTCTCAGTGCATCTATAACTGCTGCCTCCGTAAGTACTTTTTTTGACACTAGAGATAGCCTTAATACTTTGAAGAACACTAACAAATTCATGTATCAAAATACATGGCAACTGAATCAACATCACCCTCTTATCCATGATAAAAAAGCTAAAACCACCGCTGTATATAAATTATAAAAAAGAGAGGGAGGACACCAAACAGAGACGAGAAACCTTAGAAATAAAAATTAACCTTTTTCCTAAGCCTTAAATCAGCTTTGAAAATTGTCATTTGTCCAGTTAACAGAGTTTACTTTTTTATTCATTTTCATGCACTCCTGGGCTCTGGCAAGGATGATCAAGACAAGTGCCAAAATACCTTGAAAATATTGTATATACTTCTTGATTGGGAACAGGACCTAAAAGAAAAATCTCAGGTTTCTCTACCTAGCTCTGTAATTGGAGAGCAAGATTTTTCCATGGGGTAAGAATTCAATTGGACACAAGAATCTCAACCAAGATTTTCCGAGACTTTCAGTCCTTCTCCTAGCCAAAGGTAATTGTTCTGAATTTCTCCAAGTATTCATGCAATAGAAAGGTAATAGCAATACTTCATGGTTTTGCAAAAATAATTGCAATCAGGGTTTAAAAGACAATTCATGGTAACTGAACAGAAAACAGGGATAATAAATTAATTGGAAATTAAATAAAATAATAATTGAAAATTGTTCCAATATTCCAGATTGATTTTATGTCTTATTAATAATTAACAGCAAAAGTGCTAGTTAACTTCAGTGTAAGGATGAGTGAATGAAAACTGATTCAGGGAGAATGCTTCAAAATCACCTGTATTTCTTCCCATAAGAATTTTCTTTGACTGTCTCTAATCATAACACTGACTCAGCCCAAATTTCTGTAGACTTCCTAATATCTGACAGAACGTAGCCTGAGGTGATACAAGGGCAGACTGAGAGGAATTCTCTGCAGCTCTATCCACACAAGAACATTTCCAAAAGGCAAACACTCTTTCCCTTGTTTCAACGAGCCTATTCATTTTGTGGAGATGGAGAGTGAGCACTGAGAGCATGAGACACTGCCAGTTCCCACTCCCACCTATGTTCTGCACTCCAGGACCGAGATTCGTCCTGCCAGGCATCTCTGCACAAAGAATGCTTCCCCACATGGCCCAGATCCAACGGAGAAAGGAATTTCTCATGGGCCCTTGGGCAATTTAACAAGTGGCTGTGCACCTGACATTCACTCCTTGGTTATCGGCTGCCCAAGGGTAGAACAGCCTCTCCAGGAGTGCAGCAGGGCTCTCTCAGGAGCTGCAGGGAATTTAGGAGCTGGTCAGTGAGCTCAGCAGGGACAGAGCACAGAAATGCCCCGTGCCCGCTGGCACAGCTGCTTCCTCAGCACCGCTGCTGCTCTGCCTCGGGCTCATTGCCAGTACAAAACCTTCCCAGCTGGAGAGAGGAAAATCTGCAAGGACATCATTGATCTGACAACACTCCTGTTACTTGCTTCAGCTTCTCTCCACTCCATCAGCAGAATCCGCAGCAGTTTTCCTTCCTGGCTTTACCCTTTGCCTTTCCAAGTGCAGGTTCCTTGTTCTGCGCCTCCAGCAGTCCCGGGGGTGACAGGGACACGGGCTCACAAACACTGATTGATGACACACTTCCTAAGGAAGCAGCAGCAAGTAATAAAGATGGCCTTAAGATGTGATTTATGTGTGTTTGGCAATTCAGCTGCACACTCACACTGCAGACTAGCTAGAGACAGGGGCAGGGAGAGTGGATGCTGGTTATCTATCAGAAAAGCTCTGGCTCAAAGCCAAGAACTGGTTAGTCAGCTCGAGTCAGAGGGAGTGGAACATGGAGCAAATGCAGTATCAGAACACAAAGCAGAGATATAGTTCATTGTATTTTGTGCTTGTTGAAATTAAAATGCAAAGTGCTTTCAACTAACTTAGGAAAAACAAACAAAACCAGAAATCATTCAGAATCTAAAGAGTACCACTTCTGAGAAATTTTTAGGAAATTAACTTAGAAAACACAGGGCATAACTTAGAAAACATTAACAAGACTCTAAAGTCACAAACAAGATGAAAGAGGCCAAAGTTTCTGCCATAAAGGGAGGATGAACCTGAACTAGGACCCAGATAGACAAAGGTAAATTCTTCAAAGACTCAGGTAATGAAATAGTAGGGCACCACACATCACTCCTTGATTGAGGTATGGCATCTTATAGGCCCCTGTGAAACACAGCCCCAAAACCAGGAGTTTTATTCTTGGTTTCCTGTTTGGTTTTCTAGGTAAAATCATTTAAGAATGTGATTAAGAGCCCCAGCTGCTTTAAATGTTAAGAGTTTTTTGAGTAAGCAAGCAGTCCCAGAAAATACACCAATTTTTTAATAAGAGATTTGGAAGTTGTGTCAAAGACATTGCCGAATTACGGATGCAGGGAAGTGTCACCTTTATTTCAGTGATCTTTGCAAATCATGAGACTGGAGAATACTTGAGCCTTTAATTCTCCCTTATAGAATGAAAGAAAANAAAAAAAATAATGGTAGAGGCCTGAATTTCCACATCACACACAATAATTACAAAAATACTAAAATGAACAGTATTTGGGGTTTTGGTTTTTTGTTGGGTTTTTTGTTTGTTTGGGGGGGGGTTGTTTGGTTTTTTGGTTGTTTGTTTTGTTGTTATTTTGTTGGGGGGTTTTTTTAGTGGCAATACAAGACTCTAGAGCCTGGAAAACAGCACTGTCCTATCCCACATTTTAACATACTGTACAAAAACAGGCACAAAACTGTTTTTATCAACACTATCTATTCTTGCCCATTTATAGCATGTTCTTTGCTCTTCTCCCCCAGGCTGGGGTTCAAAACCACTCATGTCTTTTTTAGTTTGGCTTGGATGTCCAAACCAACAGGAATTAAAAAAAAAAAAAAAGATGGGGGAAGAGAAATCCACTAGGGGAATGAAGGCACTTTAACCTCTGCACAGATACAACTCCTCTTTTTCAGCAGCAGCAAATGCACCTGAAGGCTAGCACTACCTAGACCTCTTTGGATATAATAAGAGATTTTCAAAGTCCCCAAGAACCCAAAAGATAGTGACCACAGCAAGACAACATCTACACAAAACCTCAAAAATGTGAGCCAAAAATATTTCTGCTTATCATTCTTTTTACATCTGAAATATGACCAGATCACTGGAAAGGTTTGTGCAAATGCACATTCAGTGTCCAGTGGACAAGGTTCTATCCACTTCAGCAGCAGTAAAATGTCCAATGGACACCTCCCCCATCGGAGGGAGGAACAAAAGTCTGATGTTTTTAGATGGAAGTACAAAATAAGCTACATGTCGGAATTATTTTTGTTGAACTCCCCGTTTACTGTGTGGTCCAATATGAAATCCCTGTTCCTGTGAAATAACTGTTTCCTGATCTCTCTCCAGAAAGAAACCCAGAGAACCATTTTCATGGCTAGAAGGAATTACCAAAAGATTTCCTCATGCCTTAGTTGATGCACATATGTAAGACAAAGGACCACTTAAATCTACCTTTTCATTCATCTCAATTTTATTGTACCCAGCAGAAATGCCATTTTTCCTATCCGAAAGTAGTGTCACACAAACTGCTCAGCTTTGGCTAAATTGAGAAAAACAATTTTTTAACTACATTTTGATACAACACATATGTCTAAACATTCTTGCTTGCTTTTAACTTTTCAGTGTAAGAGTTTTTAGCATTTCTCTGTTCTCAGCTGTGTATGATCCAGCCACAGCCAGTCAGTCACATCTTCTGATTTGGTTGTACATCCAAGGCAGTGGTTCCTTATTTAGTTACAGTCTGAGTGTTATCCCAGACAGAGTATATTTATGTTAATATTGAACTTGCATTTCCTCTTCACAAAATTTTTTCTCTGTGTAATCTCTTTGCCTTAGGTGGAGTTACTCCTGGGTTTTTATTGTGACATAGTCAGAGGAGAATGAGGCATAACGCCTTTACAATTAGCTGGAAGACTGTACTAAACCCACCTGGGAACAGTTTCAATGAAAGTGCAGTAAATGCATGACTTATCATGTTGGGAGAAGCACTGTATTTTGAAGGAAGCAGTGTAATGGTATCTCATGAGAGCAGTTCTTATTAATTGCAAGTTTTGTGTGGCTTGGATTTATTAAAGTTCTGAATCTATTGCCAGTTGCTGCCATATGTGGTCTATAATTTGTGAAACACAAACTCCCAAAGTACACTTCCCAAAGACATTCCCTCCAATCATTTGCAAATTTAACAACTTTAGCACAAAGAGATGCTTCCTGATCAAGACCAGCAACCTGGCCACTGACAAAACCAGTACACAGACAAGAAATTATAAAAGCATAAGTGCATCTATCTATAAAAGCAGTAATACTGATCAATTAGGTTTAGTAACATTTTTCAGCTGTCCCACACCCCCCTCTGTTCTGGATTTTTGGATGCAGTCTGAGTGTTCTGCTTGGACAGAGGAAGTGATTCCTAACACATCAATTGTCACCAGCAATGAGATGAACAGCTCTGGGGAGCTCCTGGGGAAGGCAGTAATAGCTGCCCACATCTCAGCAACACCACCCTGAGACATTCCAACACAAGGGCAGGAAATAAACACCTGCTGTGAAGCAATTCAGAAACACTTCATGGAGCAGAAAACTATTGCAGGGGCGATGGGGTAATAGTTCAGCACAGTCCCAGATAGCATTAATGCCGGGAAATTCCTCACGCCAACAGGCATGCCCACAGTGTTGACAGGCTGCTGCACAGCCTCAGGCACAGTTCTAGGAATAAGATGAGTGAAATTGCACACAGAGAAGGCAGCACCCTTCTGCTTTAGCCACATTCACGGTTTTGAAAAGACCAGAACAGGCTGTATCAGTTGGAAGGGACCCACAATGGTCATTTGTCCAGTAGCCTGATCAAGACAGAGCTTTTTAGTGAGAGCATTGTCCAAATGCCTCCAAAACACTGACAGGCTTGGGGCGCTCACCACCTCTCCAGAAAGTCTGTTCCAGAGTTTGACTTCCCTGGCAGTAAAGACACGTATCCTAATGCTGAGTGTAAAGCTCTCCTGGGGCAGCTTTGAGCCATTCCCATGTGCCCTGTCACTGGATTCCTGGGAGAATTGGTCTTTACTGTGGAGCTGACTTCACTTCTTTGATCTCAGCTGTCTGAAGTAAGAGACAGATTCTTTTCATAACTGCTCTTCCAACGCAAGAGATTACAAAGAACAGGGATGAGGGTTGTGGTTCACAAACAATTTCTCCCTGGCTCTGAAGGAGAGCTCCCACCCAGAGCAGAGACACAAGGCTCTGAGAAGATGAAGGAGAAAGTTTTGTAGCACTGACTGCACACAGCTCAGTGTAGCTTTCCTTTGACACTTACAAATGAGCAATTTTTAAACTTGTCTTCTGAAAATATTGGTTAGCCTCTTTGTTCATTATGTGACCTGATGGCGTTAACCAAAAGCTGGTTGTTTTCCTCACCTTTCAGTTAAAAGTAGTTTCATTTGTTCTTCTAAAACATCGTTCTACTACCTACCACACATGAATCTTTACAAGATCTAAGCCAGTCTACCCCCTTCGTGATATAAAATTTAACTTAAGTGACTGAAATTTAACCAATTGCATTTTGTCTTTTCCAATTAAACTTTTTTTTTTTTTTACATTGATGGTAATCTTTTGTTACTGCACAGGGACTTCAATACTAGAATTAATATTCTAGTATTGAACATAGCAAGAGATGTTAAAGTGAACTTACTCTTCTCCTTCATAATAAAGCAGCTCTTTCCCCTAGTACAGGTAAAGAATTTTTAACACAGGAGTTTTCATTACAGGACAGTGAAAGAAAATGTAAATGGAATGTATCACTTCAGGGTTTTCAGAGCATTTATGAGATCATGCAGCCACTCCTGCCATGTGTGTCTGCGACAACATTTCTCCTAAGTGTACTTCACTACTCTTCAGACAAGGTTACTTAACACAGCCCCACAGCTGCTCAGCAGGTTAAAGGCTTTACTCTATTGCCCCACATGACTCAGCACAGAGGTTTCTCTGAGCTTTCATGGCCTGGCAGTGACCTCATTTTTGTAACAGGGCTATGGTTGAAAGTCTAAGAAATGTTATTCCACCCCAAATTCTGGCCCCATTTAGATTTCTTTCTAAAGACAAGGAAGGTTTGTGCCCAGACTATACATAAACCTCAGCAATAACGCAAAACTTCTTTCCTACAAAAAATGTTGGGAAAATTGTTCTCAGTAAATGGAAAACATTATCCTTTTAAAGGGAGCAGTTTCTCAGCCTCCTGCACTGAAAATGTCCATTGAAAGAAAATGCAGAGAAATTACTCAAGTACTTGATGTCAGGCCTCCTCAATGGCCAAAACCAGAACAGCACAAACAGTAACAAATTAAATTAACACCTTTTATGGTGAATAATTAAAGAAATAATACTCCTATAACTTGCTGCTAACAGATTAAATTTCCATTACTCCTGGAGAGATCTCTGCACAGCCCATCAACAACAGCACCACTGAAGGACCCAGGGAAAAGACCTCGGTAATCCCCCGTGGGAGGGACAGCAGCAGAAAGCAAACCCTGCAGGCAGCCGGGCTTTGTAAGTGCTTCACGTGAGCCCTGCACTCCCCTCACTGTGAGCAGAGCTCAGGAACTCCAGTTATTCCAGGAGGAAGCCCCCGAATGTAAATTCCACACAATCATATATTATTAATAGAGGCGTGTAACACTGCAAAAAGATGGCAATGCACTACATGGGGGTAATATTTATGGCCAAGCTTCAAATCCTTTACTTCCTCCAAGTTGTTTCTGCCTCAATACTCATAGTCTAGCATGTTCTTCACTACATCAGGTGGTTCCTTTTTTGATTCTGCATTATTATGAACACCTACATCTGCATCATGTCGCAGAGCAAACTGAAAAATGCCTTTGTTTTACTCCGAGGTATGTGAAACATTTCTACATGAGCAGTAAATACTTTGCCCACATTTTCTAAGTGCATTTTTGGTATGTACCCACATGCATGCATATTTCTTGGTGAGCTTGCAAAATTATAAACTGAAAAGCATTTTTTGAAGGGAAATTTACATTTTCTTTGTAGTAAGCAAAAATAGATATGTTGATCCAGTAATATCCATAGAAAAAAAAAAGTAAAACTGTTAACACTAAATATGCTGAATCTGTGTCTAGGGAGAAATGAAAAGGCAGAAAAGTCCAGATTGCTCTGGACAAGGGCATGTTTGATCTGCATGTGAAAGGGGCACTTTACAGCCCTCACACCACTTGTTCATGCTGATGGACAGGATGTTCAGACTGAGTTGGACCTGAAGAAATTTAGTTAACTAAATGCATCCCCTTGCTTCAGATGAAAGCCACTTCTCCTACCACAAGATCTCCCTCTGTCTTTTCTTGTGCTGCTCTCAGACATTCCAATATTTCTCTGTGTCAGAGAGGCAAATATGCATCAGTGGGATAGCCTGGGAAAAAAGCATCAGTTTTCTAATTTAAAATAATAAATAAAATAAAAGCATCATAAAATTCACCTACACACCTGTGAAATGGTCAGCCTGCTTTTATAAGCTCCACAGAAGCTGCTTTGGCAAACACTGAAATGCTTTTCCAATATTCTAGACACCCAAATAGACTGTACTCAAAAGTCACTGAGGTTCACATTGCTGGGCCTTCTGAAGCTCTCTGCTCAAACTGTGAACAAGAAGTCTTGAGGAAAAACACAGATCCAAAGTCCTGGCAATCCCCTGACATCAACTCTCTTCATGCCAATCACTGTTTTTGGGTTAATTTTAATATTTGCCTTCGACTTCAGCTCTAACAGTATCATTTAGAAAATTACCATGGGCCTTGCTGTACCTGGTGGAGTAGAAAGAGCCATTTCCTCAGAAAGTTTAGGATCTAAAGAGCCAAAAAAAGTGTAATTAAACATGGTTATGTGTCACACTCAGGGCTTTGAGTGCTAAAGATCTGAGCTCTAGTCCTGTTCTAGCCTTATTCATGAGTTCAGCCTACCTTTCTCCATTTAGAAAACCAGAAGCCTTTCTTATTGGCACTTCAGCCTTAAATGCAGTGCTAAATTAAATATTACCAAAAACCCATAGTAGTTTTACTAAAAACTGACTTGCAAAAAACTGATGTCATACATAATAAAACAGGAAAATCAGCTTTTTATTCCTAATATACACAAGTGTTTTTCCAGAAAAATCATAATCTATGCTTAGGCAAGTGCCCTAGTATGTGTATAGCACTGTTTTAGACTCTTTGTCCAACAGCAAGTAAGGGCTCCACCTTATCACTGACCAATGTTTTCCAAATTTAGCCAAGAAGAAATGAGTGTGGCTAAGTAGAGAGATCCAATCTTAAGCCCACAGCATTTTATGCTGGCATCAGTTACACAACGTGGAAATGCTAAGGGTACATGAAATCTTCTGTCCTTGAATTACAGCTGTCACTATAATGATTCTGGCAGAGTAACAGAATGCAATTGTTGACTCATTCCAGTACTGCTCTGTCGACTTCAGGCTCAATAATGTAACACAAAACTGGTCTCTACTGGTGGTATTGGCTGTCACATGTTGCCCAGCTGACTCTCACAGGGGGTGATCTTGTTGCTCTTGCTGAGACGTTTCAGTGGAGATTCCCAGAAAAAGTGAATTCTCACAGAATTTCAATACTGTTTCTCTATACCCAGGTTCCCTATAAATATGACCAAAAGTCCTGCAAATAAATGAGTATTTCTAAAATACTTTTAAAACAATGCTGTGGGTTTTTTCCCCACACAGATTGGATATGTGGCATTCCAGATACTGGAAACATGCATGTGTTTTATGATTATTTCATATGCAGCAGTAAAAAAGTAATTTTGTAAAAAAGCTAATCAAATATATGACATTTACTACTCATCATCACTTCTCTGAGATTCTGCATTTGGTGAAGGCTACAAGAATAAGGTTCTACAGTAAAATGAAGAGGGACATCAGTCTTCCAAGACAATAATCTACAAAATGTGAAAGAATTGCACAAGAAGGGGAATGTTTCATTGCTATATGTCCCTCTCTGGTTTGGGTTTGCAGCCGTGTGGACAGAGATATAATCTAAACATTGTTTAGACAACTACACCCAGCAGTTGTCTTCCAAGCCCTCCTCACACTGACTCTGACCTGCAGCCAAAGGTCCAAAAACACATCTCCAGAAACTGTGTGGCCAGGGCATTAACTTCAGCATCGCTCTCCTTATCCACAGGGTCAGAGGTCTGTTCCTTTTATTTGGGAGCAACCAGCGTGTTGTGGTGATAACCCATAGTAAAGCTCTCTTAATTAAAAGATGTAATGGAGAGAGATGTCCAGTAAAATGGAGAGCAGCAGCATCAGAGCTGGGCTGAAGCTGCTGGCTCACAGGGCTGCCTTCCCCTCAGGATGAGTGGGCTCTCCCACTACAGCACAAAAAGCCTTTTGAAAACAATTGTTTCTCTTAATCAGATTCAAAGACCCTTTCTTACCTTTCTCTCCTGCCTATTTTCTTTTCCTTATATAAATTCCCTCTTTAAAAATACTTAAATTAATGCATTGCCTAAATATTCAGTGATTTGCATGGCAAGTGGAGAAAATAAATTTTTGAAACTATATTAATCTTTTTCATATCACTTTAAAGCATTTCTCATGTACTCCTTTATATTCCTGTTTTAAATGGCTCAACAGGGGAACAGAATCATGACCCAGTGGGCCAAGCACATCACAAATACTAGAAGAAACAGGCTCAACATATTTTATCATCTATATATATGCCACACGGGTTTATTTAAAAAAACTAAAATTCTTCTTTTGAGAAACTTCATCTCTCATCTCAAATTGTATTGCTAAGGTCTAGAAACCTCATTTTTCAAAGGAAGTAGTTAAAAAATTTAGTCAACTATCCCATATTAAAAGTGGATAAATAATGTATTTTTTACAAGCAGCTAGAGCTGCCAAATTTATAATACAGAACTAGAAAACTGAGTTTTATTATTGAAAATGCTATCCAACTCTAACATAGCCTAATCTAAAGAGGAAATTTATCTTTACACTTTCTTATGTAGAAGATAAGGCAGAAGTTTTGAAGGTCCTTTACATACATTTAACATGTGATATTCAAAACAACAAAATTATGCATTATTTTATGATAAAAACTATCACATGTTCTTTCACTGTACCCAGAGAATTCAGCACTTCTACTTACTCAGGTATGGGATTTTCATACCAGAAATTTTCAGTGTAACCCTCTTTGGACTTAAGAGACAGCAACCATCAGCAGGCAATGCAGACAGAGCTGTCTGGCCCACGAAAATCAATCAGAAAGAACATCCAGATCTTCTTTCAACCTTTGAAAGTTTTAGATTTCAAATTGCACTTAGTTTAATTGATCCTTCTGACTGGCCCCATACCTGGATGGAGCTGTGCCAGAAAAACTGCTACTGTGGCAGCCAAGGAACAACATTCCACATGCTTACAGTAAAATATAATATTCTTAAGTTTCTTCTGCTCCAGTTGTCTGGACATCAAGACCTAATTGCAAACTATCCCAACTGAGGTGATTTTTTTCATTAACTCCAGAGACCTTTAACTCAAACCCTAATCTATTAATTCAAACCACACATGTGACCCCTGCCCTCCAGGAAATTGAACTCATAAGATAATGTCAAAAAAAAAACCCCAAGCAAACCAAACCCCCCAAAAAACCAATAATAAAACACAACAAAAGCAAATAAAACAACCAACAAAACACAACAACAAAAGACCCCAATCCAACCCAACCCTGAAATACCAATTCCAATGCTTAAATTTGGAATTGGGACTGTTGCTCCCACCAGAAGTTCACTTCCAGCAAAAGCTATGATGTCATATAGTCTACTGCCCTAAGATTTTTCTTGTAGTTCCTCTGGGAGGAGATATCAAACCTGACTGACATTTTCTGTTTTGTTGGATTACCTAATGATAATGAATTTAGTGTAGAAAGATTCAATTTAAACATTCAGGATGCTGATGAAGCTAAATCAAACAAGCTACACAAACAGAGAGTCATTTTATTTAACTCTCACCCAGCCCAGAGCACACCCCAGTGGTTCATGAAGTCTGTTATTTATTCATCATGGAGGATAACCAAATCCAGTCATTTTCAATTTTACCTCTTATAAAACTTAAACATGAGACTCCTAAACTGTGTGGGTCCAAGTTATTCCAAGCACATCTCAGAGGAAAAGACATCTGCCAAATTCAGTCACTCTGTACACAGAGGTTTTAGGTCACTGCAGTTAGCTGAAGACAAGACACTTCTAATAGTTTAAATCCAAAAGCACTCAGAACTTCCAATCATACAAAAAAGACATATAGAACACACAAAAATGCTTTCATCTGTCTTCAAAAAAAAAAAAAAAACTAACACCAAAGCTCCCTTTTAAATTTCCTATGACAATAAACTTTCTAGCTAGCTATATGGAAAGTACCTCAGCAACAGCATCATTCAATGAATTCAGCATTCATGGAAATAATACCAGGTACAGATACAACAGGAGAACACAGAGTATTTTCCTTCAGATATTGCTGCTTTTCAGCAAATAATACCTGAAATTATAATGAAGGACAAGTGCTGGAAGATCCCAAAAGCTTTTGTTTTAGTGCAAGACTAATCTACACAGGTTGACATACAAATGTATACACAGACACAGATATAGATGATACATTTGGTCAGCTTTAACAGCTTTGCATCTTCATATTTCAAGCACCTCACAGGTGAGGTGAGCAGCAGTTTGCTCTGGTTGGCTTGGTGCCCCATCAGACAAACTCCCAACCTGTCACCAGGGCATCAGTCTAATGCAAAAGCAGCTAAAGTTACACTGAGAAAAAAATTGGTAGGTGTGACCAAGTCTGGTATTTTACTGGTCCAATGTCAGTCTGTTTCTAGAATAAGAACCAGTCAGTATTACACTTCACAAATTAAAAAGTTTGCCACAATTTTCTTTAAAAAGGTAATGCAAAAATAGGGATTTCCTATTTTAGGTCTTTAGCTCCTACACTCAAGTCTTCAGCTGAGTGCTGCAGTCAGTGTTACTGACCTCAGACCAACACTGGCTAATCCCAGCTGAAAATCTGGCTCCCAAAGTGATGTCTGCAACAGATCCTGAGAAGGAGACTCATTGTTCTTGCTCTGGAACACAGAAAGGCCATCTCATTTCCAAGAATAGCACCCTCCAGCCTCAAACACATTAACTGGGAAATTTCTGGCCACATAGTTCTGGTAACTGCATACACCTGGGATGTTGTCATTTTGGGTGGATGATGTATTCATCTCATTATGTAATATGCAGATCGGTGGATTTTTGAAGAGTAAAAACATATCAAGCTGCTCTGTGCAGTAACTTCGATAACAAGGAAGAAATCACAAAAAAAGGTACAAATAAGAGGCTGGCAAAAGAAACAGAGCATCTTGAAGTAGAAGACACACAGCTCAACCACTTTTTTTAGTTCATCTAAGAGACTGAGAGATGACAATCACAGTGCAAAAAAATCCTGACCCCAAGAGTTCTTTAATCCAGTAGTAAGTCATATTGGGGAAACAAATAGCTGAAGTGGGAAATCAGAAACTATCGAGAAATCCTCCACCATTTGATGTTTTCTACTATGATTGGATGTCTTTTTGAGAGATTTATTTCAGACAAAATTTATATTGGAGGTCATAAATGGATAAAATCAACCAGTGTGCAACACAATGTTCTGGCAAAGCCTTAAAATAACCTCTAAAAATCTATTAACTGTGCTGGCCAAGCAGACAAAGGCCTCAGAGTACACACAAACACAGTCTTTGCGTGGCGGGGTAAAGCAGGCTTTGAACTGAGCTATGGACAGAGAGATGTCTTGGACATGCAGCTGCTCAGAAACCAGAAACACCATCAAGGAAAGCCACAAAATCCCAACAAACACTTATGCAGATAGTTCTTGATTTACACATTCCCCAGAAGTACTTTTCACAGAATGAATGACCTGGAATCAGGTTAGAAATCCAATAATTCTGAGTTCAGAGAAGCAGCTACTAGCAGTACAACTGCTGGACAGCAAGGAGCACTGCTCAAAACACCTCTCCTGTACCACTGCAGGCGAGTTTTACCTGGTTGTCTTTGGCCTATTAAATAATAAATATTACAAGAAGGTACAATTTAACATATCTTCCATCAGAGCCATCAGCCGATCATATTTATCACCCAAAGTGCCTTCATTCCTTAATTTAATGCTCACTCAACTCTGACAACAGCCGGAAGAGAGCATCCATTTGAAAGAACAGACTCAAACTATGCTGCATTTCAAAATGAAACTTGTTCTGCCCTCAAACGTTCATCTCATTTATCTTAATAAAGCATTCATCTCTATTTATCTTAGAGGTTTCATAATTATTGTCTGATCTGGATTAATTTAAAGGGAAAGAAGTTACAAATGAGGTTAACTGTGATAAGGCCAATCAATCTTTTGACGTTGTGGTAACGCAATCTCATTAAGAAATAAAACATCCCCCTTTATGCTCTTGTGCCTCCCTTTTTCTCTTGAAAAGTGGGAGCCTTGGTGCCATGTTTTATCTCGATTTCCCTGCCCCACAGACTGTTACAGCTCTCACTGTGGGGATTCTCTGCAGTGGGTTCAGGGTGAGGGTAGAGTTGTGGGTTTGAAGGCTGAATGTCCCATTCTCTAAATGAAGTGTGAATTGTAATAGCAACCGCTGCTTCTTCCCTGTTTGGAATTGAGAGGGAGGCATCTCCCACATCAGTGGATTCTCTGTCACAAGCCCTCCACTGTAAACAGCACACACAGATGGGTGAGGAAGAAAAAGAAGAGGGAAGTCATTTAGGGGGGATGAAGGCTCATCTCCTCGCATTTCCTCTAGCCTAGGGAGTGAAACACAATTTCCCTTCCAGCGAAGTCTGCCAGTGACACTCAGCGCTCCAGAGAGTGCACAGATCTGCAGGTCAGCACTACCTGGACAAGGGGAAAATCCTGTTAGTAAACCAATTGAACTGGCTGCACTGGACAGCTGTAAACAAGCCATTGTCCTAAAAAGGCCTAAATTCAACAAACAAATGAACAACGGACCCAAAGCAAATGTCCATACTAACAGATGCTGCCAGTCATAGTCCTACTGTCATTAATAGGAAATTGAGAGTTAGGAACTGATCATTAACTGGGAAAAAATGCTTAAGCCTCTTTATGTATTTTCACTTTATAATAATAATTTTGGTAGCCATAGTAAAAGTTGTCATGAGGATGAAGATTATTCAGTTGCTCAGGTACAAAGATCTGTCTGGTAAGGAGAAGGTTTAAAGGCAGAGAGTCTCTTGATGTCTAAGCCCTGAATAATGTTACTTGTATTTTTAATAACTCCTCACTCATCCTTTTATGTCACAGAATATCACTCATCCTTCTATATCACAGAATATGTGAAACATTTGAGGAGATTCTGGAAAATAATAAGTACCCAGGTGTGGAATGGGGTAGGCAGAAAAAAAAACAAGAGAGAACAAAGAGAAAGGAAGACAGTTTTGTTCAGACTAAGCTGGATCAGACAGCAGTGAACACACTGTAGGCACACAATCTTTAGCTCTGTTTAACTCAAGAGGCAGCACCAGCTCTTATCCCCATTGGTTTGATCCCAATTATGTGACCTATGGCATATAGGAACTTTCCTTTTTTCCCTAATAATTTAAAGGTAATAAGGTGAAACTAATCAATGGAACCATAAAGGCATATGGTATTGTGGTCCTGGATGGTAACTTTATACTCTGAGAATCTGCAAATTGGCTGTGAAAATAAAATTTAAAAAAAAAAACCACCCACAATTAAAAATAGATCAAGCAGAGATAAAAGCCTTGGAACACATTGTAAAAATTACAGATCCCCAGACCCATTAAAGTGAACGAGAAGCAAATGAGAATGTGACTGGCTAGCAACTTTATCAAATTCAGTAAAAAATCCATTTCTTTCTTTATCCAAACAAGGGTCCGCAATCACGAGCACCCCACAATGTCATATGTTATCTAGAAAGCCATACTGTGTCACCAGCTGATAAACATCATCAGGACTCCAGTTTCCATCTCAGGGGAAACTTCTGGGACTATCTCTGGTTCATGACTGGGTCAGGTCACTAAAAGTTTTCACTGACCTGAACCTGATCCAAACCAAAGAATTGAAATTGCTGACCTGCTCACCCCAAGGAACTACTCTAATGAAAAACTGATACAGAATCATACAGTAAAGCATGACTGGAGAGCAGCATCTGTCTGAGACAACTTCAGAAGAGCACCTGTCTCTTTTTATCAGGGGATCCCCTGTATCACCACGGTAAAGACTTGAAGTGAGTCTTGTTGTCAGGAAGCTGTTCTGCTCATTTTATTGAGCTAGTCTAACAAAAGAATGTGAAACTGAACTGCATGTTCTGGACATTCATGGTAATTTGTTTGTAAATCCTCACTTCCTTAGTGTTCCTCCTTGAAATCAGTTCTTAAAAGCAGCCTGAAACCACTTACAAACCAGTGCTATTATTTTTAATTAAAAAAAATATAGAGAGTGATCAAACTAAATTTCTGGCAAATTCTAGCTCTCTGTAATAGAAATTTCCTAAGGCAGCCCTGCAATTTGGCATGCTGGCTGCTTCAACAGCTCTGTACTGTCAGTAAGAACTTCCTGAAATGCACTTTAACCTTACAGAAACTTTGACACTGCACCAAAACATGTTTTAAAAACAGCACAGGAAAGATTACTCCAGGTGAATTTACACTGGAGCATCCATAAATAATTCTGTCATTGTCGTACTGAAGAGGCTTCAAATATTGATTATTGGTAACATTTCTGTGGATTTTGTCCCAAACTGGGAGACACGTAGGTGAGAGAGAAGTTTTTGCTTGTTTGTTTAAATTCTGATTTATAAATACATAGCTCAAGACTATACAGAACATGCAAGTACTACAGAATTAATCTCTGCTGGTAGCCTGTGGCACACCCCTACTCCTGCAGCAATATGCAATTTACAGAATGAGAAAGTTTCTGAAGTATTTGACAAAGTGCCTGTGTGGCAAAGCACAGTGGTGTGCAGAGAGCTGGGCAGCCCTGAGCAGACAGGCAGCACACAGGTACAAGGGTGAGAGCCTGAGACAAGAGGCGCTGGACAGACCAAACCAGGTCAGCTGAAGCCCTTTGCTATTCTGCAGCAGGCAGCAAAGAGCACACACCGTCCTGAGCACGAGCTGCAACAGCTGCCGCACATCACAAAAACACAGCTTGGAAACAACAGTTCTGTCCTCCTCTCTGCAGCTTCAAGGCTTCTCCCCATTTCGTCATGAGTTGCAGCCAGCTACTGCATACTAAATCAAATATTAATAACCTAACTACGTAACTGGATAAATCAGGAGTTGAACAATGGAGGGTGGACCAGATCCACAGTGGTCCCTTCCAACCTTACACAATCTGTGGGTCCATGATCCACCTTCATTGCTGAACTTGATGCAAAACTGGAGAATTACTAACACAACACAAATGTAGCATGACATAAAGTATGAAATATATAAAATTCACCATGTGGTTTTATGCAAAATCCAGTATTTAATGTTACATAAGTTTTTTCTCTTTTTTTAAGGGCGTTCTCCCTATGACACAGAGTAGGGAAGGCGGGGAGTAGCCGCTCCCAGGAGGTTTATTTAAACACCTACTTGGTGACAGCATGCAGGACCCCCACTGCTTTATAAACACAACTTCAGCTGTGCAACAGTAAGAAATATCACCCTGCATCAGCAAGATTAGTTGAAATTTGTCATCCTTTGCTTTGATCAATCCTTTGTGATCTGATCTCCAGTTAAATTTGAGCTTTTCCTGTTAAATATTACTCTCCTTTCAGTTTAGAAGATTGTTCATGTTCCTTAATTGGCCATATCTAACTAAGCTGCTTCTTCCAAGGACCCATTCCAATAACTGATTAGAATTGGCTTTCGCGTAGCTTGAGAATGTGTATTTATGACTCTGTGATCATTAGAATCATTTTCTTAGGTCTGTCATACCAGTAACAGTGAAACAACACCTCTAGGATGTTTGGCACCAATAATTTGTGAACAATTTAACATAGCTTTCCTTAGGGAAAGTTCAAAAATGTAATTGTAGCAGAAATATTTTTACTTAGTGCAAAGGCATGTGAGCAGTCTAAAATTTAGCATAGCTGTTTAGCATGTGCAAGATATGTAAGGATAAAAAATACATAAAACTCCCTCACTAATTACCTGATAACAAAATATTTTTACTGGCTCTTCAACAGACAGTCCTCAAAAATTCATCATTGTGTGATGAATCTGAGCTCCACTTTTGTTTCCAGGAGCAAGTAAGTGTTAATTTACTCATGGTTTTATCCATCATTCACATCCAGAAACCAGATTATTACTCATGAAGTTAATTCATTCTGGGCTTCACTTCACTGAAAGTTTTCAGAGCAGCCCACCTACCTATAACATATATAATTTCTGGGGAGTGGTTTCAGATTTGGAGTTATACAAAGGATGGCTCAAAAGATGTTACTACAAAGAGGACTGTGCAGATTGTATTTATCTGCATGGCATTCTCATCCTGGAATTTTGGAGGGCTTTGGAAGGTTCAAGCAGTGAAGTCTGAGCGAAGCCTACATTTTAGGCTACAAAAGCAGACAGAAAACTACAGCACAAAGAACACCACTTACCATAAAGGAAACTAGAAAGGAATGATTTTTTTCAATGTGCTATAGAGGGAAAAAGCCACAGCCGAATTTTCCCCAGTCTCGTTGTTAGGGTAGATTCTGGAAGAAGAAGAAAATTGGAAAACACACTGTCAAGGCTTGGCAAATGAAAAGAACAGTTATAGCCATAATAGAAGTGAAAGCAATGGAATGGAGAATGGAAAAGAAAGTTCTTACAGTATCAACCATTTTTTCTTTTTTAGCATTTAAGAAGTAATTAGCAAAACTGTAAACCCAAGAATGTCAAGAGATTAGAGCTTTGTAGGAAGAGTGAAGTAATTTAGGTTCTCATCCTGGCTCTGACCTTCAGTTATCCTGTACTTTAATTGTCCCTGTGAACAGTTTTGCAGTGGCAGCACTGTGCTGTGGTTTGTGGTATTGCTGCTCGAGAAAGTCTTCCAGCTTCTCAGGAGAAGGAGAAAAAATGATTTAATAATGTAAAAAACCAACACAAATATTGTGATACTACAGGAGGGGAAGGATCCAGTCAATCTAAAAAACAACTAAAAACACACACACAAAAAACCAACAACCAATCCCCTAAAAAATCCCGTATTTGTCTATTGTTGCCTCTTGCCACCAACTTATACTGGCATAGATTTGTAGCACACTGCCTTGGGAAACAAGGCTCTCTCTGCTTTTTCTGGCAAATAAATTTAGAGAGTTTGCATTTATTCCTCTAACTAATAGTCAGGAAAACAACTAACTTTATAAAGCAAAGATTTTATTTCATATGTTTTAATGATATTTTAAAAATATCTAAAAGAGGCAGAAAAATTAACTGCTTTCAGTTTAAATTCTTGTTGCATTTGATGCAACTCTTAGATATAGGTCTCAATGAAAGAATACCAGTGGAATGAAAATGCTCCTGAAACTAAAATTCTTCTAGAAAAATGTATACTATTACAAAATTCAGCTACTCCATCAAAAAGATGAAGAATGACACCCTGAATAACAAAATCAAGTATGTTTATTTGGCCACTTAGTTCAGTGGACACATGACAAATTCTGCTTCTGCTCACTGGAAAACACTGCCAATATTTTAAATCCCATATTCATTCTGTCAGAATATCCTCTGCTTTATAAAAAATGACTGCAATAATTAGAAAAACATCTGTGGTAGTCTCTTCAGACTGAGGGAGTCATCTCCTGAATTGACTGACTTGACTGCCTGCTGATTATTATGTTAAGAGTAGTTAAATAAACTTTGATTTAAAATACCACTCTCATTCACATGGTCTAACAAACACTGGACTGATACTCAGCAGTGAAGAGCACTGATCTTTAAAATCAAGTTTAAGGTTTGATGACAATTACCTCTTATGCTGCTTTTTTTATAAGAACTTAAAAAAAAAAAGGTTTAAGGTAAAATATTTTTATCTTGGAATTCACCCCAGACAGGCAATATACTGGGTAACACTGCAGCATAGTGTTTAATAGCAGGTATTAAAATCCTTATGAGGCCACTGCTTTAAGCCCTTTATTTTTAATGAATAGCAATTAAAAGACTGTGAGATCACATAAGAAATACCTGCTCATAACTCCTCTGGAGGCAGAAGGAATCAGATTCAAGATTTACTTAGAAGTTTCACATGTCAGCATGAAATGCATGACTATTAATCATTTAAATGTTTATTTACAACACATCAGGATACCACCTCCCTTTCCTTTAAAGCAATGGGGAAATCTCTCACCTCTCTCAGTTCCAGTTGTACGACACCTGTGGAAAGAAGCAGTCATTTGTGCTCACACCTGACCCATTCCATGATGCAGCTCTTTCTCTACTGCTTTACTCTTATAAAACCCAAATCTACAACTGAACTCAGAAACAATTATTAAGGAATTAACAGGACAGTTTTACACTTGCTACCCAAACTCTCTACCTACAAGTCTTAGCTCTTGCAGTTCCAGTCCTCATCAAAAGCTATGGAACACCTGGAAAACAAGCTGCCCCTTACCACCATCCCAATATGCAGATACAAGTTTTTCCATCTCAGAACTTTTCCTTGAACAGTTCAGCACATCACTAATTGAAAGTAAATAAAGGTTTTAATGATTCAAGCCTGTATAAACCTTTTCCAATGCAAAAGCTAGAAGTCTCTTAAGGATAAAAAACACTTGCATAAAGTGACTGCAGCAGAGCACAATCAATCCCTCTATCTCCATTTGTTTGCTTTAGCACTTTACAAGGTTCCCTCAATTCTCAGGTCCAGATCAATCATTTGTTAAAGAAAGAAATGAACAGGCTTGGGTGCCCCAGCAGAATACTGATAAGAAACCATGTCAGCTCATTTTAACTGAGAACAAGAACCAACTTAGAGTTTTTTTTTCCCCTCCTTCCCATCCTGGGTAGAAGACTTTAGAAAATCTATCACCAATGTGAACAAGACTGAAGAAAAGAAAAAAGATGTTTCCTAGCAACTCATTTATGCTTCTTATGTGGCTTTTACTGAATATTTCTGCTTTGAATGAATTTGTTGGATTGTCGTACGCAGTTGACAACAGTTTTCTTTTAACCTATGTTCAGCATTATTGGTTGAACATTTATTCAAGACTACACCATTGTAAACCTTCTGATTTAGCTTAACCAGGTCAAGGAATGTGTGAGGGACATACAAGTTCATCACAAACAAAGGGCTTAACTATAAACAATATTAAGAAAGAGCAACTTACTTGGGATTACAGTTGTTTTTCATGCTGAGACTAAAGGACAAGCATACTATGAGTAACAAGAGCTATAAATAAGCACAGGTCTTTCATCACTACAGTAAGGGGAGAAAATGTTATTCCCATGATTAAACATCTTAATTGCTTTCATTTACATTAATTTCCTTTATGCAATGACCTCACATCTGCACCCAGAAACCCCCCAGTGCCATCAGAGACTCTCCAGCAGGCACAAAACACTGCTTTCAGCCACACTTACAGATCGGCCACAAAAAACATGCAAAAGGAAAACAGCACTATAAATAGAGTTGAGAGCCTGATGATGGGGTCAAATACTATCTGACTGGCACTGTGTGAAAGGGGTTTTCACTCTGCAATTGATAAAGGGAATTATCTAGGAAATGGTGCAATGCACACCGAAAGTCACTGAAATTACATCCGGGGGCAATGCTTAAAACAAAGCTTTACTGGTATCACTCTGCTCTTTCTGGCACACGTTGCTTAATGCCTCATCTCCATTCACTCCTTGCCACTACAATTTATCGCCCCAGTCAAAGGTAACAAAATACCTCAGCTTCCCACTGCGATTTAATGAATGTTTCTCCAGCCTTTCCCGATGAAGCTACATGGAAGCTTCACTGGAACAGTTATTGATATGCACTAATTCTTTCCCAAATTACAAAGTCATATGCATTTGGAGGAAGATGTGCTATTTTCAGACATGCCAAGTGACTGACTGATGCTACTTGAAGACACCAGAATGACATAAGAAATACAACTTCTACCAGTTAACAAATCCCCCCAGGTCCTGGTTTCCCAGCAAATGTTCTTTTTCTGATCATAAGGGGTGATAGTTTAACCTACCCTGAAAAAAACAGCCAAAGAAAACAGGCAGGGGGTATCGCACAGAGACAAGTTCCTTGCCTCGTTCTACCAACATTCTTATTCCTGTCTCCCCAGCAGTGAGGGCTAACAGAGTGCTGCTATTCAGGAGCTGCATCTCTGAGCCTCATCTCTGTAAAGTGACATCTGTGCTCTACAGAGACATCTTTACTGTCGCTCAGCCTTCCCCCAATCAGAGTCTGTGCAGCAGCTCACACACAGAAGTGACTCAGCCACACTCCAGCTCTCTGCCCTCACATGGTGAACATGACCCAGCTCAGTCTCCCAGCATCCATAAGGAACAGTCCAGGTAAAATCTTGTTCTATATACAATGCATACATGCAGAGAACATGGCTAATATCTGACATGCTAAATACTACTGAATTGGTGTTCATTGCTTAAGTAGCCTAATGTTTCACTCAGGTTAGAGTCTTCTTAAGAGGTTCTTCCTATATTAACTGAATTTAGCTTCATTTTGTATCAGGATGTAGCAGCTGCAGGAAAAGACAGCCTCAGACCACTTTCAGCTGTTTCAAATAGCCTGGCCTTCCTTTTCTTTCTTCCTCCAATCTCATTCAATTTTTCTGACAGCTCTGTATCACTTTCTTATGATTATTAAAAAAAAAGTTATTAAAACCCTTAAATTATAAATGTGAGGGGAAAAAAATTAAATTATAATTTGTTCTATGCACACACACACAGAGTCACTACCTGTACATCAAAAGTGTGTGAAAAATGGAAAGAGAACCTGGGACCTCAGCATGAGCAATAAACAGCTCCAAGGGCTTTCCACCTCACTGAGCTCCTGGTGCTGGAGCTAATACCTCCTGGCTCAGTTATGGGCACAAGTAGGTGGGCTGAATTTGTGTCCCATCCAAAGAAAACCAAAAGCCAACCCCTGCACTAGAAGGCACAACACTGAGCCATGACAGCACTCCTTGGGAGTTAAGGTTTCTGCCCCTTTGAATGTAAGGCTAAATGACATAATTTCCAAGTCTCTATTCATCACCTGTGCATTGCCAGCAGTGCATGACACAGATTTACAGAGTTCCAACAAATGTGCACTTTTGATTATTCATAGCTTTTTTTCCTGCTTCCTCAAACTTAAGCACAGGGAATCCAGACTTCTGGGTGGAAAACGAACACATGAACTCACTGCATTTGAAGTGCTGCTAGCAGTTTAGCAGTTTTAATTTTCTTTTTTTCTTAAAGGCAAAGCTCAAGGATTGAATGAGTGACACAGAAACATTTTCATCACTGAAATTTTGATGTTGGGACAAGAGGATAGATTGAAGCTATTGGAAAGTACATATGCACATTATATTTGTATACATGTATGTATACTGTTTTTTTCTGTGCTATCACTGTATTCACAGATTTACACTTTTGCTCATTTATGAGTAAGCTCTGGCCACCAATCACTAATGGAATGAGATTAATGCACTTTGCATTTGGAAAGTTCAGTAGAGGAAGCTGACACTGTCATGCACTTGGGGCTTTCAGAAACATCTTCAGTGAATCAAAGCCTCTGCAGCCCTTTTTGTCCAAAATTATGGTTTCTTTACTGAAATGAAGATCAGTGGATCTTTAGAACAGATGTTTTCCTTTGCAAACAGAAACCAAAGCATTATCCAGCCACCTGCTTTTGTTAGATAAATGGACGTCTAGGCTCAAAAACTTCTATGAGCTCTGAACCCTCTGCCTCTCAAAAATGTTGTTTTATCCCAAGTGTTGCTGACTACATGTCCTGAAGGTCACAGTCTCAAAGCCAGGAAACAAGGACAACTTTCATGATTGAATGTTTTTCAGCCAGCTTTACAAGCAGTGCACTTGTGCCTCAGTGCAGCTCCACTGGACATTATCCAGACAAGTCAGTTTTTTCTCCAAGGTTATAGGTAATAACAAAGAACTATCTATAAATCAACCAAACGAGCTTTAAGAAATTTAAAGCAAACAAATTGATGAGCTGTATCAGCAGTGATCTTATTGGTCCAGGTAATAACACCCTTTTCCCAGACTCCTTATTCCTGTCATGAGAAAAGCACTGTATATTCACTGTAAAACAGCCAGGGTTGCTACACTGCCCGTTCCCTTTCCATTTTCACAGAGGCTTATAAGATTAATGAGAGAGGAAAAAGAAGAAAACAAACAAACACAGTAGAGCAAGCAAATTAGACAATGTGAAGGAGTCAAACACATTCAGTATGTTCCTCTTTTACTGTCAGACAAAAGCTACTGAAAATCTGGCAGCTGACTTTCACAGCCACATTATAATGAATCAAAAAAAAAAACACACCTTTATCCTGGTAATGGACGTTAATTGATAGGATAGCTAATTTAGTGGAAATTAGTAGCCTATAAAAGTGTGCAGAGAAGCAAGACCAAATTTAGCCCAGGTAATGAGCAATAGCAGTATTACATTTTTTGGATTTTCCTAGTCTGAGATCGTGTTCACATTTGCCTATTTAGGAATGATCATTTTTCTTCATAAACTACACTCTACCGACAGAGATAAACTTAATTCTCTGTATTTCATCCATTTTAACATTTGTTTAGATTTTCATTCACTATAGACATTTTTTTGACTTAAAGACACTACACAAGTATTAAGCTGCATTTATCAGATTTCCAAGCCAAGACATACTCAAATCTAGAAAAGTAGAGTTGAAATGGGAAACATTAATTTATCTTATTAAAGAATATATACATCTGTGATAGGGTGGAGAGAGACAAGAGAAAAGGCTCTGTACACAATCTTAACAGAACAACAGTTACTCATTCCTCGAAACAGTGCCTTGACAGATATGAAGAAAGCTACAAAGCTTAAAACCACCAATGGAGGTCAGGGAACTTAGAAACCCAAAGCTTTCCTTAGTCTTCACTCCACATTTCCCTTTCATGGATATTCTCATAATTTCTCCTCCATTTCTCTCTGCTCCTGCCAGCAGCCAGTTTCTGTGCTCTGCAGTAACAAGAGCTCTGTGAATTGTCCTCCAGTGCCTGCCTGTTCAGCATTGCTGCCCCTTGATTGGTGCCCCCTGGTGTTGTACCCTCGAAGCAATTAGCCAGGCTGCTAATTTCACTTCCCTCTGAGGAATGTGTTTTATGGAGGAGAATCACTGACTCCTACCACACAAGATGTGGCAGCTTTGCTACATCCCAAACCAGCATCACCAGCTGCTCCACCAGTTCTGTGCTGCTCAATGTGAAGAGATATTAAGAGCTGGTACAAAGTGCTGCCAAAGTAATTTGGACCAAGCCCAGTTTTCAGGCCTTAACATTTCCTGCAAATATCTCCTTTTTCTGTAAATCTGCAAGTCCAGATTTTGGGTGGCTCTAACTTCTGCTTTGCTATAGAGAACTGCATGTTCTGCTTGGAAAGTGGGGTGGTGAGACCCAAAAAGGGATGAAGATGACAGCACCAGATACGGGAGTTGCGGGACAATTGACCAGGATATCACTTCTCCCATGGACTCAAGTTCTGGACACCCTGAGCCATTAACAGAGAAAAAGGGATTAACTTCTTCTTCCTATTCTTTGGTCTGTCACTACTCCATTCATATCCATACTCCATCCATATCATTCCATATCTGGAAGATACTTTCTCCAAGAAGATATCAAACACACAGCACACCAACACTGTGGATGACCCCACTTTTCAGTTTGTCCTGCAGCATTCAGGCCCAGGACATCAGACTACTCATCCCAAGAGTACTTCTGTTCAGGAGGGGTTCTTCCCCCTCATTCTTTAAACCACAAACCTCATGAGCACCCTATAATTTTCTGCAGCCTCTGCAGCACCATAATTGGAAAATACACTTCAAGAAACAGTTCTGAGACTCACAAGTTTCAAGCCTTGGTGTGGAAGCATTAGCTCATTAACACACCACCCCTGCATTGAACCACTCCCACTGACTGGAGCAATAACCAATTGCACCACTTCCAGTCGCAACTCCAAACAGAGAGGAATTGCTGCCTTTCCTTTAACCTGGTTATTTACTTAAGATGGACAGCCTTTTCCTTATGTTTCATTTAAATTGTCTGAGCTAATCCCAGTGTTTTGGATAATCAAGCCTTTACCTGAGTCACATATTCTAGTTCACATTCTAAAAATAACAATAGTGCATCAGGACAGCAATTAATTGTGCACATTTGGTAGATACCTACCCCCTCCTATCTCTCCACCCATTGCACAGAAACACACAGACTCCATAAAAGCACAGATTTAGAAAAAGTATTTTATTGTTAATTAAACCAAGGAGACAACGAGTAACCAAGAGGGGAAAAAATTTCCAAGAGACTGAAAGAATTAAGCAATCTACCTAATGAAAAAAGGGACACCATAAAGTTGTCACAGTGTGGCAGCTACAGGACAGTGACACTACACACAAGCTCTTCCAATGAGCCAGGCTCAAACTCCTCTGAAAACACACTGAGCACACAGTCAGGTACTGCAGCTCAGATAATAACCTTTAAAGATAAGTTACACTCAAAACCAATACATTTCAGATGTATTTTTGAATAAGTCTAATTGATTTTTTTTCTTTTACAGGACAGCCCCATGAAGTTTGGGGTGATTTTCTGCTTCTTATCATGACTGCTTTGCTATTTCAATCCAGTTTGTAATTTTGCAAGATGTCTGCTCTTAATCTGATGTTTCCCTTCAGTAAGTGCCAAGTCATCAAAACTGAAGTGAGCAGAAACATACCAATTGAAAATACATAACACACACTCCTTCCATTGCTATTGCAACCACAGATTAAAAACTCTAGTCCAGCCAAATTACATGCATGTGAGAAAGCCATTTAAATTCAATTTTTCCTGCTTAAAATGTCTAAAAAAATATCACTGACTCCTTCATTAGTAAGTTTCTTAACTATGCTAATAAGGATAGCTACACTAAAGAATTAGGTAAATGTTAAAAATTAGCCATGTATTTTAATGCACTGTATCATGGATTTCAGAGCAAATCAAATACTCTCATGAGACAGGAAAGTGACACATTCCTTGTTTTACTACACTCCTTGTTAACAATTTAATATACTGTGTATAACATAACACTTAGATCTGGAGCTTTCAGACCAATATTAACACACGTTTCCAGAACATAAAAGAATATTGCCAGTAACAAGCCAGGAAATGGAGTCCTTTGTCAGTAATGTCTCTACACAGAAAAAAAACCAAAAACCCCAGTCTTTTAACTGAAAGATTTTATTACTTCAGTTGGTACAGATCCATTTCAAATACCAAAAGTACAAGGGAGTGTTTAAATGAGCATCTTTAGAAGGATAAATCTCTGCAATGAATAAGGCCCCATCTAGATCCCCATGACAAATAAACTACCATAACTGTCAAGCCCAACAAATGAAGTGATCTGTCTCATGAAACTGCTTTGCACCACCCCAAAAGAGATCACCAACCAACTCCTGAAACCATACACCACTGCAAGTTTAGGAGATCTTCAGACATAAGGAATAACTCAGAAAAGAAATAGAAACACACAAAGAAAGAGAAAGAAAAACAAATAATCTGAATTTCTGAGCATATGACCTTAGCCAGCCAGACAACAGCATCCCAGAAACACCAACAGTTCGAGTCAAATTCCACAGGAGTCAATGGAGAAGCTCCCTTTGGCTTCAATAGTCTCTAATGGAGACTTGTGCTGAATTTTCTGCTCCCCAAGGTTTGCGTCATTCCTAAGCACTAATTTTGAGAACACCTGTCCAAGACCCACAAGCTAGACAAGTTAAATAAAAAGTACAGTTCCAAGAGAGTAGGAGTTCATGCTCTGGGTTTCATAAGTCATCTCCTTGTGTGATTTCTCACATAACATAAGCCACATCTAGAAGCGTCTGAAAAAGCCCTCATAGGATTTCAAATTCCTTCCAACCACGTTTTTCAGCTGATACCACTGTATTTTGCAAAAAGTGATTGAAAGTGCCCAGGCACAGACATTTGCATACACCACCTCAGGCAACAGCAGCTGGTGAGCATTTCAGTCACACTGCTGATTTCTATTTTAAAAAATCTGACAGCAAAGGGGTTTGTTATACATTTATTTAATCAATCAATAGTGGGCATTCAGATACTGAAGCTGTCAAACAGAAGACATAAATAGAAGTGTAACTGCACTTCATTATAAGGTCTCATCAGACTTATTGATGCTATTTGAATGAGTGAATGCACTTCCCTCAGTATCCTGGTAATAGCAGCTTGAAAACATTCTTTAATTTGAGATAAGCTTTTACCACACAGAAAAGATTTCACCTTGGAAGAAGGTAATGAACTTAAAAATAGACTCTGCCATGCTGTTTAAGAAAGGTACAGTAAGCTCTTAGGCATTTACAGCATTTTAAAGTCTGGATGCTATTCCAGTTACAGTACCTCCATCACAATGGGAGACTCACCCTCACCCTGAAAGCTCTGTCTGGGATTGCACAACGTGTTCACTAGATCCAATACAACTACACACAGACACCGATACATTTCGAGGATTTAGCAACAACTCTGGAAAAAATAACTGAAATGGTCTGTAATTTTCTGTAGCAATGGGGAACAAAGCGACCTCCTTACTCAACTGAAGAAGATCCCTTTAGTGCAGAAATCACCCCCTTTTTATACCTTTAATCTCCACTGGACATAACTGAAACCAAACCAAGGCCTAACAGAACTCAACAGAAGGACACCCATTGGCTGGCTCAGCTGCAGTGCTGCTGTCCAGGTGTCCAACCACCCAATCAGCTTCCCACTCATACATTATCCATGCATCCTACCACCCAATCAGCTTCCTGCTCTTACGCTGTCCACTCGCCCTATCACCCAATCAGCTTCCCGTTCATACACTATCCACACATCCTGCAACCCAATCAGCTTCTCATTCATACGCTGTCCACACATCCTATCACCCAATCAACTTCCTGCTCATACGTTATCCACACCTCCTATCACCCAGTCAGCTTCCCTCTCATATACTATCCATATGTCCTATCACCCAATCAGCTTCCCGCTCATACGCTATCCATGTGTTTTATCACCCAATCAGCTTCCAGCTCATATGCTGCCCATGCATTCTTCCAGCCAATCACGATCTCACTTCTGGCTGTCATTCAACTGACTGTCTCCTCACTCCCAGCCTGCTCCTGCCATTCCCACAGGGCCTTCTGGTGAGCAAAAGCCTCAACAACTTCATCAAATACAACCCCATATTGCACAACTTTCCACACAGAACAGAGTTTTAATACTTCCTTCAAACCCAAATAAAAAATAGTTAAATTATTTTTCATCATCATGCACTATTTTATTTACTATATCGATATAAACACAGAATAAAATTCTCTGCCAAAGAATTAAATTGAAACAAATGAAAACGCTTTGATGAAGAAAAGTTGAATAAGTCATGCAAGGCAAATATTTAGACTGAAAAATTAAAAGCAAGTGATAGATTTTGGTGGCTATTAAAGGTTTAATTAATTGTCTAGTCAAAAAGTATAGAATACTAAAACCATATGTAATTCTGAAAAAAATTAAGGAAAATGTAAAAGTCAGTAACATTTTCATTAAAAACAAATCCTTCCCATATAAACAGAACTAAACATTTACAACTAAACCACACAACACATTATTTCCATCTGCACCAGTGGTCCCAATACAAGTGTTGAGAGTCTTGTCTCACTCCTTATTTGAAAAAAGAAAAAAAATAAAATAAAAGAAACTAATGTAAGCCTTGAGTGCTGCATATCTAATTCAGATAAGAATTGGACTTTAAACGCCATGGGAAAGGCCTCATTTTGGAGAAAGTTGTTTTCAAATAGAACTTCTTGGCCTTGAGGAGCTGGCACAAGTTGAGGTTGTCAAATGCTCCAGCAGGAGACGATGGCTCCTGCCTCCATTCACTCTCTCTGGAGCTCATTTCTTCAAAAATGAGAATGCCAGAATTACGATACATCCCAACCCATTGTCCCCACATCAGCTCACAGAGGGAAAGCTGCAGGACAGAAGCAGCCTCCTAGATCACACAGACATCCTCTATAATGACAAGGAAGGGTCTTTAAAATAGCAAGGAATTTGGTGCTTATGTAAACGCTGTTCCTTAATACCCACAATCTGATGGCACTGATCAAAAACTTGATTAGACACAAATTCTGCTACCATAGGGTTAAGGGTGATGTAAATAAAAATAAAAGTAAGAAGTCCTTCAAGTTATTTGTATTTTTACTACTAACTTTTTTCTTGCTGGATTTCTCCACCAGTGGTTTAAAATCTCCATATGTTAACATTTTTGAGGAGGGAAGATATATACTAAGAAAACTGCATTTATCAAACTAATGGCAGACCATTTTCAAGTTTAACACATATCTCCCTATGCTTGTTAAAATAATTACCTGTTCTTCTTAATACTTAATTGATCATTTACTCCTCAACAGGAATATTAAGTGTTAAAGAGCTAACACTAAGAAAAAGCCTCAGAAGATAACCCATCTTTTTGCATGCCCTAAACTGCTCTCTGAGCAAAATAGATCAGAACATCAGCATTAAGGGAACAAATGTGGTCACAAGCAGAGCGTTAGACTTAATCCAAAGCGATACACAAAAAGAACAAAGGAGCTGAACTACAAGCTTTGCTTTTTCATCCTTTATAGCTGCATTTCTGACCTCTGTTCACTGGAGAGAAAATCCATGCTAGAAGGAAGTGACTGAAAGGATGAACTACCAAGGCACAAATAGAACCCAAAGGCAACAGTCCCTTGCTCTCCTCAGAAAGAGCAGGAGCACAGGCAGAAGGAGAGATGTGCTGCTGAGGTATGTGGGGCTCTTCAGATCAGCTGTCAGCTCGGGCATGCTGCCAGGAGCTCCATCTCAACACTTGAGACATGTGACAAAAGACCAACAGTAACTGGATAGGGCTAAGCCAAGCAAGGCTCCTGAGCTGTACATGCTCACCAGGTTGGTCTCACACTCTCTGCCCAAATACCCACAGAGGAGGAGCAAGAAGCCATCATTTAACTCATGCTAATTATTTCCAACATTTCTGTCTCTTGACTGTAGACAAGCCACCCTCTATTTCAGAGGGATGTGGCCATAAAAGAAGCACAATTTAGCACAGAAATACATATATATGATATGTATATGTATATGTATGTTGTTTTTGTGGTTTGTTTTGTTGGGGGTTTTTTTGTTCTTTTTAATGTCTTCCAGAAAGAAGGGGAAACTCTAGTCCCTTCAGCAGCTATTGGAAATGATCCATAACAGTCATGAACTGCTGAAAAGGTAATTGCCTCAAAAAACTACCAGATTTAGCAAGCCCTGATTTTGGACAGTTGGCCTTGGCTATCCACAGTTCAGAGGTATTTTTTTCTGTGCTCACAGGCTTTGTAACATAAAACTAACAGTTGATCTATAACCCTCATTTCTGCCTTCCATATATCCTCTATATCCTCATCTTTCATATATCTTTATCCATCCTCTACCAGCAAAATAACTGCCTGTAAGAGATCTGCCTCTTTTTGCAGATGAAAAACTGCCCAAATCACACTCTTGTTCTCAGCATTTTATTTCAGGATACAGAACGCAAAAAAACCCTTTTATGACGACCACATCTGGAGCATGAGGAGAGGAGAAAACCAATGGTAATACTGGGAAATTCCCTTTCCAGATCTCTTGGAATAAAACTCCTGTATTCCCACTGAATCAGCTACTATAAATAAGCCATCCCTCCACTCCCGACTGTAATTCTCTGGCAGGTTCCTGCACCCATCGAAAAATATGTTCATTATTATCTTTTCTTTGAACAAAATGTCCTGGAATAGAAATTCATCCCTTCACTTCCGTACAATAGAAACATGTTCAAAGGGAAACACCACCTGTTCCTAGCAGATGGTAAATTAGCATTGAAAAGGATCACCTGTACCGGAAACTCGTTCTCTAATTCTACCACCAAGAGGTAAATCAGCGATGTATGTCACAACAAAGCCTGTCTGATTTAGCACTTTTGCTCCAGGAGCACGCCTGCAGTGCACACTACTACTTGTCCATTCTCTTACACTGATGCCCATTCATCAAATTTCCAAGAAGTGTGCCAAGCCTGCAGCATGGCAACACAGGCTTGGCTGTAAGCCACTGCATTTACACATATTAATGACCTTTGCTGAGGAACTTCAGTACCGGATACACTAACCCACTTCAGGATTTCCTTGTAAACCTGCAGCTATTTTTCTTGTCACCTTTTTTTCCTTTGTTCTTTCAAGGAAACTTCCAGAATCAAAATTGAGATTGATGCAATCGCTGCTCTCATGCTCCATCTTCATCTGTAATGCCACCTGACAGTCATGTGTGCAACAAAAATTGAAAGTAACTGTGAACAATGTAAACATCATCAATCTTTAATGAGGTCTTAATATGTGAAGCTTGTACTTCTCTGTGAGTCAGAGACCATAACACTTCTCCACCAATCTCTAGCCCACAGTGCGCTACAATACTCCAAGTTTTTTTCATTGCTATCAATGCTGCAAGAAAGGAAAAATTCTTCTGCACTTAAGGCACTTTTACTTTATTAAAAGGCTTTCTAATGTGAAAAAAGCTCACATAGTCACTCTCGCAGGAGCTGCATTACCATTATTTTCACCACTCCAGGCACAAAATGAGATTATGAAGGGGGTTCAAGAGCTGGATTTAAATCCAATTCTGCAGCTTCTGAACGTGTGTTAATGTAATATTGTGGGATTTGGAAGTACGGACCTCAATATCTTAATCTACGGCTTTCTCAAACATCTGGGTCACTGGCAATGTCACTCGTGCTTTTATTCTAACTAAATCAAAGGGGTAATCAGAAATATAATCCCTGACCAGTTAGTTGCCTGCAAGTCACCAAAAATACACTTACAGCAATGAATCTATCTTGCTATGGAAGGCCTCGGTAGAGCAGCTTGCATTAACCCTTTCAAAATAAGGGATACACTGTTAAAAGCAGAGGCTGATGTTTTCAAGTCTATCTGAATGACTTTGTAAGAACAAGGACTAGAGATCAGAAACAGCAGCCAGCCTGAAACTACCACAATAAACACCTGCCAAGACTGCATTCTGTAAAGGCAGAGAATCCTTAAAAAAATCAAATGATTCCACATCTGATTCTGGCACTGATCTGAAGGGCTGGGCTTGCCAAAGTGCAGCAGCCATGGATGAAATGGCAGCTGTGGCTATAAAACAGCCTTGTGCTTGCCACCTGCAGGCTCCCTGCCAACTGAACAGCCCCCAGGTATAAACCCTGCACGTGGGTTCACTCTATAGAGCATTCCAACAGTGAGCAGGCAGCAGGGACAGAACTCTCTGCTTAGAGAAGTTTTTCCTGCCTTGCTTTGATCATGTCCTTTTAACAAAGAATACTTTTGCATCATTTTTGGAGGGAGGGAGCTATCCTACCTGATTAGGAAGATTATCAGCAGCGTCACTGAGTTCTATATCCAGAGACAAGCACAGAGTGGGTAAAGCACTTCAGTTCAATTATAAGGAAGCTGTGGGACTGACTATAATATGAATCACACAACCACTGCAGATCTGGGGTTTTGGGCAAATACTTCTAAAAAAGCAAGCACACCATCCTATGGCAAGAAAAGCTGAACTTCCTAATGTCAGCTAAAGCACAAAACTCTGATAATGTCTGTGAACACAATAAAAAAATCCCTCCTTGACCTATCTCAAAAGTACATCAAGTATGTTTCAAAGACTAAGCAAGTACTTCTGGTTCCTTCCCCCCCTTTTACTGCACCCACCACTCTGCTCCAGAGCCTGGTAAAAAGACCAGTCAGGCAGCCTTCACAGCTCAGGTAATTCTCTATCATCTTTTCCCTCACTCTCCTTCCCTGTCTTTGCTCTACCACTACCACCACTTTTGGAGGACCTGCTGTCAGCTGCTCCCTGACCCCTACAACCAGTTCTGTTAACTACTTCAGAACTCCATGGAAGTGGAAGGAACAGGCCAGAAACAGCAACAGCTCCAGCGGGGTAATACAGCTGTGCCATGGCCCTGTGGTTGAGCAAGGATGGACAACACCAGGAGCTCAGCCTGTCCCTGCTCTGCACAGGAACAGGTAACTGAGAAAGCAGCAGCAACAGAGACATCCTCATTTCTGTTTCAATCCATTCCAATTTCCATTTTCCACTTCAGGGTCTTGGCAAAGGCTGACCATATTATTCAAAGAAAGATTGAGTGCACTGCCATATAAATAGTCTATCATGTTTTATGCTCTTATCTCAATTTTATGATTTTATATCAGGCTAGACTATGTGTTTTTTATGGTCCCTATTGTACAACGAGGTGCCTATAGAAATGTTCATGTCTTTCCCATGTGAAGTTAAAATTGATCCAGTACTGCATTTGTACAAATGGTACCTTCTGGTATGCATTCTTTTGCATTATTCCATGTTATATCTTACCAACAAGATTCCACTGTGGTTTATTTTTAGCATTCCCAGTGAAACTGAGGTAGAGGTAACAACTTAGAATTCATATTGTATAAGGCACTCACACTAATATGGTTTTCAAGGCCTCACATCTGCATGCACTCTCAGGAGACTGAAATGATATTGGCAATTACAATTGACATAATTGACCCTTCTAATACTCTTACTATCAAAATGGCGTTAATCTAAAATCTGAAGTATTCCAACCCGTAGAATTTTATTCCAACCTCTGCGCTGCCATGGTCTCTCCCAAATACCAGGTGAGATAAGGTGAGAAGTGCCAAAATGCTCTGAGTGCCCAAAATAATAGAAATCAAATGGAAAACTATCACAAGAAGGAGGGAAACAAACTAAACCCCACTTTTTCAGTTTGGTCTAATAAGAAACATGAAAATTAACTATAGCAGAGTGATACATAAAGCTATAAAGTTATGCAAGTGGTCCTATAGCAACACCATACATCCTTAGTACAGCCTCAATACTGCAGGTTGTTAATTGTTGCTCCAATCATTCGTCACCTTTTAACACTGCAGGTACCAATGAGCTGCTTGGATTGAAGAATGTGATTCCATTCCTACAGAATTAATGTAGTCTGGAAAAAACTTCCTGAATTTTTTTGTCCTCTTTTCCTTTGGTTTATGGCAAAGGTCATCAAACCTTTGATGCTAAAATTTCTGCACAGATCACTGTTCTTCCCATTAAAAATTTCAAATTTAAGCCACATGCATCCTTTTCTTTCACAAAGCAGGAATGAGAGAGCTGGAAATTAAAATCTCAATATTCCACTTATTTTAACCTTAATAACAAGGTTTAGGTATAATATAATCCATCCTGTCTACCTTTGATTGGTTTCATATGATACAAATCAAACAGAACTCACTAAAAAAATCTCTTGCCAATTCAGTAGGCCCCTTGTTACCTAGCATATTGTTGCAGCTAAATGTTTAAATAAGAAATTGTTCAATATTTGAACAATCTGAAGTTACCAATCCAGAAAGAAATCTTATAATGACAGGCAACAATTTTTTTTTTAAAGACAGATTGATCACCCTTCTGTTCAAATTGTTAGCATTTTATCAAGAATTTTTTTAACAATGGACTTGCAAAGACTGGACCACAACTTGAAATGCATTGCATCCTTTACTTTCTTAAGAGAAACCCCTTGAAGTTTTGCCTTTTCAAAGTTGGTCTAGAGAAATTTTTCAGTGTGTTCTTCACAGTCATTGCTAATTCCATTCCAGCTCAATTCCTACAAAAGAGCTACTCAAGAGACACAGAACACTATTCCTTCCACTGGCACACCTTGAAAGTTTGGGGGTTTTTATTTTCAGAGAAAAATAAAGTTATTTAACCACTGTATGTTATCAGAGACTAATTGTTGATATTTGCTGTCCCTTCCACTTCTGAAGGACATTAAGGGAAATGCACCTTCCCCAGCTGACCATTGTGGTCAAAAAGGCACTAAGTGAAAGTAGAAACTTATCTTCCTAAAGGCACTAAAGTAAACAGAAAATTAAAGTCAACATTAAATGCATGCCATATTAGGGAAAATGAAAAGCCTTCCTGATTCTCCTTTTCAAAGAATCGTAGAAGTTGAAAGGATCTCTGGAGAGTGTTTGTTTTAACCAACACCAGTGCTCAGATCATGGAATGTTAAGGGCTTGATATGAATTTATAGTTCATCCAGTCCCAATCCCCTGCCATGTGCAGGGACAGCTCCCACTATCCCAGGCTGCTCAGGGCCGTATTCAATCCAGCTTTGAACATTTCCAGTGTTGGGGCATCCACGGCTTCCCTGGGCAACCTGTCCCTGTGTCTCACCACCCTCACAGTAAAGAATTTCCTCCTGCAGCTCATTTTCCCTCAGCCTTGCAGCCACCTCGTGCTGACCACTGAACACTGACCCCTTTCCTCTGTTCAGCACGACATCTCCTCTGAACTGCCTCTATTGTCTTTCCCTGATAGTCTCAATACAGAAGATTACAAACCTGCATTCATTTTCTCTCAATGTGAACAAATTTAATTTCCTTCATGCATAACCCAGCAGTCACATATGAATGAAATATCTCCATAAAGAACCAGAGATTTCAGTTTAGACTGCTTATGTCCACCCACTACCAGAAGTGATGAGAAGTACAACCTGTACATCTATACTCTGTCACACAGATCATTTCATCTTTAGACATCTCTGTATTGTAATTTTCATCTCCAGAATCCTCCTTATCAGCCTGCCCAATATTTCAAATAAAAGATTTCTTGTATTAAAGTCATGCAAATTTAAAAAAAAAAAGAAAAAAAAAAAACGTAGGGGGAGTTATCCCAATAGGTCTCTTTTGTGTAGCACAATGCAAGTGTAACTCTGGAATGCCTTCCACCTACTCCATCACAGGTTTGAGTGGCAGCTGCTCCAGTAAAACAATAGCAGCTATGCAGATGCTGATGCCAGACAATGGCTTGACACCAATGAACCACAGATCAGCACAGTTACATTGTGCTCAAAATCTGATTGAAGTGGTAATACTGGAACGACAGTTGGAATGCTTTTATCTCCTCTTTTTAACTGTGTTTCTACATAACTTTACTATATTACCTAAGTTGAAACTGACTGACCATCCTATAGGGTTGCAATAAGAAAGGGGGGTTTGTACAATGGCTTTCCTTGCATTGTAAATCTCTTCAATGTAGATTGTCAAACACGCACACCCCCAAGCGGGCCTCTTTATTCAAACTGATGGTTAAATGCCTTTTATTACTTAGCTTTCTGAGACCCCAGAAGGCAGCAGTACTGTCAGATCGTGGACTTGACTGGGCAGAAAATACATGCATTTAGAGAAAACAAAACCTAGCAAGACCTGTTACACCTCTGGGTAATGTCCCCCTCTAAATCTCGGTGCTATCATTAATTGAGTCTCTTGAGACTAAAGCTTTAAAGCCTGCAGGTTTGGGGCTGCTTACCGGCTAACTCGCTCACCGAGTCCACATTCAGGGGTACAGCTTTGTACCTTTTGATCTTGGTGGGTCTGAACCTCAGGCAGAAGTGTGGCAAACGGCGTGGAAGAAAAGGAGGATTCCCACGTGGGAAGCAAACAGGTTTTATCTCACCCAGAGGGCTCCCACGTACGGAGTTCTTGCCCTTGGGAACCAGCTGAAGTACAGGGGGCACAGACAGGGGACAATCTAGAACCAGTCTCAGGGAAGGTGGGAGAGACCCAGAACAGGGCACAATTAACAGAACAATCTATGCATAACACGGGGAGGGGGAACTCAAGAACTTGCCAAATCACTGTGCAGTTCCACCAGAATTTTCCCAGGTTCTGGGCAGAATAGCAGGGTGATTGACAGGACCCATGGTTTGAGCATGGGGGTAATAGAGACAAGCCATTATGCACCAAGTAACATAAACATGCAGGACTTGGGTAAATCTCAAATGCACCACAACAAAGGACATCTGTCTGTACGTGTGCATATATTTATTGTCCCAAGTAGCAAAGAAATTATCCATCCTCTATATAAATAAGCAGCATTCAACAGCAAGAGAGCACTAAATACTAAAAGAACTTTTAAATATGTAGGTTTATCTACAATGTTCCTGTTGACTTTAGATCTGATTAGAGTTATCTGTTTATGTTTTCATAGAAAAGCGAATCTGGAATATTGAGTTACGCAAGTCTCAAATGCCACTTAATAATTATAATTATGATGAAAAATCAACCAAAGATACAGTGGTTTGAGTTCCTGAAGAACCCTGCATTTTGGTGGAAAAATTATTTTTCTTCTAATTTCTCAAATTCAAGGGGGTTTTTTGTTTTTTTGGGGTTTTTTTTGTTGTTGTTTTGTTTGTTTGTGGTTTTTTTGTCCATGTACTGTTCTTTCCTTTATTTTGGGGTTTTTTTTACTTCAAATAATTAGCTTTTTTCCAGCCTTGAAAGTTGTTGTTTTTTTGGTTGTTTTTTTTTTAAAGCAGCAGTTCTATTCTGCCTACTCAGTAACAACAGGGCTTTGAATTTATGACCTTCAAAAAACCTGGCACAAATTAAACCACAGAGCTTTCCCTGATAAAGGTAATTAAAGAGAGGGACCTATATGCTCAAAGGAATTGAGATCCTAAGCTACCACCGAAAGGAATTTTAAAAATAAGTAGGATTTAGCAATTCTGGGCCCACTTATCCTTTTAATCACTGATGAAGATAAAAGAAATGAAGTCATTTACCTGATTATTGACATCAGCCACTGCTAGAATTACAACCCAGGTCTCCTGGCATTCCTTCCAAACACACTGCATTTCAATACTTTTTCCTCTCATTTCTAAAAGAATATATATACAGACTAAAATAGCTGAAGAGGCTTGTAGCCCTGTCCTATTTGATACATGAAGATCCCCAGAAGGATAAATTATGATATACATACTACATGGCATTGTATAAGGCTGCTCCACTAAGCTGGAGCTAGCAGGGAGGCACAGCTTGGCTGGGTCCTGTTAGAGCTACTATGAGCTAACTATCAGGTCAGTAAAAATCTAAGCCTCAAACAACTTTTGGTTGCCTCAGAGCTCCCAGGTTCATTTACCATCAGATCTGACCACAAGTTCCACTTTCTGAGTGTTTACTGAACAATTTACCTGGGTTTGGTACCGAAAAAAATTGCAGAAAAGAGACCATGGGGGGAAGGTTTCGTTATTGGTGCTATTTTTCATTCCTACTTTTTAGAAAAAACCCCAAGAACTATTCCTAGGAACTTTAAGTAAAGTAAAAGAAAAAGGCAAGCAAGCAGCTGTGAAGTGGTTGATTTACAAGCTTGTAAAATTATTGCCAATACATCAATGACCTGGAAAACAAAACTTTTACTGATATGGACATTTCTAACAGCAGCAAAACCAACACTGCTATCTGGATGTGTAAGAAGCAATCTGGTGCCACACCAGGCTCTGTTCCCCACACCACAAGACTGAGCCCCATGTGTTATGTCCTTTCACATACATTTGGAATGCACCATATGGCAAAAGCAGCTTAGTTGTGGAGCTGGACTGGCCTTTTCTTCTCTCACACGCAGACATTTTTCTCCTCTTTTTCCCTGTTATTTGTGGAAAGACATTATGATCCTCACACTACTGCATTCCTCACAGCAAGAATCCTGTCTGCTTGCAAACGTCAACCAGTCTGTTAGCACAAAGAGGAAAAATGCAATACCATCAGACTGGTTAAATAAATAAATGCCTTTGCCACAACTCTAAGTCATCCATTCCACGTGAAACTGCAGAGACCATCCTTCTGCTTGATTTATGATACCCCATTAGCCACAGAATTACTTAGTAAAATCAGTTTGGCTTGATGTAAAATTCTGTCTCTTCACCAGGAGAAAAAAATAATGTAAGCCCCACAAAAAGAAGACATTAATTTAGGAATAGTTGAGCTATCATTGACTTATCAAAATAAAGCTAGAGACATAAATCAATTCCACTGCCTGGACAAAGATAAATCAATAAAGCTCAGAAAGACATTATCGATTCTGTAGCCATCACTCAAAGGCTCTTCATTTGATTCCTCAGCCATCTGTTTAATTGAAATGATAATTCTGATAACTTCTGGTGCGCCCTCAGCATGTTGACTTTGATACAATGTTATTCAATCAAATACAGATGGCTATGACCTCCTGTCAGTGAGAACCCTAAATGTGTTATCCACATGGATTAGCTTGGATAGATACATTTTGTTTTAAACAAGATGCTTTTGTCTAAACTTTCTCTTACATGACCCTGAGCAGGTGAGTCTTTTGTTCAAACCATCCTCTATGTTCCAGCTAATTTCATCCCTTCAACTCACCAGTAGCTGAAGAGCAAACTAAACAGCTAAAAAGAGTGTTTGGCATGCATCCTTCAAACATCCTTCCTATCTTAATTTCTGCACAGGGAATCATTTGTTTGTATCTTCTCCTTGGGTTGTACCTATTCAGCATAAAGACAGAAGGAGAGAAGCTGTGAAAAGTGTCTTCTGTACAGACATTTTGGTGGTTTTATGTATTTTTTACCCCAAATCTAACAGAATGAAAAACACTATTCATCTGCAAGCTAAGATGGTGGTGCATTAGGATGTTTGCATTAATTCTATAAACCTTAGAAAAAGCACTACACACAATTACACAGTGACTCCGTGGTGAGAATCTATAGCCAATATTATTTCCTCACTTTGGAGAGGTTCCTTGTCAAGTACTAAAATAAAGACTCAGATTCTTTTCTATGACAACATACAAGGGAGTTATTTTCTGCTTTGCTCAAAAATCAAGACAGAGCTCCTGGTGCAGTGTAAAATCTCACTCCTCCATCATTAAGCAAAATGCACTCTACTGCACTGCAGGAAGAAAGCAGCAGCATATTGTACACCCTTCTTCTGGTGCTATAATTACACAGCAGAACAAAAATGCACATCAGAATCTGAGGGCATTGGCTGAAAATTTTTAAGCTGTCAAGTGCATTTGGCACAAGCTTTCCCCACCAAAGTTAACTTCCTCCTAAACTAGAAGAGCTCGAAGGCATAAAATAATACACACCATAATTAAGACAGAAAGGTCAAAATTTGCAATTCTGCTACTTTGTTTTTATCATACTATAAGGACAGAATAAAAATCAGGGCTGCACTACCCTGAAAACCAGAGAAAATAAATATATATTAAATCTAAAGGAGTTAACATTATAATATTTATGCTACATTCATGTATTACATCAGCACAGGGGAATTATGTAAAGCAACACTAAGTTCTAAGTTAATAGAATATATATAGAAACAGAGTATTGGGCAGTGTAAATGGTGCCTTATTTCCATAAAAGGAACTAACCTATGTAAAAATTAGAGTATTTAATGTCCAGCTATAAAATGTTGTGTAGCACAAAGCTGTACCCTGGAAAGAACTGGAATTTGTGCTGTCCTTGTTACAGTGCAGCAGAACTAAGTGGGAAAAGTTTTTCAAATACAAACATTTGCTTAAAGAAATGACTTGCTAGTATGAAGAAAGACACAGTGGTGGATCTCTGGAAGCAGCTGCCTTCCCTTCAGCAGGAGGACTCATCTCAGAAGGCACTTAGCTCTGCCTTCAACGGGTCAGTGCCTGCCTGAGCAGGCTTGGAGAGAACATCCTGGAACTCTCCCGTGCTGCAGACTCTCCATGAAGCATGTGAGCACCTGCTGTCTGTCAGACAATGAATTCCTTGTATCTGGAGTAAGAAACCCAGAAAACTGTGAAGCAGAAAGCTGTATGGAGCGAGGGGAATTGTGGATCACTCTTCAGCAGGCAAGAGAACGTTTCTGGCCAAAAGTCAGCTTCAGACTTATTTGGTTGTAGACTAGTCATTCCTGCTCAGGAAGAAGTTATAGTGAAATTACAGCCCTGCCTTCTCCCAAACCATTGCTGTGGACAATATATTCCTTCCAGGAAACACGAAGGAAAGAATCCATGTGCACCTTAGGCCTTCCATCAGAGCAGTAAATTGGCTCCAAGATAACGAGCTCATTACACAATTTCTCCCTTTCCATACCCATCAAAAAGTCAGAAATCACCAAACTTCCAAACTTTCACAATATTCCTTAGAAGAGAAGTGAAAGAGGATTTGTTTCTTCCTGCAGGAAAAGGGCACTAGCCTATTGGCAGGAGTTTCAGCCTGCACTGGAGCCAGCTATTATATACTGTTGAACTAATCTTACTTTGTTATGACACTGTCCACTGTAGAGCCCCATGTCAGCATAAATGGGAAATTATACTTTCTGCAACGATCCCACATTTTAACAGCATTTCCTAGCAGCAGCAAATAGAGTTAGTGAAGAATTTGCTTAGAGAAGCAGGGACTGAAAAAACCTGCATGCTTTTTCACCCCCATTTTCAGTGTCTGAAACTGAAGTGACATCGTTTCAGTATATAATGCTGGCCCAGCACACCAATAAGTTTTGTAGCTAGAGGGTAGATGATAACTTAGTACCATAGCACAAACTATTTGCAATACAGCTACTTCTTATTAACATCAATTAATACGCTATTTACAACAAGCAATACACTTTAAAGAGCTAAAATAACTAAACCAAGTCATGTAAGGAGGCATCTTTTTTTTTAACAAAGAAAATATCCCTGAGGAATTTTTAATTTCAATCCTAATTTATGTGTCCATCATGATGAAAAAACTTGAAAGAAGTTATTTTTCCATATATGAAGCCTCTCAGCTGTCTATTACTACTACAGTTTATGATTTTTAATACTGCTATAGTTCATCGGGGAATAAAATGTCTCAAAGATGGGAAGGGGACAGAGAACACTATATAATCAGTATTCTAAGTAAGTACCATTGTGTTAAATGGCCTTCTCACTCTCTTTGGTATAGAAAATTGAATTTGAAAAGCAAATACAGAGGCAGAGAGTAGCAAAAAATTGTTCTGCCTAGAATACAGAATGCAATCATATCCAATTAAAGTCAATAAATATCATTTGCTCATGCAAGCCTAGGAAAGAAGAATTTGTACAACAAATGTTTTGATAAATAATTTTTCGTATAAATTTACCTTTTTCTTTAGCTATTGATTACCATTACACAGCAGAAAATATTGACATGTGCATGAAACCATAACGAGCTAAAATCAAGTTTCAGATAGAGTATCTCTGGTTTGTCTCCGTGCTTAGAATTAAACAGAAACGCTCAGGTTCTGCAATAGATTCTGTAACCAGCTCTACCATAGAGCTGTCAAGGTTGACTAACCATCCAAGACATCATTCTCCTGTAATCTCCCTGAGAAGCTGTGACAGTGCAGAGCTGCCAGCCTGTGAAGGGGATTTACCTCCCAGCCAGGTTCTACTGATTACCAGCCTTCTGGGCCACCCTGGCTTCGCATACAAGAAAACAAAATCAGAGTAAAAACTTTAAATCACACCAGCTCATTGGCAGAGATTGAGGGATCAAGTTTTCTTACTGCCAAAGTCCTGAGCTTTACTCCAGTTTCCTCCTGTGCACCAGTGCCTGGGGGCTGTTCATCCTCCCAGGATAAAGGGGCTCACAATTCAAAATTAAGTTCATAATGTACCATTTAAAACTGCATTATTTGTACAGACAATACGGATTCTCTGCCAATTCATCTTGGGGGGGGAAAAGAGCATCTTTTCATTTGTTATTAAGAGTAAGTTCACTACAAAATAGTTTGAGACTGCTAAACTAAAAATGAGTAAATTTATACAAGTTCTAAGAATTAAAAAAAACCCCACTACTGATATGCTGAGAATAATTTTTATAAAGATCTCACAAAAATCATTCTTATGTCTGTTTTACAAACATTTTGAAGAAGCATTATAAAAATTCATCCAAGAATGTTGTTTCAGCAAAGTAATATTTTAACTGTGAAAAAAACCTCTCATTTTCTAATTTGTGTGACCAGATGAACAGCTAAAAAGTCTAGCACCAAGCTGGGCTTTATAGACTAGAAAAGAAAACAAAAACAAAATCATACACACACACTAAAAAAAAATAAGCCAGAAGAAAAAAAAACAGAAGACAGTACAGAAGCAGTCAGTGACTGTTAGAGGAACACACCAATGTACTCTTTAAGGCAAATGTGGTCAAAACTCGGTTTACAGAAAACCTTCTGATTGTGTCAGTCTGATCCTTTCTGTGAAGGACAATATTCTCCAGCCCTACACATGAGTCCTTCGACTGCTCTTTCCAGCTCTTCTCTCCAGCAGGCCTGGTGAAGGAATTAGTAAAGGATTTTTGGCACCCTTTTGGAAAGGGTGCTATCGGAACAACAGAGGCCTGCAATGAATTTCATGGATGAACTAAAGCACAATCTGTACTCATCCTACACCTCTCCCAAAGAAACATTCCACCCCAACAAATATTTTGGCTGAGTCAGATAATATTCCTCCTGGATTATCCCATGCTGGATTTACAGCAACAGAGGAAGCTGAGGTATTGCACTGCTAACAGAGTTGGAAATCATAGAAACACAGAGTGCCTGGGGTCAGAAGGGATCTTTAGTCCAAGCCCCGTGCAATGAGCAGGGACAGCTCCAGCTAGGTCAGGCTGGTCACAGACACGTGACCCCTTTCTGTTTGCAGACACAGATTCTGAAGTTCCACCCCGACTGCATTGGTAAAGAATTTCTAGGGAGATTTGTGGTGTTTTTCTAAGCAGACCCAGAGAAATCGAAATCTTTCCCTCCAGCTGCCTGATGAGCCTATTTGGCAGGTCACAACACTTAAATAATGGCTTGCTGGTTTAATCTGTGCTTCACAGTGAACTTTCAGAGATGCAGTAACCAAGGGATAACCCCAGGCATTCACAAACCCTTGGATAGTTTACCATTCTACTTAAATTAAATATTCATTTATTCAGATCTTAAGCTTTAGGAAAGTTCTTATTAACAAGAGCAAACAATGCAAGTACAAAATTGTACTAAGGAGTACTGATAAGATGGGGGCATTTTAAGCTCTGTATCCCATTTAAATATGACCATTTCATGACCAAACCCTGGGGTTTAGCTCTGTCTTGGAGAACAAGTTCAGTATTACACCTAGGCAAGGCAAATGTCTGCCAACACAAAAAAATGAATTTTCAGGAACACATTTGTTTAACCGATGTGTATGGAATTACAATTCTCTAGGAATGCTTGAATCCAGGCTGATATAATTACAGGATGGGAGGGAATATCTTATAAATACTGTGAAAAGAATCATGGTTTATTTTCAAGTTTTACATACTAATTCAGAAAATATTGCACACCTCAGGTGATCAGACACACCACATCCTACAGCAAAAGACAAATGAGGAATTGCTGTGGGCTTAATACCCTGCACTGGCACCCAGAGCCTGGCTCAGCTCCTGCAGCACAACAGACCTCTGACAGGTTACTGAATCTCACAGCAGGAGAGTAATTGGGGAATTGGATAGCTAGAAAACAATTCCATTGGTGGGGGAGGCAGGTGGAATAGTGATAATTTAGCCTTTCTTTTGCTGTATTAAGACAGAACTGAGTTCATTGTGAAACAGTGCAAAGTCCAGAAAGACCTGTGTGCGCCTCTACAGCCCAAGGCTTTGGCACTTGGGCTCATGTGGAAGATGGAAGTTTAAGTAATGTCTGATTTGAGCCTTGAAACTTGAGCTTACCTTGTGTCACATCTTAATTACCAAATTCTGGGTTCTTCTGGCCCTCCCTTTCCCAATACCAGCATCCCACCTTGATACTGGGACACAGATTTGTTTCAACAAAGCAATGAGCAAACACCAGGAGAAACCTTCTGTGATCAGCCACAGTGCCTTTGTCTGGTGTCTCTCCAAGGGCCCTCAGATGCCACAAAAGTGCAAACAGAAAATGATGCTCAACTTCTTGGTAGCATTACAAAATTTTAATTCTAAAGAACACTGTAAATATAGACACAGCAGCTGTAATTAGGATGAGCCTACGTAGGATTTTCCAACTGAACAAGTCAAATCCTTTGGCTTTTGTACAAATTATATATAATTTAATGAGAGCTATGCTGGGTTGCATTAATTATCAGAAGGTACAAAACACGATACAAGAAGGTTTGCTACATGACTTTTAAGCCTCAACATCTGAGACTTCTCAAAAACATGAAGCCTCCCACTGAGTTCTTTTACAACTGTTTATTCAACAGCAACAGTCTTTTGGGAGTCAAAAACTGATTTCAGGACTGTGTTTTAAATTTTTGGCCCCTTTACAAGATTATTTCCCACAATATCACTTCATCTCTAAGAATAACAGCTCTCAGTGAGGAAATCAAAATTCAACTCGAGAATTTTTGTCTAATTCCTTGTCAAATACTGATTAAAGTACCCTTGATCCCCATACCTCTCATACTTAGGATTGTGCTGTCCTTACCCATAAACAGAGGTTGACCAAATCATGTTTCCTAAAGCTCTCCAGACCTCTTCAGGAAGAACCCTGATACAAAACAGGTCAGTCACAGATGGTAGAAGGGACATTTGCTTTAAAACTCAGTGCCTCCTGAGGGAATAAACAGGTTCCTAAGTGCCCAGATTTTCAATTAGTAGCTGCCCAACATCAAGAACATTTATTGTAAGCAGTGAATAAGCAGCATAAAATACAGTAATCAAATGCATCTTATGCCCCAATACAATTTCAAGGCCAAGCCTAGCAAAGGACATACGAATGTGACGTGTGAAAGTCCCTCCTTGGACTAATGTTCTGGAAGTAGAAAACTGCACAGAAAGCTGTAGTGTGGTTTATTTGGGAGCTAGTTCAGGGTTTGGAGGTCTAAATTATTTTTAAAAAATATTTTTAAAATATAGTATTGAACATGCTGGAAAGCCCACTTTACAGGGACATTTTCTCCTTTCTTCTTGGTAAATAAAAATAGAAAGTTGGTTCATCCTTTTGAAGAAGCCTCATAACTCTGCAAGTGAAGAATTTATGCTTGGAGAAACCCAAACAATTTCCCTGAAAACAAAAGCTGAATGTGCACATGTGACACCAGCTCATGTCTCCTAACATTTTCTTTATTTCCATAATTACACACCATTTTTCAAATAACACAACATGATCTGTGCCTTTCTATATTCTTAGATAAGAGCATAGTGTCTTCTGCTGGGTGCTATGCTGCTTATTTGAGACAAACAGAATTCATTAGGAACTGCTTAAACAAAAAGAACATGGAGATCAGTTTTTACCTACAGCTTACACAAAACAAAAAGAGTGAGATTTGCAGCCTTTTGTCACCTACCTAATTTTGAAGCCAAGCTAACTGCATTTTAAATGATGGTGGCTCTGCTGCTAGCTGGAAAAAATCTTACTCTGTGACTGTTAATTAAATTATTAAAATAAATACTTTAAAGAAAAACAGATCTTATTATACAAAGAATTCAACTTATTAAAAATATTTTAGACAATTATTATAATGTGAATTATATAAAAATACAGGATCCAGAAAAAAATTACAAGATGTAGCATCTTAATTTCTATAAAATGGATATCATGTTACACCCTCTATTGTTTAATTTTGTCTAGTCTTAGTGTTTGATAGTGTAATATGCAACTGGGCATTTTCACAGCAATTTGAAATTTGTGGAATTTTCTTTTTCTCTATTTGAGGCAAGGCCCGACACCTGTGTACTGGAAGGGCCCTGGGAAGCAGGCAATGGCACAGGACTGCCCTGCCAAGGACATCCTGGGGAGAATTCAGACAGAACAGAGAGGCTGTGCCAGTCAGGGACGCTTGGCAGGGCTGCCCATAATTCCATGACCATTATGACCTGCAGCAGCCCCCAGCACCTTTTGCCTGCAGCCCTGGTTATTAACCAAAGGCTCTGAAGTGAATGGTAACCGTGATTCTTTCCATTTCCTGTTCCAGGAACACTCCACTGAAGAATTAGAGAGCCTTAATACCAGCAACAAGCCAGTCCACCTCAGCATCCCTGGGCTTCTGCAAGGCCTGATCCTTCTCTCCCTTTCTCCCTCCTCTTATTTCCTTCTAATGCTCCACAACCACTGCTCCTTCATTCCTGGCAGAATACTTGATGGTCCCCTTTCCCCAGCTCAGCCTCATCTTTTGTTTTTATCCACACAGCCCTGACAAAGACCAGAGCCTTCATGGGCATCTGCCCACCTCTCTGAAAGGACAGGACAGAAGGAAATATGTCATACATAACAAAACATTCAAATTTAATTTTCATAACTGCCCCTTTGTTTTTCTTGTTTCAACCCATTTGCAATTGATATATGTGAAATATTTAAATCAAGATGTTTACGGAAACAAATACAAAAACAAGATCCTTCCATGACACAGAAATCAGTGCAAGATGAATTTCTGCAAATAAACTTAGCATGTGGCCTCCTCACATTACAACATCTGGAAAAAAACTCTTTTCTAAGCTCTTCTGAATGTCCTGATGGTTATTAAATATGCCCCTTCCTCCCACCATGCCCCCCTTCCCAGTCCTTAAAAATTCTATTTGCTAGATTTTCCTTTTCTTTGGTCTGACAAACATTAGTCAAGGTGGATTACAGATTACTTTATTCCCGTCTTTTTAAAGAGACTTTCCTGCTGACACTTGACTGATGTAATAATGTTGTTGGTCTTAAAGCTTTAAGCCTCTAGAAAATACTGTAAAAAGAAACATCAACTTTCAAAAAATTGTATTTAATTTTAAAAAAAAAGGGAAAGAAGGGACTATCTGAAGGGCTAACTTGAATGCTGAGCTACAACCCATCCTCTGAGAAGCTGCAAAGCTGGTGCCAATCAAACAAGAGAAGGCAGAATGGAAAAAAAATCCGTCTAGAATGTTAATGAAAACATATCTACTGCAATGAGAAAATATGGCAACCATAATTATTGTCCACCTCTGGAAGAAACAAGTTTTCTCATGCTCACACTCCTGAGGATTAAGGCACTAATGGACTTGTCTTGTGAAGTGCAGTCACTGCTGTGCCCTGCTAAAGTGGCAATGCCTTCCTGTTGGATTTGCAGTTATTAGCACTTAGCAGTAAATGGCCCAGGTGGTTAATCTTTGCCTTTCATTATGGTCTGTGTGATGTGACAAGCAGGAATGTTATCATAATTTAAAGACAACCAGGATTATGTGAATGATAGAATCTTTGAAGGGCCTTGAGAAACCTCTTAATAATGAAAAAACTTCCAAAGGCTCCTAAAATCTGCTCCACCTATAGAGCCATCACTCAAGATGGTAAGATATGGCACCCTGTACTTGTAAACAGCTTCAGATGAGTTATAAACAACAGAAAAAAAATTACATCAATTATCTTTCAGTTTATATGTTATGAAGGATGATTTTGTGTGTCAGTCCAAGAACTTTAGCCAGCTGTTAGAAACAGTGAAATGCAGATCTTTAGTTCTCACTTTTTTATAGCTTTAAACTCTATTAAAAATAGACACACAGTGATTAGAAAGTAACTCAAAATGCTTCAAACCACTCATTGTCATCTCAATTGAATTAGGCTCAGTTTTGAGTTCACTTTTGCAGTTTTACCCTGGAACAATATTATTGCCAATGGGGCTGGCTCTGGTCTGCAAGTTGGGAAAGCAGTCACTCACAGAACCACACACCAGCATGACTCGCAAAAGTATTCTTGGCTTCTGAATTGGTGATGTCCCTAAGTTTTCACTGACAGCCTTCAAAAGTACAGATCCAAATTGACAAAAAGGAACTCAGTCTTCTCAACTCTACCAAATCAGGCAATTTCCCCACAGAAAAAAAAAATAGCCAACTGAAGTCTAAAGTGTCACTGCTAAGTCTGGCGATTTTTGGAACATGAGTGATTCCGGAGAACAAAGAAGAAAACAGAAGGAAAGGAAGAAAAGCAACCAAATAAGTTTTGGAAGGCAAAACAATGGAGAATGAACAAATAAAAATTTGCTGGAGGTTGACATGATCCCTCAGCAAAATAATGGAAAAGCTTATAATAAATACATATTAATTAATAATGACAGCAAACAGCTTTATTGCCCCCCTCTCTTGGTCGGACCTGCCTTTTCTTCATGAGAAAGCAATGTTGACAATAATTTAACTAAAAAATTGTAGCTACCCTAAAGTGCTTCACAACTTTCAGATAAAATTAGTGGGACATGTAATAGTAATTTCTACTAAAGCTACAATAAAATCAAATTCACTTATTCCTGAGAGCATGTTGGGAATTAGGGGGAGGTTAACCTAACAAAGAAAAATCAACTAACTAGTAATACACCATCCCATAAGAGCATTTAGTCAGTTAGTTAAATTTGAGTCCTCCATTAATCCATCTGAACAACTCTCCCACTGTCGTACACTCAGTTGTCTTGACTCAATTTTTTTCTTTGCCCAGTCAAAATTTTTCAACTTTGTCTTATTACTAGGAGGCCTTTCGGTAGTGTCTATGAGTCCATTTTCATTTGTTACTTTAGGAACTTCCTTTTCACATCTTACCATGCTGAGATTGATCTATGACTGATGAAAAAGAAAGTCTTTTGAAATCTCAGTGATTTTTTTTTTAATTATTCTGTTTAAAAGGCATCACTCCACATCAAGTATGTGTGTAATACAGTATTCCCACATTCTCCCATATGGTTTTATAATTAGCCTACCCTACCAGAATGAGCAAAATACATTGCAGGTTTTCAGCTGCTTAAATATCTGCTGTCATCAGAAATTAGGCTAACCTCCCAATATCTCATTTTTGCCAGCCAATAGTGCTTATATATTAAATTGGGTCTGTATTGAAGATCTGACGAGACTTTGGACTATTTGATTCTTCCACTGAGTTTTATTTTCTATATTTCCTGGCTACTCTTTTCAGCACATCATCCAGAGATTAATCAAGGAAGTTTGGTAGAAGGCATCAGCCTTCTTGAGGGTCCAAATTCAATATGGCTACTGTTTAGTATGAACCTCCACAGGACACATTTACAACTTGCAAAGTACAGGTCCACCAGTCCTGTGAACTCACCACAGAGTGAGTCTTTTCAAGAGAAAATTGTCCTCTCCTGTACTAATTTAATAAACATGACACTAAAACAATAAGGTTTTACCTCACTGTGAGAAATCTGACAAATTCCATGTATCTCATTAATCAGAAGATACAAAAAGCATTCAATAACAGGGAAAGAAATCTGACACCAGATGTTTCTTCAAGCACAAAAACTAGGAAAAATGAAAGATGAGAGCTGAAGTGAGACAAATTTCCCTAGAAGTAAAGCATTTCTTTTCAAATTAGCAGTTGGGAGAACTAGGCATTGGAACCATTTCCTAGTGATGAGGGGGAATCTTTACTATTTCAAGTCTGTACAAGGAGAAAGGAGAAGCCTGGAAAATGTTCAGTCCCTTACACTCAGCCACCACAACTCCATCACCTACTTCTGCTTATCCCTTAAATAAAATGCATCTCTAGTGATGACTTTATACCACGCTACTCTCTATCACATTCATGGTGCAACTTTGAGACCCAAGATTTACAGATGGCTCTAAAATACTAAGACAAAAACTGTTTGACAGCCAGGCTAAGGCTCCAGGTAGATTCTGCTACAAACTTCTTAACCAAAGTTCTGTCTTGATGGAGAAAAGAAAAAACACCAGATAAGCTTTTTTTTTCCTCTTCTGAATAACTACAAATTGATTTGGATTCCAGATCAGAATTATCATTACGCCTCTGCCTTTGAATTTGTGCAGAATATATTTAAAATATTCCAAATGAACACTGGGAAAAAGCAGGGTTAAAGAGGGCAGAATAAAAACTTTTGGCAAGTTTCCCTTGCTTTTAGGGTGATAAAACAATCATCTAGATGACTGATATGTGCACACATATCACTATTCCCCTACAATAGGTCAGGCTCTTCAGTTGCTCCTGTTATCTTCACCTTTATTCCTGATCCATGTAAAATCACTTTGGAATACACAAAAATCCAGATGAAAATTATGCTCCTGGGGTTTTCACATCAGGGGTAGAACTGGCCCTTCTATACAACTTTTTCTTGTAATCAGAATTTGACTATTCTTTGTCATATACTAATATCAGCCAAAATATCATTTTCCTAGTGCCACTGAAACAGACCTATGGTTCTGTCAAGATTTCCACTGTAGAAGCAATCACTGGAGTTTATATCTCAGTTCTTTTTCAGTCACACAGGTTTACAGTTGAAATAAAATTTGTCAGCTCACATACAAGTTCTGTAGATAAAGAAGGGCAGGAGTGGAGAAGGGAAGGGAGAGGAAGGCGGGGTAGGAATAAAAAGGTGGGGATGCAATTAACTGGTCAAAATATTTTCTTGCTGTAGAGCCCTGAAAATCTTTTTCAGTTTGCAGTTATGTAAGTCATGACAAAACTCCAATTTTTAGCAGTTCTCAAAGTTCGGCACAGATGTGTCTTCTGCATTTAAAAACTAACATTAAGCAGCAACAGGTCCAAAACCAACCTCTGGGTTCTGATATTCCTGACGTGCCAATGTGTATGATTGTGGCTCAAATCCTGCAGCAAGAACCTGCCAGACCACCGCAACCCTAATAGGTCAAATCTGGAAATAAGAACCCAAATATTCAAAGACATGGAAAAAACAAATCTAAGCTCATTGGTAGAATAAATGTTTGTCTTAATAGAGACATGCAGCAGAATACCCTTATCATTAAACCTGTTATTCTATCACATAACAAATTTAGCCTAATTGAGAATTCCTTTGATACTAGGAATTGTTCTATATGGAAACAATTAAGCTACTAGCTGGAGTAATTTAAGGCAGTCCTGAGACTAATCTCAGCAGCACTAAGGACTACAAGACTGTTCTTGCTCAAAAGTACATTAAGTCTATTTGACATATTTGAAAGTTTAGCCTACAAACAACAAGAATCACACCAAGAATCTCCAAGAAGAAAAGAATTATTCTTGCCCAAGTCACTATACTGATAACTGTTTTATTAGTAGCAATAGACCACAATCATTTGTGACCTGTCCAAACAGCTTTTCAACTGAAAGGAGGAATGTTAGGACACAAAGCTGCTCTATTGACTTAAGAATCTTTGCTTTCCTCTTACAGCTTCCAGAATCTATAGAAATCTATACTGAGGAAAAGACCATTTTAATGAGTACCATATTTAATTTATTTTTTTCCTCCAGTACTTAAGCAGATAAATTATGAGAGGACTCCCAGACAAGAAGGTATTTTACCCATAAAAGCATCAAAATTGCTCATATTTTACCTGGAAGACAGAGAGTTCAGCCTGAGTTAAATTATAATTTGGAATTAGTCTTTTACTGGCTTTGAAAATTGCCCAAATAATTAGATATCATCTAGTAAGTAAATAATGGATTAAAAGTACTGCTTGTTTCCATCTTTTATGAAAAGCACAATTATGATGGATCCACTTCTATCAGTTTTCTCACTCTCACCTCTAACACTCAAATATTTATTATGCCAGCTCACATTTTCAGCAGCACAGCTCCCTTCAGGCTGTCTCTGATGCTTAGACTCAAGCTCACTGACTCAGAGAAGGCAGGAATGAGCAACTCAAACTGAGACTGGCAGTGCAGTTAATTCTCACACCAGCCTCTCTGTGTTTGTGCTTAAAGGGTCAGATGAACTCCTGGGCCTGGTAAACGTTTGGTATCTCCAGATACAAATGAACTTTGGTCCAAAAATAACATCCTTCCCAAGCATTTGGACACTAATCTGTGAGGTCAAGTTGCCATCTCCTAAATAAATACATTGGTGATCCAAAGCTACCAAGAGAAAGGAGAGAAGAAATAGCATTTCAATCTTGAAGAGGGAGCTGGGCTCTAATTGCCACCCAGCTATTAAATGATCTTGGTGCCAGATCATATGGTATCCATATGTTTTCCCACAGTAAAGACAGTACAGTAATGCCAAACTTCTTTTCAAATAGTGCTTTGAGAACTACTGATGAAAAAGGCAATATAAAAGCAAAATGTTTATTATTATTACAATTATATGAAAGCAAATACAGTCCCTTAAGATATATTTGTTCCTGTTCAGAAATTTTAAATTCTTGCTGTCTACTGCCAAATCTATGCCACCTGGGTTTTGTTTATTAAAGAAGAGTAGGTATAAGAGGATTTAAAATAAGACATTTTCCACAATAAATGACAGGCACAGTACAGGATCCGATTTATAAAGACCTAAATTTTTGACATTTCTAGGTAACATTAAGGAGGCTTGGCACAAGAAGGAACTACTTTTAGCAAAGAGAAACTGTTGGTCAGAAAACAGAGTATTTGCTCTCATTGCTGGAAGTCATGCTCACAGCTCTCTTTCAACTAAAGTCCTATTGCAGCAGAACACACTCCTCCAAAACACCAACACCCCACTGGAGTGCTGGGAACTCTTCCCAGTGTCTCCAAAGACCAGCCAGTAACTATTTGTATGAGTTAAGCAGTGAGTACTTTTTCATGGGAAGATTAACCCTCTTGGATCAATTATTAGCAGCATCTCACACAAGAACCCATTTACAAAACCTTTTTCCTCTCCCAGAGAGCTGCCAAAACCAGCCACTAAATCTGGGTGCCTAAACCAAGATGGGGGGTTTGGTTTACAAATGTGCTCAAAGCTCCCAAAACAAAGATTATTTGACAGTTTTGCTTTCTAGATTTTGATCACGTGTGAACATGTCTGCAAGAAAAAGAGCTGGTTTAAATATATGTCACCAGTCAGGTTCTTTTCCTTCACCATTCTGCTGCGGCTGTGGTTTAACAGGAGTTGGTTTGGGAGTCTGGTTCCAATCACCTTTGCTTCAGAGAAATCTAGAAAAAAATATAATTTTTCAAAGTTAAAAGTGCTATACAGATTTGAAATTATGGTAATCCAGAGAGTTTGTTTACCTCTGTAAGATCAAAGAGGATGAGGTGAACACAATTCCAGCATGGAAATACAGAGAAAGTGTGAACGGAAATAAAGAAGCAGCAACAAAACTGATGATTCCCAACTTCAGGAAATAAGATGCAAGGAAGGACTGAAAAAAAATCTAAGAGCTGAAGTGAAGAAAGCCAAGAGCTCTGTTCAACAATACTTTGTGAAATAACCAGAGAATTTAGCATAGCTGGATTGTTTAGACAGCAAATCTATTGTTCAGTGCTAAATTCAAGGTAATTTAATCCCCAAACCAAACGTGACTCTATTATAGCAGCTGATGCATTTCAATTAACTCCTTCATTTTTCTCCCTGAACTATTGTTCACAGTAAAGTGAAGATGTTGGTATCCTCCCAGCACACCTCTGTTTCATGCAGTAAAAAAGTGAATGAATTATTCATAGATGATCCTCAAATCTCATGTCTACAGAACCTCCTTATTCTCTGAGTTATGATTTCTTAGAATATATCAAAAAGCATAGCCACTAATTCTAGATCGTCTACACATAAGCATATGGAGTAATGAACGTGAAAATTTTAATTTAATCATCTCAGCAGGAAAATAATCTTAATTCCAAATGAGATTCCAGAAGGTCTTTCATTCATTTTCACAAGTATTTTCCTGCTAAGGGAAGAGACTGTGTTCCTAGAGAATTTTCATCTGAATTCCCCCACTCCTACCTTCTCCTCACAGATTAATAGTTACTAAAAGAATGAAAAATTGGGGCATTTAGCAAAACAGCAGCTAATGCTGCCCAGACAAAGCAAGGCCACATTTAACAGAATGGGCATGGAGATGCTGCCCAGAAACAATAAAATGACTGTTCCACTCTGAGTCAAATCTTAAGGTTTCCATTATGCAACAAAACTTTGTCAAAACAAGAATGTGTGTGGCCCCATGAGCACAGAAGGCTGCGAGTCTGCTCTGCCCAATTCTTCCAATTCTTGGCAAGGTCTCTGTGAGAGAGCAGAGTGACATTTCTCTGGCTGTCCCACATCCGAGGACAGTCCCCTACCAACAGGCTGTAAAGCATGAGTCAGCCTCTCCCTACAGAACACGAGTCAAAGGAAACTAAGCTGAAATAGAAACATCTCCATAAGATTTGTTCTGCTGTAAGACCTGTGATTAGTTAGATCTTGGTTCTTTACACAGGACACAAAGAAATTCCTATAGTTTTTACATCCAAAAAAAAGGCAAAACCATGTTAAAATGGCACCACACAAAATGGTCCAGAAGTTTATGTATTTCCTTGGGACTGGTAAAACATAAACACTTTGAAAGGGAAGAACACACAGGGTGTGATGTCCTCAGGGCTCAGGGCTTGCTTATACCACATTAACAGGAAACATCTTGTTTATGCACAAGGACTGCAGTGGTGAATTAAGGAGTTTATTTTTTACTTATTTTAAAGTAAAGTCTTCAGCTGTGCCTCTGCCAAGATTTGCATGTGTGTTTCTGTCTTGGAAGCAGGAGGGAGAACAAGAAAAGAAGCAAGCAAGCACTGAGATGAGAGTCAGGCAACAAAATATGTCTACCTGCATTTTTGTACTGTTGTCATTCTTTCAAGGGTTAATCTTAGCAGCTCACAGGATAACTGCCTCATTTTTGTTGTCTGAATAACTCTCTAGCTACCTCAATAATTGCATTCAATCCATTATGAAACCAGAAACGCTGGATCAGAAACTGCATTTGTAAAATGGATTATCACAGAGAATTTTAGGGGAAGATGCCAAATAAATGCCCCTACAATTGTTGCAAGCACTAGTTTTAATTCTTTGCACCATCACGTGAATCCCTTATCTCTATAAAGACAGTGACTACCCATGGCTGTTGCATCACCAGCCTTCTTTAAAAGACACCCCAAACCTTTCAAAATCCATTCAAAAGAAAATGTAATTCTGGACACACCTGGTGATCCAGGTCAAAGTGATATAAAAGTGAGGAGTCTGCACATCAACTTCCAAGTTATATAATGTGGGCTTTCTTAGGGGGTGATTCTTTCAAGTGCTGTTAGGACTGCACAGTAGCCAGAAGAACTTGGGCTGGAGAGTTGGCTGTGGGTCACCTTCCTGCCACACTGCCCTGTGAAGAGGGCACAGCACACTAAGAGAACTTTACTCTTTAATCCTCCCACACAAAATTCTTAAAAAACATCCCACGCCTTTAACAGGAAGGCCTTCCATAAGAATGCACAGGCACACACAAAATTGTGGCTGAAGGAATAATACCTGAGATCCTGCTGCTTCTCACCTTCTCTAACGAAAGTCCTAAGCTGGTATTTCCTAGAGAAAGCCATAGATAGCCCATATGACCTTTGGGCCTTGGCACAACACCTTACAACAGTGAAATTGGCTGTTTCACAGTCCCACTTCCAGTACAGAGATAGGTGACACATTTCACAGGTGGTACTTTGTCCCTCACACTCATCCTCCATCGTTCCTCTCATGCCTGAAGGCAGAACTACAGCTCTCCTACCCATTGCTCATGTATGTGTCCCATCTCTTCAGAACAATTTTGTTTCCATCAAACTTCAAGGAACTTAGCAAGTCTTTGAACTCTTCCCACTGCTTTTCCACCCCTTCAGCAGAGCAGAAAAAAAACATACTGTGTTCCACAAGTTATAAACAGATTCATAAGAGAATTCTTGACTTGATGTGGTAGTAGTGCTCAGACTTAGCAGCATTTTTTTCTTGCAGAAGAAGCACACCCTATCCTAAGCTCCCTCAGCAAGACTCTGCCTAATGTACAATCATTTTTAAGGAAAAAAAAATTGGGCACTTTCATTTAAAATGTTACCTTATGGTTCTTAACTTCCAAATTGCAAACACATCACTCCTTTCACCGGAGAAGCTTCTCAGAGCTGTTTTGTGATCACTTTTGTGAGCAACCAGTAGCACAACATGCTGCTGTAAATCCAGGGCTAAAGCTTTGAGTTCATCTAAAACAACAAGTGAAACAGAACTAGAGGATACAGCCATAACAAAATCCACAGACACAATTACTGCATTTCCAGTTTGTAGGGCAGACAGAAAATACAGAACCCAGCACAAACACAGAGCAACCGCTACCTCTATCCCACAGCTGTGCCCTCTTCCCATGCTAAAGCTTTACTCATATCCACAGAAATTAAAAAACAAATCTGTGTTCCATATGGTTAAGAGGTCTCCATATCTAAGGATTTAACCTAGCTGTGGAACAATCTACCATTGCATTTCAGCTGAGGAGAAACAATACTATCATTGTAGCAGAAATAACACCTCCATCCTGCAACCCTGAAAATGTGCATTCCAAAGCTGGTGTTGCACTCCAAGAGATGGGGAGGAGAGCAAATGTAACAGTGGAAATGAGCACATTCATGAAGCTTCTGCTGATTTCTGTAGGAAAAGCTGGAATATCAGCCACAGTATTTCATGAATTTTCTCCTTCCAAAAGGACTCGTTTTGTTGTTGTTGAGTTTGGGTTGACTGGGTCATTTTGGGTTTGGGGGGGATTTTTCAGAAAGCAGTGTTCTCATGGTTGTTTCATATTCTGTTTTCTGGGAAATAATCCAATAAAAACATGCTGGATATCTGGTTTAAAACAGTGCACTCAGCCATTTGCAAACACAGATCATTGCTGAAAAAGTCCAGGTGCAAATATTATTAATGGCACAAACATCCATCAGAGTTCCTATTTCTCCAATGATTAGAGGCAGATCTTGAGTGTGGATGGTGGAGAGTTTTGTTCTCTGAATAAAAATACAGAGGTTTTTTCCTAAATAACTCAGAATGAAATGAAAAATAAAGAGATGAAGTGTTGAAATCTACAGAGCAGTAATTCTAGCTTTAATCACTGACTTGTGACTTACAATCACAGCAGTTATTGGGAACAAAGCCATATTTTTGGATTCAAATGTTTTCCAATCATGCTGTAGCTACATTGACCCCTGTAGAAAGGGATGTGTGAGCACATGGGAAAGAAGAGTCCCAATTCTTGAGACAGCTGCCTTATAAATCAGAATGACTTTTGAAGTGCTGTATGAACACACATAAAACGGACACTCGTGTGAAAACGAGGGCACATTCTTATCAGAGAGGAAACACTACCACAGAGAAAAAGACAAAAATCACAGGAAAAAAAACCACTACAACTTTTTACACTGGTCTAAGGCTTTAATTGAGGGGTTAGAGTAGATTTTAATTAACTTTTTGCCATAATCTTTTTTTGCTTTTGGTACATGTTTCTTTTCAAAGTTCTAAATAGGTAAAAAGGACCTAAAATAGCAGAGTATTCCCAGCCCATTTAAGAGCAGTTCCATCCACTTCTGAAAAATGAAGTGATTTGCAAAGTTAACAGAAAGGGCAACTAATGCTAAACACCTAAGAGCTCAGTGCCTCAGGGAACTGTCCATCTCTAATTGCTACCAAAACACATTTCTCCATGGGTAAGGGCATGAGAAACAGCAGCAATTCCCTTTCAGTTAAGTACTACATGACCAGCAAATAGCAATATTTTTTTCAAAATAGTTACATTTGATTAAAATGCACATCCGTACTACACTTTATATGGCTTAGATTGTAAAAAGAGTTGCTCAGAAATAAATCCTGTGGCTTGCATTTGTAGAATCTCTAAACAGGGAGAATCTCTAAAGCAGAATTAGATTATTTTTTTAAAGTAACTAAGAATCAGGTTTCAGAGACATTATGGGTAGACCCTAATGACAACAGTTGATGTCTTGAAGGGGCATCTAACTTAAGCCAGATATCTACAGTCAGGAGTGTGAAACACTGAACTTCTGAAAAGCCTGTTTGTCAGCTTTTTTTCAGGTGACCACATATTTTGAAAATCTGTCCCCAAATTACTGAAACTCCAGGTCCATTTAGAAACAAATGGAGCATGATTCTTAGGAAGCTAAGCAGGCTTTTCATTCCATTGTTAAACCAAGGTTTGAACCATTATTCATGCTCTTCCAATCCTGTGGGCATTCATGCACTATTTCTTTATGGGTCTGCTTCAACAGTACAACCATTTTGAAGTGCAAGCATTCTTTCAAATCTAAGCATTTATAATTTCATATAGGACTAAATAATTGAAAATATGCATTTAAACACAGTAAGTTTTCTTTTTAAACTCAAAAAACCTAAACATCTTTTTTAAAAGTGTTATTTAGTCCCTTTTACTAGAAGGTCAAGTGTGAATCTGAAACAATTCACTGATATAGACTAATTTTGAATCTACAACTGTGTTATAGCATACTTTGTTGATTAAATTGTAATAATAAATTACAGTGAACTATTATTTCCTGATACTGACAATCCCGAACACGAGTTTGCTGAAATCTTACTACACATTTACATTCACCTTCCACAGTTTAGTTTTTTAAAATGGATGACAGCTTGTGTTTCACATCATTCAAAGTGCAGGAGGGAAAGAAAGAAGAAAACACATGAATTGTTCTACCTGTGGAAAATTACTTTAAAAACACTGAAACCCTAAATGTGCAAATACTTCTGATACTCAGTTTGGTCTCTAGGAGGACAGTGAAGAGGCACCACACTTCCCCCAGTAAACTCACTATTTCACTAGGACTGTCAGCTTTCTGATCTCTAGGAAAGGTTGTTCCTGGCTATGTCGCTGCCATGAGGCTACACATCATTGTGTTAAGCTCCTTAATACAATTTCTGGCAACGGGACTCCAGGAGATCAATAGTGCTGCTTCCTAGGCTCTAAACTTGCTTTTAGTGATTTACTGGATCATCAATGGCCAATAAACCAAAATGCTGACGTGTCATCTCTTCCGCATGAGATTTGTCTCTATGTTTTCCTTTCACCCTGTTGAGGAAAAAGTTTTATGAATGGAAAACATGCATTGTAAGTAATTCAACCTGTCAATCCGAAAGCAGATAAGGAACAAAAAGGACACTCATTCCACATGAAATGTATGCCCCTTACATTAAGAACTCCAAACACTAACAGGCATGGGTGTAACTCAATACCCCACTGCCCATCCCACCAGTCCCACCTTCTGACTGGGTGGTGATCAAGGGCCATGTTATTCTGTGTATACAAGTATGAGAAAACCAAAATAATGAATAATACAAAAAATATCATCTTAGAATTTAGTCTCACTTTTGCATTTGTACCATAGCACAGGTATGCTTTTAAAAAGCAATAATGGGAATTGTGGAAAAAAGTCATTTCCTACCATTCCTGTTCTGTCTGCAATGCTATTCTGCAGAGGGGCAATGACAAGCAAGTCTGATGACACTTTACGTGACAGCACTTAAACCCAGTGAAGACTTCAGAACCCCTGTACAACCTGTTTATTCTTTACAAGTATTTATCCAATAACAGGTGACAAGATTTTAACCATGTGGTACTAACATATCCACTTCTTCTAATGAGGATGCACTTTGCTCTGACAAGGGGCAACTGTAAATCTTGTTTTGGTCCCTGTGGCAGCTGCCTGGCATTAATGATCTTTCAGCATGTCTTATTTTGATTATCACAAAATCATTTTGGAAAAGGTTTATATATAATAAAAAACAAACCAACAAACAGTCCTGGCAGGTAAATAATTATCCCTGCAGAAACATGAGTGGGTATAATGGAATCACTCTATGAACACAAGGTAGATGACATCTGTGTTTCTTGTATTTTTTTCCATAAGGCTGGAGTTTTGCTTGGATAAATGACACAGGGAGTGAGGAGAAACAGAATATCACTCTGAAAGACAATAAAAGTAACCCAAAATGTCCTGACTGTACCAACAGCTGCTGGAGGACTTCACTCAGAGAGGCTGAGATAATGTGTTATATCTTGGACAAGCTTGCACCAGTTTGCTTTGTGTCTGCCAAAAAAGCTTTTTCATTCCTACAACACATTTCTGCCTTGCCTTTCTGTCTTTGCAGGCTCTTCTGCAGAGACTGCAAGAAATAACGAATGCTCCCCCAAGTTTTCTGGAAATGGGGAAATAACTTATCCCTACTTATAGAATAAGTTAAACACTTTCCCTTAATCTTAAACAAAAACTAAGGATTGAATTTTTCCACAATGGTAAGCTCTGGCTTTATTCTGCTCCCTCTGGAGGAGTTTATTTTCATTTAATTTACACAAGGCTCAGTATAAATAAATACCTTTAAAATCAAGCCCCCTGATTAGGATAGACATGAAAAGAAATGTGGAAAATGGAAGTAATCTACGGAAGCAATACACGTGAATCAATAATGCCAACCAGTATTTATGGATCTCATTACCTCAACATGTGCTTTTTAGGATCATTTTAAATTACTATTAAAAATAGCCATAGGTACATTTAAAATTAATATTTTAGAGTTCAAATGGTCTGCATTTGCCAGTGCAGATATGCATTTGTTATATAGCTCTATTAACTAAAGGAACAAAAGGTATTGGGGAATATAATAGCGTTCTGCGGAAGAAGAGATTTCTACAGGAAAATGATTCAATTATTCTAAATCAATTATTACAGGAACAGCTACATAGCTCTACATCAATCTCCTCGTGTGCTTCTAATTCTTTTGTCTGCTACCTGTGGATATTTAATTGGAATGAATGTAGAAAAATACATCCCACTAGGAACAACAGTCAAATAGTTTGGATCATTTTTCTTGCTCTAACTTCTCTTTGTGAGACACACATGAGGGACAAGTCAAAGCCATCACTTTGTGCAAGCAGCAGCAGTCAGCAACAAGTTTTAAACACAGCTCCAGGCTCCTCTGTGTGGGACAGGTGGATTGGCCACAGACATCATCACTCTCTGGAAGAAACCTGCGCTAAGCATATCACCAGAGCTCTATGTCCAACAGATTTGACAGCCATTATTTGATCAAGAGTCTTCAAAAAAATAGCATAACCCTTTCCAAAAGGAAAGCAGACTGTTCAACCCTGTCAGCAAGAGAAGTGAGGGCATTTTTCTCTAGCAGAATAGATGCACACCATATGATTAAGAGGCATAAGGGACACCTCAGACACCAGAGTATTTCTGCCTCTGAAGCCAGCTTTGCAGGTTTCTGTCAGACTCACCAGCCACAGGGACATAACATTCAAATATGTCTTAATACAAAGTCTGTACTGAGAGAAACGAGATCCTACTGTAAGCATCTGCTAACAGACCACAAGAAGAAGAGCACAACAGTAAGCACTTCCTCTTTCTTTTATCAGAAGAGATTGTCTTCATGTCTCTCCCTGACCCTCCACTTCTCTGGAAGCATCAAAGAAGTTATGAAATTAATTACAGAGACAGCTGCTTCTTGGCTGAGAACACACCAAGGTCCTGCTCTACCTAACAGCCACATACAGCATGTGGGACAGAGAAAAGAAAAAGAAGGGAAAAAAGCTTCATAGAGCAACAACTCATCCACTTCCATTTTTCTAGAGAGATCAGATTTTATTCTTGTTGGTCCTTTTGTCAGTCTCAAGAGGCGAAAAAGAAGTCTTGATATATCTCAGGCAGGCCTCATGATGAAAAGGCTCTGTGAAATCCCTCTCAGATTTAGGGCGTTCCCAGAGGGCTGTGCAGCAGAAGTTACAAGTGTTTAAGAAAAGAAGCAGGGAAAGAAAGAGGGGGAAAAAAGACAAGGAAAAGGAAGCACTAAGGAGACAAAGGAGCAGTTGATACAAAGATGTTATTCATTTGCACGCTATGCTAGAAAATCTCAATCTTTCTCAGATGTCCAGAGGCAAGACCAAAAAAAAAAAAAGGAAAAAACATCAATATGCCTCAGTCAAGCTGTGTCAGTGCAAAAAAATATTAGAAATTACTAGTTGCCTCTAACAGAACATTTCTAGCTGTCTCATTTGCCTTCTAAAGGGGTAGCTGACACTTCAAAATTAGCATCACCAATGGAATCAACAGGGTTGCAATGAAAGAGACAGGTTTTGGATGGAGATCATGATAAAAGAACTGCCTGGCATTTCTGATACCAACAGAGTCTTGATATTTTCCAGTCTGTAGCCCCCAGTGCCCTGGTGAGCTTAACACTGAGCTGTTGCCACATGTTTGCTGGCACTGATGGCAAGATCCAGTACACACACTTTCAGCCTATTTATTTTAATTTATGCTACAACACATTCTCAGAAAAACAAATTTAACAACTTTATTTGCACCACACTGAAGGAATGCAAACTTCCATTAATCTAAAAATTACCATGCTGGTGTTCATATTAATGAAGTTATGAAATATTTCATTAGCACATCCTGGAGTATGAATAATTTCTCACAGAATTTCACTTGGCAGCCTCCTCCTCTCATGTGGCCCATCAAGACAGCGCATTATCTTTTAGCTTCTAGAAAAGGAGACTTGCAAAGGGGTGATTGAAATGCCAGAGCTGTTTATTCTAGAGGAGAGGGTGAAGGGGCTGTGTGACAATAACCTCCAAGTGTGCAAAGGACTGGTGAACTGAAGGGAACGTGCTGCTTCCCATGTGTTTTGTGTATGAAACAGTAAGGAAAAGGATTAGACATAAAGCAAAGATTTCTAAACACAAGGACAGAACAGCACATTGCTTCAGATGTTTATGTAGTCTCCATCACGGGTAATTTTTAAAGATAGCTTAGACAAACAACTGAAGCAGTGCACAGTTCAATAGGAGCCTCCATGGACTGCCTTGTTTCCTGAGTTCCCATCTTTTCATCAATATTCCTGTAGAACTCATACAAGTTTGTCAGATACAGCAAAAAGTAGCACTAATGGATTTAGACTGCTACTTGTGAAAATTAGAGCCACATTGGAAAAGTTCACAGAAAACAGTCTCCCATGGAAAAGACCCCATGACAAAAGAGACTCTCTTCCCTAAGTGAACTGAAAAAAGATTTTTAGAAGTGGAACACTGACTAAAAACCGCATGTTTTGTCTCCCTGCATTGTTGATGGGAAGGAAAGAGGGGCTGGGAGCAGGGGAGGGAAGGTGTTCCAAAGGTTTAATTTAGTTCTCATTATTCTTCTTTTAATCCTGTTAATAAAGTTTTCTTTATACCTTTCAAGTTTTGAGCCTGTTTTGCCCTTAAAGCGCTTCTTCCTAATCCTTACCTCAACTCATGAATATCCCAATAAAATATTTTCTTTCCCCCTCCTCTGTTTAACTACAGCAGAAGGGAATGAGTGAATGATTTCCATGAGTGTCAGCCCCCTGACAACTCCCCATACAGATCATACATCCATCACCAGCTTCTCCACTGCCTTATCCTGGCCTGATTCAGGCAGTGGACAAAAACCCATTAGTCCTTCACTCTACTGATTCCCAAAATATGGCACTGCACAGGAGGTGACAGCATGGTTCATTTTTCTTCAAAGTATCTGTTATTGCAGAGTTACAAAACTCTTAGGTATGTATGCATAGCCACACTCCTTATTTCCCTTTTGAATCAGTCTAGGATTGCATTCATTCTCCTAAAAACACTTAATTTAACAAGAGGTGGGGGGAGAAAAGTTTATATGCAAATTAAAACATTTCTAAGATGACTTTCTTCTCTTCTGCACAACAATGAGTGGAAAATCCAGTCAGTTTCAGCCTACATGTTTATCTGATCCTACCATCTTGTTTAATCTCTTTCTTTCTTATTGGAAAGAAAATCAAATTGGAGCATAAAGGCTAACCACGGATGTGCTCATGATCTCACAACCAAACTGTACAAATAATTAAAATTGACACCACATATCCCACCTGTTAGAAGCAGAAAACTGATCTTTGTACTCTTTGGAGTCTATAATAAAGCTAAATACCAGAAGCCAGCAGCATCCAACAGGACAGACAGGCATCATCCTGCCGTGTCCTTTCTTCTCTCCTCTGGCTATGAATTTTTAATGTGTAACCTCCATTTAATTATCACCTTTGTCTCCTCTGCATAAGGGAATGTCAAGAACAGCTTTTATTACTGTGACTTTACTTCCCTCTTGATAAGCTCTCAGCCAAAAGGCTAAACAACAATCTGAGTTTGACTTCCCTTCTTCACCCCAGACTAATAGTACTATAACTACAGCCAGGTCCAAACCTCTATTAAAATTAAATCTACCCCCGTGCCCAATAAGTGCCTCCAGCAGGACAAAATAAATCTAGGTAACTATGACTAATGACATCATGCTGCAAGAATATTGAAAATATCTGTCAGTCCACAAGAACAAGTGGTCTCCCTTTTGAACCCAATTCATATATAGCCTATAGCCACAAGGATTTTTTTGGCTCCCCTTCAAATCTACTTCAGCAGCAAAACAGACTACAATATTTCTGCACCCAGAAAAGCATTTCAAAATCTTCTAACCTTCAAACCACAATTCAGGTGTGTCTGACCTAACTCATTTTTTACAGCTTGACAAGTTTGAGATGCCCCATGCACTGAGCCCAACAAACACTCAGAGCTGCTGTGGCTGTGGCACCCATCCCTCCACCCTCACTGCTACCAGAAGCAGAATCCCCTTGTATGGGCAGAGGAGAATCCTGACCACAGCCACACTGCTCTCACTGATTGCTGGCTAAGAGTCAGGAATATCTCAGCTGCACAGGGAAACTGCTACAAGGGGGAGGAAAAATACTGAGCTTTCTAACATCACCCAACAGCTCTTGAATCACATGAAATCTTTTCCACTGCTGCAAAGGAGTTGATGTGAAATAGCTCAAACATCTCCTGTAATTGCAAAGTTTATTCTAACTAGAAAATTCACTATAAAGCCACTCGTGACTTATAGGATATTTTATGCCATGGCATTGCAATAATTTTTATTATAGTGCTCATATAAATATATATGGAGAAAAAGTTCAGCTCATTTTTTCACATTTAAAATGTGCCTTACTAGTAAGTTTCCACCCCAAGATATGGAATGGGTTTTTTTCCTGGAAAACATGAGGTTAATCCAGCTCCAGAACAGAACACAAAAGAAGAGGATAAAACAGAAGAGGAAAACAGCCCTCTGTGACATGCAACTGCATGATGTGACTAAGTGAGATCTGGGTTACTTAAAACAGCACAACACTGCCACTTTGACACATCCACAAATCATGAGCTAGATCCCTAGGAACTCCAAACACGGCTTAAGTACCATGAATTTTACAAAATTAAAATAGTGTGGATTTCCTGTTATTTCCCTATGTGTACTTAAGCCATCAGGATCACATTTCAAGCTACATTTCCCTTATGGCACTCTTAGCTAAAAAAAGATTTCTCCTTTATTTTATTTTCACACAGAAAGTGAGATGTTTCTGCCCTCACTCTGAGGGCTGGGACCATGGCACAGATGTGTTTGAGAAGTGGAGGCTTGGGACAAGACACCTCTGCTTAGGCTTGGACCATGTGACTCACCTCTGCTTTTTGCAAAAAACCCAAAATAATGAATGAAACAAGACCTGAGTGTTGAGGGAGTAAATCCTTACAAAAATAATCAAGCTTTTTGTTCCGCTGCCGGTCATTGTGTTCAAGCATAAGTTTTAATTGTGTGAAATTACTGCAGTATTATGGGTAGAACTGGTGAAACTAACAACTAGGGCAGAGATACCAACAGAGGTTTTGTAGAGTCCCCAGATGACTGGTACCAGCTAAGCCCTACAAAACTCACTCTCTCTCGTATCATAATAGGTTTCCTGAGAAAGATGTTACACAGCTCCCCACAGGATCCAATGTGTGCATCTGCTCTGCTGATACTTCTTTGTTCCACTCACACACAAGTAGTTAAATGGCAAAGAAGAGGTTAAGAAACAGCATAACTAAACTCCCCAAACTTATTTCCATGAAACTCAATTTTTCTTATTTAGAAAGAAAATAAACTCTTAATCAAAATCAGCATGCCTGTGCTTTTAATTACATCCCCTAACTGTGAGAAGAGCAATTTAGCATCATGCAATACAATATTAGACCGACCTTCAGAACCAAAATTATATTAAAATGTTATCAATTTTTAAAGACTAATTAAAGAGCACCAAGAAGGTGCTCCTTGGTGTGTAAACACATCTTCTTGCCTCTCAAAGCAGGCTAGTGGTTCCCAAGGTGCACGGACTTCATCCCCTCACTCACCTTTGCATCTCTGTATTTGTCCCCTGCCCTTTCCACAGCTCTGCCTGCTCCACTCCCACTGATGGGCTCCAGTCAGAGCTCCAGGAGGTTCTTTTGCTCCCCATCCCAGCTGCTCACAGCCTTTAAACCCACACAGTCAGCCCTTCTCCTGTGCCAGGGCAGCAGACACAGAATATACACAGAAAATCACCTGTGAGGCGCCAGACCCCATGTATTCCTGTCACTTTTATCAATACATGTCACAGTACAAAGCTGATGGGAATTGAACTCTGCTGGTTCCTTAGGGACAGGGAACTGTCACGTAGGACAATGGACTTTGGGATACCGAGGGGTCACGAGCATGGGACAGAGTGCCTTATTGCCACAAAGGAAGGAAGTGGTACTGTATCTTTACTGTAGGGGAAAATCCAATGCATAAGAACTAAATCCAAGGACATACACATTTCATGTACCTAAATCCAAGAACCTACACATTTCATGTACCAAAAGCTCATCAGTGACTCAAAGTTGTACAAGAAGCAGCCTGAATCAGAATTAGTGCTGATACTTGCATCAGGAGCTCCAACCCCCTTCTGAATCTGTTTCCAACATCTCCCATATAATGACATCAGCTGTGTGGGACGTCACACTTTTCTCAACATCTTGAAGCCTCATTACTATAATGAAATTATCAAGAAATGACATGTCAGAGAGTGCCTTCTTCATCAGCAAAGTGCTGATTAGAATTTTTTATTGATTAAACACTTGCAGTTGCCTACTGTACTCCAATCCAGCCTTCAGAGATGATTCTTGGTTAAATCAGACATATTCTATATGCTTCCAAAAGACAACCAGATATAATGTACTCCCTGACAGCTCCAAAGAAACAAATGCAGTCACTCAGTAATGGCTAGGACAGACAGGTAGTTAAATTCCTCCAGGGCAGTTCCACCCCCTGAAGTCATTATCACATATGGACATTCATGTTACATTGAGTGCCTGGTGTTTTCATATTCTGTGGGAACTTTATTTAACTGACAACCACAAAAATAAACTAGATCCCCACCAACCTGGATACCTGGCTTTGAATCTTTGAATTTTGTCTTTCCTTTTCCCAGACCTGTTACAAGAAACTCTGAATGAGATATCAACAGGCATGATGAGAGAGCACAGCTCACAGAAAGGACCTCTTGAAGAGGTAATGGCCTTTCTGCTCTGTCAGACCACACCAAATTAAACCCACCATCCCTTCAAAGCTGTACACCAAGGAACAGGCACCTTGCAACTCCAGCAGATGGGCCAGGACTGCACACAGCCAAGAGACATTGTTATGTGCATTAGATGTTTGTTGAGGGCAAGGTTCCAAACCTAATTCATTATCCTCAAGATAATGAATTAGCTATCAAGGATGCTCTGTCCATATGCAAAAGATATGATGTAGGCCTGTAACAGCTTAGCTTTTAAAATCCAAACCTCACAGCACCTATGAAAAGCAAAGGAGAGGCTAAATCCGTTATGGCAGCAAAGCCCTGTGAAGACACACTTCTAATAACAACCTGATTCCCCTTAAGCTGCCAGAAGCCAGGTGTATTTGAGGGACACAGAAAAAGTTCCAAAGCCAGATCCACTTAGTCCAGAGAACAGTAACATAGAAACATTCAGGGAATAAATTCAGCATCACCTGAAGAAATAAACAAGGTGGGGGGTTTTGTTGTTTGTTTTTTCTCTGAAGAGATTTATTTTCACTTTATCTGAGTAGAACTGAGCAAAATATCCTTTCCTTTCATCAGTTGTTTCAGTCCATTTGCACAAGACATTCTAAAGCAGACAGATATACTAAAATGAGAGGAGTCCAGATCAAAGAAAATACAATTTTCCCATTTACTTATTGGAAGTTAGGGTCACACACTGATGGCCTGATTTTGCACCCAGACTATACCAACTGCTTTAACCCACGTAAATTGCTCCACAAACCAAGGAAGTTGGACATTTCCCCATTTCTCATCATTTTTTCCCCCTCTCTCTTTAAGGAAGACTTCAGGTGTTTCTTTTCATCCTCCTTGACTTTCCATTTGTTTAATTCCTCTAATTCCTTCACTTGGATTATGGTAACTGTACTGTGTTAGGAGAGCCCAAGTACAAGACTCATAAGACCATTCCTCTTGTATGGACTTGATGTCTGCATACCTGAATACTCTCCAGCTACTGAATTGTTAAAAGGATCTGTGACAGTAGGTCCTGTGTGTACCTGGAACCATTAGGAAAAAAACCCCAATATATTATTTATGAACCAAGCATCCATGTTTTTCCTCAGAATTATCAGGATTCTTCTAATGGAAGTGCTGAGGTTGACTAAATTAGCACAACTTATCAAATGGCAATGTTACAAATGTGAAAGCTTTCCCAGCACTATATTTAGGCTCAACAAGAATCAGACTGCGATTAGCCAAAGTCCCCAAACCTCATCACAGTGGAAATATTGATAGTACCCCATTCCAGATGTTATTAATGTTTTCTGCTGCCTGTCAAGCCAAAGCTGTTCTCTGCAGAGGCTCAAGCAGCTGACATGATATGGCTGCAGATATTCCAAAGCATCTGTTGTTTTAAAAAAAAGTAACTTTGTGAAAACTAGAGATGTTTTTCACCTCACTATTAAACAACTCCTGGCTATAGAGTCCACTGCGTGTTCTGTGGTCAGTGACTGGTTATGCTGCATGGGAAATTAATCCAAAAAATAATTACAGGATTTGCACCAAGTAAAACAAGTTTCAGATAGTCACAAATCCACCCGTCCAGTCTATTCCATTCTTAGATACAATAGCAAAAGGGATGGCCAAGGAACCAGAAAAGACATTTGCTGAACCTTTGGAACTCCCAAATCACAGAAAAGGAGACCCAAGGCAGCTTTCTTTAGTGCATGATCACCCACTGGAATCTGTTCTCAGACTCACTGCTCCTCTCTACAAAATACCTTGTAGCTTTCAACTGGCAGGGCTGAAATCCCTTGTTTGGACTCAACATGCAAGACTGACCTGCTCAGCATGATCTCCAACGTCTCCAAAGCCTTTGGCTTGCCCTGAACACTTCAGGAGCAGACTTTCCAGCCAGGATCTGCAGTCTGACAGAAACTCTGTTCAGACTGTCCTGCCTTCCCCATATCGCTAGATGGGGAGGAAATCACAGAACAGCCCACGTATGGAAGAGATTACTTGCATTATTAAAAAAAAAGAGAGAGGACAGCAGAGTTGCATCTTTGGCTGGTAGAAATTAATGTTATTCCATTAACTCGGTATTTTACCCTCTAGGAGATCTATAACTCTAAAAACTTTCACCAAATAATACCACACCACAGACAGTGATGTTGTTCACAGATGCCTGTCACTGTCTTTTAATAAGAAGGGAGTAAAAAACAGAAGAGCTGGCAACACTGAGGGACTGAATCTGAAGGAGACTGAATGGTTTGTTTGTTTTTTTTAAACAATGAAAAATACTGAGCTCTAACTTCAAAAAAATCTTTTTATTCATAAAAGTTGGAGGATGGGATGTGGGCTGAATTTTATCCCTATCCTAGCACTATATGGGATAGTGGTACTTGCCTGGGTGCTTTCAGATGTGTGATTTAAGAATCCAGGTTAGGCACCCTGCTTCACTGTGCACTCAAGTGGGAAAGGCAGGTGCTCCTGCAGACCAAGTCAGAACAGCTGAATTATTATCTCTGAAGAGACAGGGGTTCTGGAGACTTCCTTTGCTTTGTCCAGCATTCTGAGAGCACAACTTCCATGTGTAAGGAGCAAACAACACCCATCCTCTACCTCTTATTCCAAGACTCCTGAAGAAAGAAAAGCAACTGACAGGCTGCACCAAGCACTCTGCCACTTTCAAGCACCCTAAGGAGCTCACAAGGGGCACCAATACTGGGATATTGGAAAGTAACTTACTGCAGTCAGCAAAGGCTTAAATACTTCTACCTATCTCTACTGCAGCTTTTGCCAAGCCTCATCGGCTAGGATATTTGCCTTTTGAAGATGTGCTTTGATATCAATAGCAGAGAGATAAAACACAAAATGTTATCACCAATCACTATTACTTATTTCTTATAGGCAGTAATTTGAGAAAAGCTGATAACGTGCAATTTTTAGGCTTTAATACAGAATTGCAGCTCAAGCTGAGTTTAATTCATGAAAGATAACAGGGCCCAGGAAGGAAGAACTTAGACCACAAGTCATTGTCTACAACAGGTGGAAGAAAAGGTATCAAGATACCTTCTCACCTCAGGCAGAACAGACAGGCAGATTTCCTCACCACTTTGGCAGAGCACAGTGGAAGAACAGAGGCCTAAAATGAATTTGAGTTTCTTTGTTAGGTTAAAAGTACAAAAATTCACAAACACAGAATTTTAACTTTGATGGTAAAACAGAGTTTGGCTAAAAGTCTCCCAAGAATTAAGACTGCTGGCCATCCATCTATAACCGATTTTAGGCTTAGTACACTCTTCCCAATCCTTTCGGTCACATTGGTCAGGCAGTACATGTTTGAGCACGACATTTTCTTCTCAATGAAGCAATGAAGACACAGCAGAATTCATGTTGGACATCAGCCAGAGAAATTAGCAGGGTGAGGTACTAGTGTTTTGTGATGTGAAGACAAGAGGTGTCTTATTTCTCTCTAAGACTATTGCATATCAGTCTAAAAACTTACAGAATTAGGGCTTAGCAGTAGAGCAACCCAAATGAAACACATGATGCAGCTGGTTTTGTGATTTCACTTCTTGGCCAGAAGCTTTTTTTGCAAAATCAGCCATTTCTTGGTAATTAAAAATCTTCAGCCAGTCACAGCAATATGTTAGATAATCCAGGTGCTTGACATTCCTACAGGACTTCTTCTAAACCTTAGCAAAATACAATAAACACTTTTTTTTTTCTACCAGAACCCACTGCAGATCTGTCTTCCAAAAGGAACTTACTAGAGCTTAAGTTTGTCAGCAGCTGCATATTAAAAAATGCCTGTGCTAGAGGCAAAATGTTTTCCATTTCTTATTCCCATCTGCACTGAAAGTGTAGGCTCTGGCAGTGGAGTAGAAATCAGTGATTGGATGTGTCTTTGTGGCTAGACCACGGGAATGCACAAGCTGTTCTGACAAGTTCCATGCTAAAAGAAGGATTTAGCTTATATATATTAGATATTTTATTTCCAGATGGAGGTGACAGGTAGTAAGCTGCCCTCTCTTTCCAATGCTTTTCTGATTTAAGCTTTTTGTGTGAAGGAACCAATGTATGTGCTGCACATATTCCCTGTGTTGGTCCATGTCAGGCAGAAAGATAAGCTGTGAACCAAAATGAGTTTTCTTTCAAAATAAAGAAACATTTCCTGAGAACCTGCAGGTTCCATGGTCCTGTCTATGCCTCTTTTTCTCATTCTTTCTAGCCCACTCCCCCTCTTTTTTTTCCTCCCATCCTGTTTGCCTTTGTGTTGGCATGAACAGGTTTAAGAAGGAAGAGCTCACTTGCATCCTGACAGCAAACAAGCCATAATCAGACACTGTTACAATAGCAACAGAAATCCTCTGAAGCCAAAATTAGTTCAGCTCAGTGACCCAGAGCACACTCCCCACAGGCAGGAGTGACTGATGGTCTGTGGCAGCTGCAGCACTCAGGCAGGCAGCACACCTGGGCTGGAATGAGCCCACGCGCTCCCACGAGAAGAGAAGGTTACCAAAAGGGTCCCCATGCTCACTCCGGTGACACCAACCCTGGTCTTGCACCCTTCCCACCCACATCCTCAGTTTGCTCCCAAAAGTACTTCTGCCAAAACACTCCTGAGTACATACATGCTGCACTTCTCCCTGTCACAAATTGGGCTTCAAAAATTAAACAGATTCAATTCTACTTCAAGAATTAAAACCCTTCCAATGGGGTTCTCTCATTTTTGTTTGTCTTTATAGTACCATGCACACTTCTGAGTTGTCTGCAATGTAATAAGGGGAAATGAATGCTAAATAATTTTATAATGTAATATTTTACTAATTTTGCTTACCTTCCAGAGCTGAACTGTTGGGGCTTTGTGTTTCGTATTGTATTTGATGACTTCCCTAACACCAAAAGCACTCAAAGGAATGCAACTCAGGGCTGTTTCAGGTGTTATTTATGTCACCAGCTATTGAAAGGAAATCAGAGGTGCATGAGGCCCTGAACTCAGGTCTTGCAAGGTAAGAAATTTTCAGTTCTCTCTTAAACAACAATAACCTCAGAGGACTTAGAACTTTTTTTGTTCAAGTCAGTGGGAGTTGCAACACTGAATTTTCTGAGAACATAAAGTCCTAGGAAGTAGTTAATTAACATCTCTCCGGGAAATCTGAAAATTTCCACTCTCATGAATTTTAACAGAAGTTTGTTGAACGATTCTCAGATTTCATGTCTGCATATCCCGTCTTTGGCAAAATTAGATCTACACTACCATTGCTTTTCTTTTTTGGCCAGACATTTGTCTTTGTAAGCCTGGGAGAACTGTGTTTAGGAGTAAATATTGTGAGACTAGCAAATTCTCTGAAGAGAAAGCTTCATTGAATAACTAGAAACAGAATTTTGTACTGTAGCTTTGTTTTCATAAATTAAGAATCAAGGTTTGGAAACCTGAAGCAGAAGTGTTTGAACTTGAATTTTCCCACCTCTTTTTCAGTCCCAGGCAATACCCTTGCTTGGTTTATGTTTTCCTTGGGTAAAACACTTGCCCCACGGAACTCAGTGGGAGCACTGCCATTTATTTCAGCAAGGCCAGCACTTCCTTTCCAGGCTCTTGGAAGCTTCGGTGGGGTACGTGCAAGCTTGCCTCAAACAACAATTATCTGTGCTTCTCTCTTTCTGTAAATCATTGTGGCTTCCCAGCAGTACTGAAACTGCAAATGTTTCTGCTTTGTGTCTCTCTTTAAGCTGCAATAATTAATTACCAAGTGATACAGTGTTGCAGCAAACTCTCCTGAACTTCTGATGAAATAGAAGATATGCCCTTAAACAGCACTAAACAAACCATTGAGTCCTTCCAACAGCCGCATCAACTTGAAAACAGCCTTTTTCCCAGACCACATGAAAAATAGAGAAGATTTCTTCCCACCCATGGTCAACTGCTGTCTTTCATAGCAGCAAAGGTTTTTGAAATGGAGCACCTGGGTGAGAGGCTCCAAGGCCACAGAGCACAAGCAGCCACACCAGAGACTTTGGGAGGGAGGCTCCACACACACAAACCCATGGAACCAGCCTCCACTTCCAGGGAACTAAAAGTCTGTTTTGCTGATCAAACCCAGAAAACAGAAAAGCTTGAGACTGAAATGGATTAAAGTTGTGACAATGTCTGGTTCAGCACAGCTAAGGAGGCACAAAGCTGATGATGTTACAATCTACCGCAAAGGTGACTGACTGTGGAAGATGTTTGCTCTATCCAAGTGTCCAAAGCATCAGGATAGTTGTGTCACATCCCACTTATTTAGGTAGCAGGAAAAAAAAAACAACCTACAATTGCTGTTGTTGAGCTCTGCTATCTACTGTGTCATCATCCAAATATCAGAAGTCATCCTTCAATTCAGTCACCCCAAAATCAGGGTAAACATTGAGCTTCCAATTTTGTCTCATCCTCAGCCACAGTGACCATCTATTCTCACTTCCAAATCACAGTATTTTTGTAGCAAGGGATTTGTCCCCACTGAAAAGGGGAATATACAACCCCTTATTTTTACAAGCAATTATTTTTACAACCTTATCCCATGGCATTTTCATAGGGTGCAATTAACAATTCAGCATTATTTAAAAAAAGGCATTGAAATAAAACAGTCTTATTTTGCAACTTCTCTGTCTCTTCACACTGGTCATCAGGCCTGATGCTTCAGTCATAAAACTTACAGTTTGGGATGATCTCTGAACTGTCAGGTTCAGTTTAGTTCCTGCTTCTTCAGTAGGTACAGAAGATGCAAGAGGATGTTGTTAACACTCTTCAAAACTTCTCCTCTACAAGCTAGAGCTTACTGAATCCAAGGAGACTATAGCAGGTGTACAAAATACAATTTGTGCTTTACATCTAACTCCATGGAGAAAGTTTGTGTCTTAGGTAAAATGATCCTATGCTATGGTGAGATTGGTGGGAATTTTGCCTCAAATATTTACTTCCTGAAATTTTATTTCTACTCCAAAAAAGTAGCTTTCATAAAACATCTTCTTCTGTACCACAGGCACTTCTACCACCCAGGCAAAGGCTGCAGAAGATATCCAGATTCTCTCCCCCATCCACACATTTTCTGGGAGTTTCTAGTTCTTACATCTATATTATATTATGAAGAAAAAAAGGTGAGATGCTCACAAGCTCAAATTCTGAAATACAGTCTTTGAAATACTCTAGAAGAATTATCATTTTAGTGTTGACATATTCCAAAGCCCTCATTTCCAAATATCATTTAAATTCCAAGCACCAGTAGTGGCTGTGGGAGAAGTCCTTTAGTATTGGAAAGCAGTCATTTTTTCTGAAAAGCCATGTGGACACATCCATATGATCCATGCATGTGTGATGTGAATAGGTTTGAAGCAGCATACACTGAAGTATCACAGAATAAAATATTCCCTAGCACTGACTGTAAATATCATATAACAGCTTTTCAAAATCTGTCTGGACAAAACACTGGAGAATTAACTGCGCAAAACAATCCTGCTTTGGCACATGTGTTCAGATGATCCTGCATAGTCCCTTTCCATCTGTAATTTTTAGGATTTTGCAACTGTTTAGGGATTCTGAATTCATAAATTCCTTGGCCAAATTGGCAACAGGCTGCAACAATTTCCCACCCTTAAATCAACTGCAGACCACAGACTCCTCTGGGGAAAGCACAGGGGAAATTGTGTGCCTGAGAACTAAAGCTCTAAGAGGATAAGGTGAAGAGCCCAGGTCTTCAGATACCTCCCACACCCCTCCAGTGATGTCAGCACAGCAATGTGGGGTGTGACAGCACAGTTTGGGTTCAGCATGTCAGTCAGTGCTCCAACACAAATGTTTTGACTCTCCAAGAACAAAAGCATTTTACAAAGAAGGGAAGTGGTGTTTCTGTAATATAAACTCAGACACAGCTATTGTGCTGCACTGATACATTAATTGACCATTATTAATGAAATACTTATCTAACATCACTGAAGGATTCGATTTGTTTTGACAGCTTTTGTGCCAATAAAAGCTGGGCTTCCAGAGGTACAAAGGAAATTAAGACATTCAACAGAAGTCATTACAGAATTATGATCATCCTAAAGGTTAACTCTTCGCTGTGTAGACTTCTGCTCATCTTACCAAAGGCGCATTAGAAAGGGAAATTCAGCCCCTTTATGCAGAAGGTTTTCCCCAGCCCTAATGCCCAGGAGGGTTAGTTTAACATTGCTTACAGGTTACAGGAGATTGTTAGACTCCTTATCTGTCCCATTCCCTCTCCACGATCTCCTCACAACAGGCCCCCCTTAGCACATGCTGCATGTCAGGGACAAAGAGCACTTCTGCAGGGTCCACACTTGCAGCAGGCTCTCCCCAAATCCCCTGCTTGGGGCTCTGTGCCTAACTCCACTAACATTAATATTCCTTTATGAGCAGGAATTTCACCCCCAAGTATCTTACTCAATCTCCTCAGGCTTTCACTAGTTTAGGGTCTAGAGCATGTCATCAATTATATTGGAGCAAGTGAGCACGAAGCACAACAACCTTCTAGTTCTCTTTGCATTTGCTTGCACAATGGCCTCTGGAACCAGGCTAAGCAAAGCCTGTTCCAGGTTTTAGAGGGCCTTTGAACTAGGAAGGGGAAGAACTATCAGTTTCATTAATCACCAGCAGCAAGTTCAGTTCATTTTGGATTAAACGCATTTCACACATTCCCTCTTCAATCTAGCTACATAATAAAAAATGTAAAAATTATAGAGCCTGAGAGATCAAATCAGTCCAAAACACAGTAGATGCCCACAGAAAAATACAGAAAAAGGGAAAACATGCATTGAAATATCCCCTAACACTCACAGAAATTTGTGCACTAAGGATTCTCCAGTCTGAGGCACTTCCTTTGCATTTGGTTTTTCTTGAGAGGATTTCTTTCATGAATGACATGAGTTTCCTTTTTAAGCCATATAAGTTTTTTTTCATAGTCACTTAATCTTTCAGTAGGGAAGGCCACAGTTTAACATCACATTATAGGAATAACTCACACTGTTGGCTTTGAACTTCTCACTTCAGTTATATAAGTTCCTGTTAGTATCAGCTACTCAGTTTAAGTAACAGCACAGAAACTGATCTATTCAGGCACACTGAAGTTATAGAAAAGTGATTTCTGTTCCTTAGTTAAAGAAGAAAAACCAAACCACACATACAAACTGGGTGCCTACATAACATCAAACAGGCAGGAGGCACTTGTGATACGGAAAATCATTGTATGGAAATAAAATTAAATGATATCATACAGTACAGTTAATGTCCTTGGCACATGGATGTAGGCAGTAAAACAGAGAGGAACGGATGCAGACAAGTTGTTTCCTTTCCCTACTAGATTTTGATGCCGTAAAATAAAATTAAAGGTACTTTGCCATTGCTATAAATACCAAGGAGTGAAACAAACAATAAGATTAGCATAAGAATCATCTTTAGAATGAATGCATCACTTAAACACATCTGTAGTATTCTGTATGTCAAACATTATGAGGGAACAGAATTTGAATCAAACTTAAATCCATCAAAACGATTTTAAAAAAAACCTGTCTCAAGAGAGCCCACAGTTTGTTGCTTAAAACAGTAACATAAAGGTATCCTACATATTTATCCATCAGATCTTAGTGTTTTTCCTGGAACTTAAATAAAAAAGCCTGAGGCAGTGAACAAAGTTAGAACATAACCAGAAAAACGTGTAAAAGCAGGAGTTCTTCGTTAGCCCACCACACAGTGCAGCCCACCTCATAAATTATAGCTGCATAATACTTTTGTATATGATGATATGGGTTATTGGTCATGGGGTATTAACACAATGATGCCTGCAAATGGGAATTTTACGATCTCTTAAAATGCACTTGTCACTTCACTTGGTCCAATTCATTGTTCCTTGCTGTTATGGATAATTATGGGTGCTGACTTATATTAGGCAAAATTACAATTGATGTGAGAAGGGATTTTGATCAAAATGAGTCTGTTCTGTTGTTCTGTTTTACTTCGTACAAATTGATACTAGAGTTATTTAAAAGGAAAAGGCAGCCCAAACAAACAAACCCAAAAACTAAACACATGCTCCCATTTCTGGTCCCAAAGAATTCACAACAGTAGCAATGTTTTTAGTCACTGTCAATGAGTTTTGGGTTGAGCCTTCATACCTGCACCTTCTACTGAGCAATGCTAACAGACACAAGTGAAGGAGCCAATCTTTTATTCAAGGATGTTCTCCTGAAATCTGAGGTCCCTACTTACTTTAGATATCTACTGGTATGAACTCATTACACAAATACTGTGAGATTGCAGTAGCCTGCACCAGATTGAGTTTGAGCCCAGGTGTTCTAATACTTCCTGTTCAGAGTGAAAAACACTGCTTGGTCCTAATCTGCCATTAGCTTTGCCTTTGGAGTTGAGAGCACGTGTCCCCCACCATCCCACCCCCTTTGTAACCCAAGCACCGTTTGTTGGAGGCAACACGTGCACTGCACGTGGCTCAAGTTGCTAGCCAGCAGGAGGGATGAATGTATTTACTTACATTCCCTCAAAAGTTATCTTCTAGAATCTGTTTTTCATGTGGCTTGGTAGTCTTCCAAGTGCAAAGGATTAAATCACCAGGAAGCGCTATCTTCCCATTTTCAATTCCCTTTTAAAATGTATGTTTTTTGTGATGCCTTCAGATATCAGTAGTGATGCTTGGCAACATTACATATTGCTGTTTAATTGCCTTAAAAACTATTTCCCTGGTAGTATCATTAATAATACCAAGTCTAAATTGGATTAAGCACTACACTGCTATAAAGTTAATTCACTGTGATACTAATGAAATGTCATGTGAGGCTTCCTGTAAATCCAGCTAAACAGTCACTGCCAAGGGTCGTTAAATCAATGGCACATTCAGCTATTCTGCTTAGAAAGTATTGTTTTAATTGCTAGCAGGTGATTTTCATTAATGCAAGCATCTTCCATTTTACTGACTTTTAGGTCTGATGGCAACAGAGCCTTTTGTAGTTCAATAACGACAATACTTTTCCATTTCTAGGAAAGGAATGAAGCTCACTTGAGAAAGTGGTTTAACAGGAATGGCATAATTTCAATCAGAATATTCCACTGCATATTTATAAATCACCCAAGTAAAAGACCTGCTCCGATGCTCAAGCAGGTCAGCAGGTTTTGGTATGAACATCATCTGAAGCAATGTGAAATGTTACAGATCTGCAGCTCCCACAGGGGATTTCCCATTGGGCAGCCAAGTTTGAAAACTCTCAGCATCAGCTTACTCAGGTAGAAAACAGCAATAACACTTCCCTGCTTTTGTGAAATATTTCTAATTCACTGGGGGAAGGAGTGCAACTAACACTGGAAGTGCTGGGCTCAAACGGTGCTAAAAATGTTCGCTAAGTGGTTAAAAGTATTCCATGATCTTGACCTGCATATCACATTGCTTTAGGTTTATTTTTCATATTCTGAAAGGGGATTGTCTTTAAATTTAGTTTTGCCCCTTATTCCCATTGGGTTCTTGCTGCCTTCTCTCTTATTTTTCCAAAATTATAAACATGTGAAAAACAGCCCTTCCAGAGTATCCTTTGCCTCTGAGCTTTGTTCATAGCAACAATTCAGAATCTGAAGATCTTGGCTCCAGTCTTAAACAGACTCTCAAATTGCAAACAAATGGGGCAGGGGTGAGAAGGAAAACTGTTTACTTAAACAGAGAGAAAAGGTAAACAGGAATCCCCAGAGGACCTCAAGACACACCCACACGCCAGCTGTTACACTTTTCAGATATATAAGGTAAGAGATGATACAGGCCAATTTACTGTGGAGAAGACAAGTCGGGCAAGGTAGGTTTAAAGACAAAGGTGAAGTGGTTTCTCCTATCTAGAAGACTGCTGAACGTTACACAATTCCTACTACTAAAGCTACCTCTCAGCAGCTTCTAATTACCTTAATAGCAGGCACAAGAGGATGCAGCTGAAGGGCTTCTCGACAGAGCAACCTTGCATCTGTCCCAAAAATATTGCGCTAAATTATCTAAGATAATTTAGCATTGGCTGCTCCAGAAGCTGGTGAGACTCTTGTAGCCTTCAGTTCCAGGAGCCTCTTTTAAATGTTCAGGAATGGAACACTTCCCAGAATCTCAGCATTGCTTACTCCTCTGCTAGTTAGAACTTCTGGAGCAGACTCTCTCTCTCTCTGCACAGTACTTTGGACAAGGCAAGACAGCTCTTGGAACAGAACCATGCTGTGCTCTTCAGCATCTGCACAAACTTGGGCAGGTCTGAGGTTTATAGAGCCCATCTTTCCTACCACCCATAACAGTAACAGCCAAAGCTTGGTGTGGTACAAGGAAAATAGTTGCCGCACACAAAAATCTCAGACTTCTGATCTGTGTTCAGCCACATATACCATCAGATCTAAGGGAAACAATAAATAATGGAGTGTAGAATTTAAGAATGTACCCATCACCACTTACATATTTTGATCCATATGTTCTGTATTTTTTGGTTCTACATTAGATAAAAGGATGTAGTTCAGTCTGAGTATCTTATGAGAATTGGTGGAAGAAAGCAGGATTTGACCCCATTTCAGTGATATTACACAATCAACATCTCTAAAGCGGAGGCCAACAGGGCAGAAGTCTTACTACCACTAAACTTCAGTTGTAAATTCTCCTTTCTTCTTAACAGCTCTTCTGTATAATAATTTTCATCCAACTCAAGGCAAGAATAGAACCTCATTTCAAAGAAACTCGATTCAGGGTCACTTTCAGTAATGACATCACTTTAAATCTTGCTAATCTGACACATAAAACCATTGCTAAAAATCTTCCCTTTGTCTCCAAGATATTCTTCAGCAATACTTACTCTACTTGGCAGCATTCTTTCTCCTCTCTATGACCCTGCCTGCCCAAAGTACAGGTAATGCAAACAAGCTGTAAATCAGAAAGATTTACCAGTCAGATCTCATTCCACCTCTCTCTGGTTTGTAGCTAGATTTCCCAGTGGGAGGTCAGAGCCCTTGGGCAATTCGTAGGAGCAGGTAAAACATCCCTGAACCACCTGTGGAGAATTTGCAATTAAGAACCAATATCTTCACCAGTGAAAATCTAACTCTTCTGTTAAACAACAGGACACAGATCTTGCTTCCAAGCCTCACATCCACTTGTCAGCTTTCAGGGATATTTTAATTTTGCACAAAATACTTGATTTTTAATATTTTTTGGCATTTCCCTACAAGAATGCAGATTAGCTCATAACACCATAGTCTGAAATCCTCTCATACTTTTTTTTTATAATAGAAGTCCTTCTGTTTAAACATCTGCCCTCTGATGTTTTAAATCAACTGATGAAGGTCACAGGTTTCCTATAGCTGAAGTCCAGTTTGTGTCAAGCACAGCAAAAGTGTCTCAGGGACTGCTGTGGCTGTTGTTACAATTATTGCGAGCTCTCTGCTGGCCTCTGGATGTTTAGCTTGTCTCCTGAGAAGTCAGCATAGCCTCTTGTTATAAAGAGGGCAAACTGAATAACAAGGAAGTCAAGGACACTGAAAAGGAGACTGAAAACAAGTTGCTTGGCACTGATTTTGACACCAATAGTCCTGGAAGCAGAGGGTGGCCGTAGTGCAAATGTAACATCTTTGCCTTAGCTTTCACTTTATGAAGCTGTTAGGTTTAGCTCATACTTATAATAGACTATGCAAAAGCTGAGTCACTTTACTGATTTATATACACATATACATGTTTGCTCACACTAGTAAAGCTAATTTGTAAGAATCTAAGCATTCGATTTCAGCACAGTGCTTCAATCTAAAAGTGCAGATGAGCTGAGTTTCCTTTTGACAGAACCTATATAACGGAAGTGATATTCCTATTCTCTCCTTCTTTTCACGATGTACACTTAGATCAGACTTAAAAAGCAGTTAGAGCTTTCAGAATGAACACACCTACTTGTGTCCTGTGTTGCCTCTTCTTCATTTCTCTGTAGTAGTTATTCTTTTATCATGAATAGCTTATCAAACGTCAACTCCATGTCTCTCTAGAAAATTAAAGGCTGTATATCATATAATAAACTACTCCACTGTCAGTTGCCATCATAAACTACAAGGAACCAGTTGTTCAGGATGTCATCCAGCTCTGACCAAAGGCAAGATGAAAGCTGAACTCTGACCTGAAGGAGTGACTGAGAATATACTGTTTGTCACTGTCGAAAGAAAATGTGAACCTTCTCCACTGGCATCCAGACTTTCTAAATTTAGTTCCATGCTGAAGTCCTGAGATTAGTGAGACCTTTCAAAGAGGAGATGAGAGTGCCTTGTGTTTTACCCAAGGACAAAGCTTAATCATGTTCCTCCCTAGGGGATCTTACAGCACATTTCTAAAATAATAGAATTCTGGCTGTGTAAATTTGGACAAGAGACAGTCATTCCGATTTTTTGCTCATATAAATGGGATCAGCAACCTAAGTGTGTCAGCTCAGGAATTCAGCCTGCTAAAACACAGCATCACAATATCTGGCAGTTTACCTTCAGATAATTATGGTGCTCTCTGTATGTGTTTTCAAACACTGACCTTCCATGCATACACTTCACACATTTCTTATGACGCAGGAGGAGCTGAAGTTATGAAAACACTTGACTCAGAACTGGAAGCCTGGTGGTGCTGCTGCAAATGACTGGATGTACCTGGCACTGCTGGGCTTGGACAATTTCCAAATGCTCTACCAAGAGGATGAAAATGCAACATCTCCTCTCAAACAGAAATTCTTGGCAGTCTCTCTTCCCTGATCTTCTTCATTTTCCCTCCATGCTAGGAATTAGGCAGTGTGGTGCTCTCCACCCCAAATTTCACTACCTTTTCAGAGGGGAGCCTGCCATCATTCTACACCAAAGCTTGTCCTCTTGGCACCTGCCTCTGATATGTTTCTTGCACCTCCATCTCTGACATGACTGCTGTTAACTTTTAGCTCAGGATCCAGTGCTGTAAAATGCAGAACACCAGTCAGAGATGGAAGTTTAATGCAATTGTTGCATTTCCCCACACACAGGCACGGTCTAAGTCAATGGTGAAACAGCAAGACTTAAGAATTCAGGAGCTTGATAGTTACTCATCTGCCCCACCTCAGCTTGTACATGGGGCTCCAGGCCTCATCACTGAATGTAAAGGAAAGCCTGAACTCTCTTCAAAACTCCTTTGAACACACAGCTTTAGAGGGCATCTTCTCTGTGAGGCAGTCTACGTGAAGCTTCCCAAAGCTGACAAAAGAAATTTCATTGACTTTTTTCTTCCCAATTGAGCCCAGTATTTTCAGTTCAACACAGAAATTGAGAAACAAGTATATAAAAAATCTAAACTATGTTAATTTTAAGGCATTAAGCCCATTATAACTGAGTATTAATGCTTTCTTCCCCTTCTCTTACTGCCTGCTAATTTGAGCACATACTGCTGACAGTGTAATGTCAGCATGGGCAGCAGTGGCTCACAGCAGCGTCACAGTAAGAAATCCTACAAAACACACACCTTTCTGCACATCTATGCCACGGGGACTAACACTGGGTGGCCCTGAGTGACTGCAGGAGTCAGTCAATATGCGTGAACTTGAAGGAGTAGAGTCTCCAACTATCTAATGTTATGCATCAAAAAAATGGCCCAAGGTCAGAGACAAAGTCACATCACTCTGGAATGGAGGTTAAAGAGTCCTGACTAAATTCTTTGAGCAGACCACCCAATCATACTTCATTTCACATCCTTCTCAGGAGTCATTATATATTTCTTCAAGTGCAGCATAAAATTTGCTGCATTCAGTGCCTAGTTTTTATTCTTAGATCTTATTTATCAAGTCTGTAAACCAAGTGTTATAAGCATCCCCCTCTCCCACAAAAGGAACTTAAAAGATATCTTCTTCCCCATAAGACATTAAGTACTTATATACCTTACTAATTTAAAACAGATTTATTTTTTTTTTAAATCGCAGCAATAAAAGACGATCTTGACAGATTTAAGTTTGTGTTTGGAACTCCAAAATTAGTTTGGTGAACTCTTAAAAGGTATTTCTGATAGAAAAAGCCATTGCAGCGATATGACACTATGTAGGAAACTACTTTGTTGCCTAGCAATTCCCAGCTGCTTCACCATTAGGGTTTTAAACATCATTTCTTTCTGTTTGACAAGCTCAGCAAAATCCACAAGCAACAAAACCGAGTCAGTTCAAAGTGACTTACACTGTGAAAGGTTTCTAGTTTCCCACATATCTGCAGAATTACAATATTTTTCTTTCTCTCCTTGCAGTTTTAATTACAACACTAAACTGCTCTATAAAAAAACAAACTGACAACAAATAAACAAACATCAGATTATGTGCTTCACAGCTTATTGTAACGCAATTGCACCTAGGTGACAGGAGCTGATATTCCCTCTGGTAATAGTTTAACCACAATAGGGAAAGGATGTGTGGATATTTTCTTTACTGTTTGGAGGCTACTGACGGAACCAGAGCCGCAGTATTGACCAGGCATTATTTGTTAATTCCAGCCTTCAGCACTAAGACCATAACCTGCATACCACAGATCTGACTGTTCTATAAGGCAAGTCTAAATAACCGGGGTACTACACCTCACAGATCACAGCACACACCTCCAGTGCAAGCTTAAAGACCAGGACCCTCCCACCTCCCTGTTTTCACCCTGATGTCCTAACCCTCATACCAGCACCGTCCTGTTATTTCATGACACCACTCGTATCCAGTGCAAATTCCATATCCACCACTCTTCACTTCCCCTGTGTGGCTTAAAAGAGCAGCAGATGTTGCATAAAGCCACAAAGGAAAAGAAAAAAATATTAAGATAGCAGGGGTTTGAAATCCAAGCTGCTGCTTCTCATCAATAACGTAACACCATTTGCAGTCAATTTTAGTTTTTTTCCTTTTTGCCCCCTGTGTGGGGTGAGTGACAACGTTGTACCAGTACAGATTGATAAATAAAGGAATGAGAAGAATTTCATCTTATGATGAAAGGTGCTCAGAGCTAACTGTCCAAAACTGATGGATGACTTCCTGATAAAAGATACAGCCCCCTGGTTCAAGCAGTAGTTCATGTATAAATGTGCACTAAGTTTTCACAAAAATTCATTAATGGGAGCTACGTGATCAAGAAAACAAGGTTAGAGCAGGGCAAACATTTGCAGTGATCAATTTATCTGGCATTGTTAGCCACTTCTGTGTAAGCAGCCTCCCTTTTTAAAGACAGACTGATCCACATCATGTTAAAACAGCATTTTAGTTTTCCGAGTTCTCATGCATGGGTTGCTGTGTTACCATGTGCAAATTATCTACCTAGGACTGCTCTTTTATACATGTCATGCAGCTGGTTAACTTTCTCTCTGGATCTGCATGACATTTGTATATGACCATTCCCACAGACAAGAAACAAAATGGGACCAAAAANAAAACTAAGGAAATAGAGATTGAAATAGCGATTGATCATAGAGATCCTTGGCCAAGGAAATAGAAACTATCCTCATGCAAGTACATATTCACAAATACATCTCTGAACAAAGTGCATAGTTGTGCATCAAAAACCTGGATGCACCTTACAGTAAGGTAATTATTTTCCTCTCCCATGGCCATGCCAGGGGAAAACACTGTTCTGCAGCCACAGGCAAACACCACAGATGCTCTAGACCTGCACTGACAGTGACTGAAAGACCATGTGTGGGGAGCACCCTGACCAAATCCATGATATTTACAAGCAGGCCCCAAAACTTGTACACTATTCAAGAAGGTCATATTGCTCTGAAACAAGACTTTACCACGCCAGACAGGCAGCAAGAGGGAGGAGCTTTGAGCAAGAGACCTCAAATGGCTCAAGCTCCTGAAATCCCTTAAATTGCCCAATTGAAATATTTCCCTCACCTTCAAATTCCCATTCCCTTCTAAAAAGTTAACTAACCCAGACAAATGGAGACCAAGGCTATACTGGCATAATGGATTCAATTGGAAAATAAGTATTTTTAAGTAAGAGGAAATTGCTTTCAGACAAAATGAAGGGAGAATGACAAAAGGAGAAGAGGAGAAGGAAGAGGAATGAGGAAAGATGCCCTAATATCTCTCCTGTATATGTGAGGAACATATATCCTCACAAAAGGATTTCCTGCTCTTCAAGAAAGAGCTCTTTTGATTCATTTAATTAGTAACAAAACATGAATACGACCACAATATTTTCATTCCTATATGTCCCTGCCATAATTACAAACTCACCAGGTTTACTGACCTTAGCAAGAAGGATATTGAAAGGATGGGCAAAAAGCCTTCATATTTTATTGCTTTCACTCTAGTACATTATAGTAAATTACAACCAGGTACTATTTGTAAAAACTTCACAGCAGAAAGCAAGAATTTCTGTTGATGCCTCAAATTATCTTTATACCCATGAAATAATTTCTATTTAGAATGTTGCTACAAATTCCAACAATTGTCGTGTTTGTCCTAGGCATCATATCACATCACTTACAGGTCTGCTATTTGAAGCTCCTGACACTTCTGTGCTTCTAACCCTACAAATCTCTAAAGTTTAGCTGTACTATTTAGAACTTTTAAAGAAAGGATTGACTTTGGGGAACCATGACAGCAAATAAAAGCCTATTTTTACCTGTAGAGAAAACAAGAAAATCCAATAAAAAACATTTAGATTCCCCAATAGCTGTTCAATATGCAAGGTTACAAACTGCATCCACTTATCTTGTAAATCATTCGTGTTTGTGGGCTACTGCCCTTTGTAGAAGCTCATAGCTGCTCTACAAAGTGTGTTTGAGCCCTGAGAGTGTGAGCTGCTCCTGACCTTTCACAGCTGACATGAGAGACCAGAGTTGTCTCTCTTCTCTTAGTCACCCACAAATTCTCCTACAGAAGCATACACACATATCATACCTCTTTTCTCAGCATGAAAACATCCCTAAAAAATAATTTTCTTACTCCAGTAATAAAGCATTCCATAATTTGCTACCAAAACATTGATCACCAAAATTTTATAGAGACAGAGCTCTCCTGTGGCAGTGGATGAGACCTGCCATACCTCTCCATCCTTTACTACAGCCTTTTATGCTGTGAACCAGACTTGGACCATTTCTGTATCGTATGCCAACAGAAACATACGCTATCCATTAATGTGCGTATCCATAAATTTGATGTCCCAGCCTTTAGCCTACTGAGAACAGCTAAATAGCATTCAACAGTATTTTAAAAGAAACAGTTGAAATTTCTTTGTTTCTGGTTTGAGTCATACCAGACTGTGCAGGTCACAGGGAGGGGTTCATTCATTGGTATTCAAAAACCACCAAGGAAGACCCCTTTTTTTCTGGCCTTTATAAACACACAGCAGGAAAGTGATATCAATATCGGGAACCTATTTACCAGCAAGAGAGAAGCAAATTTATTTTACTATTTCCCTTACCTTTCTTCCAGAGGTATCACAGCAGTTCCAACACAGCTCTTGAAATTCTCCATCTTAGTGTTCCCCTAATATCCTGTGGCCAGCAGGAAGAAGATGGCATTAGAAGGTGGGGTGGGCGAGAATCGTCCTCATTAAATGCTAAGCCAGCAGTTGGGGATAATAAGGCACCAAACAGCACTAATTAGCAATAATAGCAAGCACCTTGTTTCTACCCTTGCTGTTTCTTTAGCCATAACCACCTCCTGTGGGGAGAATTGAGACCAAGCAGCTGAGGGGCTGGGATTGAGGATTTAACAGTACGGCCAGTAAAGCAAATGCTGTCTTATCGTCCTCTTCCCTCATATTTGTAGAAAGCAACCAAAGGATCTATTTATTGATAAATCAGACACAGATGTGGAAAGACCCCTGGCAGCCAGAAACCCACTGCTTGCTTTTACCGAGATTCCAGGGACACCTCACAGGCCCCTTAAGATCTAACTTTTCTTCCAGCTGGTTCCTTAAGGCCAGGTCCTCAGCACGCATAAATCATTCCAAGCTCCAGTGAATTCCTTGTAAAACCGCCATGAACAGAGAAACCAGCCTCTTTTACCTCTCCTTGCAATCCCAAGTGTTTGTTTCCTTTTCATCCAGCAGTTGTGCTGCTGAATGCTAATGAGACGAGAGGTGATTCATTCCCAATCAAGCATCTCCAGAATAATTAGCATGAGTATCTAACCTTCACTCCCCCTGCCTTTTCAGGTACTGCACATCCTCTGCTATCCACGGATACTGGGATACTGTGTGGAGTATTTCAGCTGTATCCCAGCTGTAATTATTTCCTCAAGCATTCAAGGCATTTTGAAGAATCACAACCACCCCTTAGTGTTCTGATGGAAATGAAGTTGTTATTTTTCTATGTAATTATTTCATCATATTTATTACTTAAACTATCTCTAAGAACAAAAGCTACACAGCAAAAGCAAAGCTTCATTTCACCAGGTGCTCTCCTGACAGTTTGAGGAAAGCTATTTAGGAAAAAATAAGACAGAAAAATAACCCTTTTCTTTTAACATCACTGCTCTGACAACCACAAAGGCTGCCTGACATTCTTGATAGCTCTATTTATGATGTTACATTATCCTGCAACTGTGAGGAATGCTGTTTCTACTAACCAGGCTTAAGTCTAAATAGAGCTGTGAGACAAACCCTCTCTTTCCAGCCATGTGACCTCCTGGAGTGTGAACAAAAAGGGCACCAGAAATTACTGAATGGTTGCAAAGATGGAAAGAGTTGGTGTCCCACTTGGTCCCCCACCTGGGGCCCAGTGTGTCTCAGGGAGCCTCAGATTGAGGAGTTTCCCTGGTGGGGAAACAGCAAATCTATCACCCAGCTGTGAACAACTGCAACCTCCACCACATGAAGAAAGCCATTTCAGCAGCTTGGATCCCTTCTTATATATAACTTCAAGTAGAGGAGGTCCTGGACATCCGTGATGGATTGTGGCCTCTGGAACTTTAGGACAGAAAAAGGCAGTAGATTCCAGAACAAGAGAATCAGAGCCTGTAAACCCCCAGGTGGCCAGCTATCTGCAGTTATCAGATTTGCTCTCTCTCTTAAGCTTCCCCCCCCTCACACCCCTATCAAATCACAAAATCACGCACAGAGACTTTAGAAGAAGGTTCAGATTTTCTCAGTGCCCACATTCACACATGTTTCTTAACTCATCAAAAAATACAGTTACAGCTGGATGGAGTTCCATCCTACAAACAGTACAATAATACTTGATGTTTATAAAGGACTTGTCATAAATAAAATATTTACAAATGACATCACAACCATTATCACCATTTTACAAATGGAACAAATGAGCTAAGGGACTTCCTCATAGCTGGGGGAGCTGGAACCAGATATTCCATGTTCCTGCTTGATCGTGTTGCCAAATGAATCCCAGCAGAGATAACTTTTTGTTGGTCTCTAGGGTATAAGAAGTTCTGTTAGGAAATAAGCTGGATAAATAGATCAGGTGAAAAGGAGTACAACTTTAAATTCTGTGAGGACTGTGAACTGGGTTTTTTGACCACATTCTTCAACTTAATCAATTTGCTAGGGGTTTTAGCCTAACTTCTTAACAGAAAATATACAGAATAGAACTGGTATGATTGTGCTCTCTCTTCCCTCAAATATTCTTTGAGTTTGCTAGTTAATTTAAACCAAATATAGAGAAGGTGTGGAAGTTTCAAAGGTAACTATAGTCTCATAGATCTTAAGACTGGTCCCAGATAGGGCAGAGCTGGAAGCAGATTAGTCCCATCACTCAAAGACCCTGACAGATACGGCAGCAGACAGAATTTATGGAAGAAAGATGACAAAGACATTTTAAAATCTATTTTTGATGTACATTTGTTAATTTGTTAATTTATCTTCAATTTCCTCTTGTCCTCTTGCTGGGGCACCTCTGCAATGGAGATAGGCTGAGAGAGATGGCATTGTTCAGCCTGGAGAAGAGAAGGCTTAGAGCAGCTTCCAGTACCCAAAGGGTTCTGCAAGAGAGAAGGAGAGGACTCCTGACAAGGGCATGTAGTGACAGGACAAGGGAGAGCGGATCCACACTGACAGAGAACAGATTTAGATCAGATGTAAGGAAGAACTCCTGCCCTGTGAGGGTGCTGAGGCCCTGGCACAGGCTGCCCAGAGAAGCTGTGGCTGTTCCATCCCTGGAAGTGTTCCATCCAGGTTGGATGGGGCTTGGAGCAACCTGGGATAGTGAAAGGTGACACTGTACGTGAAAAGGGGGTTGGAACAAGATGATCTTTAAGGTCCATTCCAATGCAAACCATTTTACAATTCTGTGATTTCTATTGAAATCTTGTGAAGCAGTAAATGTTTCAGTTTCAAAAGCCAAAGACGCTCAGTCTAATACCATCATCTGAGGCTGAGGTTGTGTGCTCTGGTATATTCTGCAATACTGACACAGGTAAGGTAATTGCTGTTCAGACAGTTGAGATCTCTCAGCAGTTCTGATAGCAAGTTGAAAAGTGGAATACAGATGCAATGGTGTGCTCACACTCTGAAAGGTAAAAACATGGTGTGTAGAAAGCACATTTTGCTGGTTCTTTCTTCTGGAGTGAAGTCATAGACATTCTTTTTGTCTCATGACTACTATTCCAGAGGAAGTGCCAGAAAATGAGTTGTTCAGTGACGTCTCAGCTATGCCACACAAATAGCTTGAAAATTCACTCCACGGATTGATCCTCTATTGACAAGGGAATGAACTGTACTACATAATGGGGCAGATTCTGCTCACTCTTACTTTGGATTAACACCAGTGTTACTGAGACAAAAATATGACCCCAAGGGCCATTTCCCTCTCTCCTTCTCATGATCCATTTTCTTGCAACAGAGCCATAAGGTTATGAATACAGTGACATATCTGAAAGAGGAGCTCCTAGAGACAATGAAGAAAGTTCTTATTCAAACACATGGGTCTTTACTAAAAACAGACAAGGAGAAATTACTGTCAAGCTATTAGCTTTATAATGTGTTCTATTGTCTCTCAGAAATAAAGACTCCACTTTTCCACCCTTCCATGTGCAATTTAGCCATTATCATATTGTACTTGTTGGAATGTCAATTTAAGAATCTAAATGTCTTATTTTTCAAATTTTTTTTTAATCACGGAGAAACAAAATTTCTGTCTCTTGTTCAGTTTCTCTTTCCCTTTTATTTTCATTTGTTCAATTCCAGTTTTTTGTCTCAGTCCCTAGAAATTCCCTGTATCCGAAGATTATCTTGTCCTGCCATCTAGCGAGCCCTATGCAGGATGACACACTCCTCACTGAGCCTAGAGGCAGCTGAAGAGCTAAAAAACAGGGTGGGGGGCTTGAAAATCTTTCTCCTATATACATTTGTTCTTTCCCAAAACCTACGGATAAAAGTCTCCATCACGTTGTAGATTAATGTATCTTTTCCCTAAACAGCTAAACCTATTATTGTAATTTACTGATTGATTTTGAAGAGGTTTAACAGGTTCCATCTCATGGTGGGCAGTAATTTAAGCATTACCCACCAATGTATTTTAGGAGATGTTTTGATGCAGGCACAAGTATCTCTTTTCAATAGAAATGTTCCTGGGATGAGATAAGGACTTGGGGAGAAAGATTCCGTTGTGCCAAGGTAATGAAACTGTCAGGATGATGTTTTGGTAGGCACCAGGCTGCATCTATATAAACAAAAAAAGCTTTTGCTGTCTGAGGATAAAAAATATTTCCTGCAACCAGCTGAACTTCCTTTTGGTTAATAAAGCAGATTTGGACTGGGCCACTGGTTTTACTGTGTTAGGTGACTGTGCTATACACACAACCCACTAATAAGTATTTCTTAATATGCTTACTGTCAGATCCAGAGCCCACTGCAGTCAATGAAAAGACTTTCAATGGCTTTAAACTGGCTTTAGTCCAAGTCCGTATTCACTAAAGAATTCTTAATTGAAAATTAAAAGATGCAAGTAAAAAAAACCAATCAGGCCTGAAAAGGGGAGAGCATTTTTCAACCAAAGTGCTACTCAGGTATGTGTTAGGATTAGATTGGAATTAAAACCTTATGAATAAGATCGTCACTCACAGGAAGGAGGGTCAGCACACAGCTTAAACCAAATACTAACACAGTGAAATAACCAGTTAGGGCTACTATTGCAGAAACCTTCTTTAAACAACACAAAGTGTCTAAGAAAACACCACGGGGGAAAGAAAAGATAAAAAAAGGAAAACTAAACCAGAAGGATCTCATATTTTCTACTCCCTAGAACTGAATTAAGTTGCATAGAATGTGCAAGGCCTTGGTCAAGATTAGGAATTTCATTCTTCTATTTGTGTGGGACTTTCAGAAACACACCAGGCAAAGTTGGAATGCACACACAACACCCCCCTCCCAAAAAAAAAAAAAAAAGAAAACCAGCAAACTCCTCACTTCAATCTTTCATTATTATTTGTTTGGATGACTGGTGGAAAAAAAACAATACTCTCAAATCAAAAGATTTCATCATTTCAGAGTTGCATTGACTTTAGCATAATGCCTTTGGGGTCTGCCATAAAAAATTTGTTCACTTGAAAGCATTTTCTGCCTTGAAAAAGATTTTATAAGCAAAATCAGATTTTCACTTGCTGCGAGTGGCATAAAGGTTTTTATTTACATGGATATATATTTTCCTGAGTCCTAAGAGACATGAGGTAAAATGTATACTTGAAATGTACTACTAAACTACTTCCATAAATGTAATATCCTTAAACTGACTGCCACAGTTCAGTGCAGTGCAAAAACATAAACCAGAAGTAAACATCCATTTCCACGGCAGGAAAGTGTCTTACATTACACCCATTGCAAGCCATTCAGAAAAGCAAGTTTAATCTCAAATCACCTTCTGTATAATCGTGCTCTTTGTAATCATGCAACATACGACCAGGAGTAAAAATTACTTTGAGGAAATGACAGCTACAGCCAGTAATAAATGGGGCTCTTCTCTTTCTCCAGTTTGAGTTCATGAATTTCAACATCATGTTCTTTAATAATGACATCCAAGACAGATGCCACTGAAAATTTTCCTGCATCAAGGAGTTCTGGTTCATTCATAGCACAAATGATGTTCTAAAACACCTGCGCTTCCTATGATCATATTCTAGATACACCTGTCTACCTGTCTCTCCACTAGTAAGTGCTGAACTTACTGTTTAATTTACAATTTGACAAAAAGGTTGGAATGCAAATGACGTTAATTTCTTAAAGTTACACCAAACCCAGCTGGAATGAGGAAAGAGAGGTTTAGCATTCTGGAGAGAAAAAGACTGCAAAAGGAATCTTAGCCTGCTATTAGATATCAGCTACTCCACCCCATGCAGGGTATAATCCTCCCATGCAGGTCATAAATCTCAAGACAATCAAGTCTCATCAGCTCAGCTGTTGACATGGACTGTTTTACCTGTGCTCTTGCTTGTTGTGTTAACAAGTCTTTCACAATGTGGATGTGCCAGCTTATCCCATGGCAACACTTGGGGTGCAGCTGCCTGACCCACACACACAGGCACTGGGGCAAGCCTGCAGGCTCAGCTCCTGGGGTGCTGTGCAAACCCCAGCCAAGATCTGAATCAAACACTAACTACTGCTATTACTACTACTACTACTTCAGGAGCAATTACTTGTGGTAGATTGCACATCTATCCACAGAAAACCTCTGAGCCCCATCAGCCAACAGCTGTGCCTTAAGACTCTGCATTTGACTCTGGGGAGTAGATGGAGCACAATGGGAACAGATGCAGGCAGGATCTTTCCAGAGACAAACTTCTGCTTGCTCCAAGTGCAAAGTATTAAAGACAGAACTTTGCAGCAAAACTAAACCAAGACTTTCCTGAACTTGCAGAACACAAGGATTATTCCTCAAAGCTTATTAACTGCTACAGAGGTTGGACATGGGTGTCAAAATGACCATCTCAAACACTGATACAGACTGATAGTGTTTTGCCTATCAAGATTAATTTCAACTGTGGTATTTAATTAATAATTTTACTATTCAGGTATTTATTAATGTACTGCAGATTTGCTTTGTTTCCATGCATTTGCTGAAGAGTGTCAGATCTAGACAGAGATATGTATATTTTTCAGTTGTTTAATTTCTAGGATTTAGCCATTTATTTCTTCAAGTTTAAGGAATTCAAGGGAAAATCCAGCTTTACTGAATTCACTGAGGAAACATCCTCACACTTCGAACTATCAAATAAACAAAAAAGAAAAGAAAAGAAAAGATTCTTGATAGGAAAAATAAATCTAGCTGAAAAAGATTTTGTATTTAGGCAAATTTCCAAGCATATTTTATATATAGGAAATCAATAAATATGAAAAAGTCTATTTTGGAAAAGAATTCCCTCATCAGGTAGAAATAAAGATGTATTTGTTTTCCTACTCTCCCTGCACTTTCTTGCAGAGGGCAAGAGAGAAACACCTGTCTCCTGTCTTCTTTGAAGTTTAACATCACATAATGTCAGGACCATGCCAAGGTGAAATTTGGCATAAATAGTGCAACATATCAATCATTTTCTCAAAATCACATTACATCTTCTTTGTTTTTTCTTTTCTTCTGTATTCATATCAAGAAATCAAAATATATGGAGGCTATGCTTAAGGGCACTGTCACAAATTACATAAGTAATTCCTTTTATGTGTGTGTGTGTGTATATATATATACACACATATATATTCTTTCAAATGAGCTAGAAAATGTTCAGAATTCTGCAGTTGGGACCACAATAGCATGATTACATAGGCTTAAAAATTCTATTGCAACCTCTGAGTTTTTCTACTATTGTCAACATTATCAACAACAGCAAAAGACCTTCTGAAATTCCCTGGTTCACACTCACATCTTCATACCTGTCTGCTACAAGGGGCACAGAGCATATAAAACTTAGACAGGGATTCTTGGCAGGTTAATGAGAGGCATCCCAGATTGATTTCAGGACAACATAACAGAAATCAAGGCATGTACAGAGGTATCAGAAATTACTGTGTCTGGCATACCTTGTGAATAAAGAAAAATCTGTGCAAATCACAATATTTCTAGGATGAGGGAAGAGGAAGAACAAAACCACCTGAAGTTTAACCAAGCGCAAATGCTGGTTCTATTTCCTCCAGATCAGAACACGAGACTGGTCAGAGCTGCTCCCAGAGAGCAAAGAACAATCTTCTTCCTTACAAACCATGTAGCAGGAGGGCACAGCCACAGTCTTGGTTTCCTTCTAAAAGAAGTGCCAGAAATCCTGCCCTGACCCAGCTGTATCCACAATGAGTGCAGCTGTGATCTTCAGATGAGCACCAGGCTTATGCTGAACAACATTTCAGCCTGGGGATTTCATTGTGGTTTCACAATCTGCCCCAGAGATGAGAGCACACTTCTAAAAGATGTTTGGATGTTTTGCTACCAGATTGTTCAGATAAAAGAGCTCCTTTGTGCAGTGCTGGAGCTGCTGTGGGCATTAAAATTTTCTGAAAATGCTGTTGTGATAATTTCAACTTGCCAGTACCAGGAACTTCCGCCTTGTAGAGATCAAGGCACTGCTGACTGGTGATACCATGTCTTTCCAGACAACTCACTTCACTGAGTTCTGAATCAAGCCTTCACTGTCCAGGCAGTCCCAGTTCTACACTTCAGATATGCAATACTCTATACCTTGCCTCTGGCAAATTTTTGAAGCTTTTTTTNGAAAAAAAAAAGAAAAACCTGTTGGATATTTCAATCCAGTAAGTGGCTGAAAAACCCTGCATCATCTGACAAAGGCAAAAGCAAAAGACAGAGTACGGAATGCTTCCTCAAAGCAGAAAGAGCTGCTGACACAGCACATGAAGTCATTACTGCCTGAGGAGATCCTGGCCAGCCTCCCACTGGGAAGCTGGGAGAGCTCCAGCTCATTCTGATTGCTCATAGCAGGAATGTAAATCAGGGTGGTTCAAGAAAGACAGATGAAGTCACCTGCACATCAGACCAACATAGACATCACACTCAACACTTGCTCTCCTGTCCTCACCCAGTACTGTGAAACTCCACAATATCATGCTTTCAGTTGTCTTCTGGCTACACTTCCTCCCAGGCAGGCAATTTAGCAATACAGTGTGAACTTTACCTAGGAACTGGAATTTAAATAAGACACAACCATACTGTAAGTCCAACAAAGTATCATGAGGGATCTGAGCCTGTAGCTCCCCTACAATTACATCAGGTCAGTGTGTTTGCAGGTGTTTCAATGCACAATCAAAGAAGGGAAAGGAGTGCAGTGAATTGTAAAATAATTTTTTACAGGTCAACATATTGATACTTCAAATCAGGGGCTTCCATGTAGCAGCAGATTTTACCCAACAAGCTGCACGTATCAGGAAACAAACATTAAGCACTTATCCTTTCTATTCCACCAACACACTGTAGCTTCTGTGCCTTTACTCTGCATTCCTGAAAATGCAGTAAATCCTGAGCAGCCTGTAATAGATTCCTAACTTCACTGCCTAGAAGCTGGACAGCAGCACAAGGCAGGTGATTCTTCCCTTTTTTTCTGTTCTCATGAGTCCTCACCCTGCAGCATCCAGTTCTGGGGTCCTCAGCACAGGAAATACATGAACCCATTAGAACAGGTCCAGAAGAGGCCACAAATACTATCAGAAGGCTGGAGCACCTCTGCTGTGAGAACAGGCTGAAAGAGTTGGGGCTGTTCAGTCTGCAGAAGAGAAGGCTCTGGGGAAAACTCCTTGCAGATTTCAGGGGGCTTATAAGACAGATGAGGGAACAATTTTTAGCAGGGTCTGTTGCAACAGGACAAAGGGTAATGGTTTTAAACTAAAAGAGGAGGATTCAGACTAAGTATAAAGAAGTTTTTTACAATGGGTATGGAACATTGGAACACACAGAGAGGTACCAGATGCCCCATTCTGGAAACATTCAAGGCCAGGCTGAAGGAAGCTCTGAGCCATCTGACCTGGCTGGAGGTGTACCTGCTCACTGCAGGATCATTGGACTAAATGGCCTTTAAAGAACCCTTCCAACCCAAACCATTCGATGACTCGAGCTTAGGATTCTAGTAGGCTTTTCATGTTCCATGTGTGCTTGATTATTCTCTAACATATAATCTGCAAAAGCAGTTTGAATGCTGGCAAGCAGCCACAAAAACGCTCCTTGGATTGAGACAGAGAAGGTCTAAGAGTGGGCAGAAGGGAACAGCAGGAATGTTCATACAATGTTCACTTACTCTGAACATGCCAAAACAGATGACTGTGCTGAAGCCAGATGTTTCTTGACAAACAAAACAAACATTTTCACCAGACTGGCCTTTCATGTGATTTCCACATAGATTTTCACATTTCTTTCCTTTTATTTTTTTCTCAAAATAAAGTTTAACAAGATGACAAAACCTCTTTGACTTCACAACAAAGTGAAGTCCATCAGAGCTTGAAGTGGGGAACCAGACTAGTGTACACCACAATTAAGCAAAATAGCAGAGTCTTCCATTAAAATGCAAACTGCAATGTCTCTGCTGGCCCATAAAGCACTGAGTTGACTTCCTGAACCATGTCTATGTTCAAAAGTGTTTTCAAAAATGTGAGTTTGCAATTACTACTTCTGAAAGATGTCTCCTAAAGCCACAGTCACGAGCTCTGAGTAAACAGTTTGATCAGCAACTTGCAAGAACAATAAGCAGAGAGAGAGCCCTGCACACCCATGACACTCCATGCAGGGAAATTGATGGGGTTTCAGCTGAACCAAACAGTTGGCAGCTAAACAATTTGGCTTTAAACAATCAAAACCAGAGTCCCAAAAGAAAACAGAACTGTGGAGTTCTGCTTTACTGTGTTATTTCAGAAGCCAACATTATAATTTTAATAGTGCTGTTAAGGAAAGATAAGAAATCTTAAAGCTATAAAATATGGTATTCCTCATGTTTGTCACAGTGCAACACCTGCTCAAATGGGACACTACTGGTAAGGTTTTTTAAAAGACGGGGACATCAGGCCCTTCTGAGCTGATCAGTTGCAAGCCACTGTGCACACAGCGCATTCTCCACTGGTTGTATCTTTAGCTTTGTTTGAAATTCTTACTTTACCACATTATCTACAGCCTTAGACAGCTTCTTGGCCCAGGCTCTGAGACTTCTGGAGGGTCAGGGCAGAGCAGTAGAGCTCTCTACGATTTCATGACAGACCACAATAAGCACTGCATGGCTCCCTGCTGGGTCTGTTTACACACTCCTTTAAAAATGCCTAACAGCTCTGGTCTGCTCTGCTGCCTGTGCTGCCGATGTGCGGCTGGTGTCATCCCACAGAGGCCAGGACTCCCAGCTGGGACCTCTGAAGGGCTCTTTCTCATGCTGGCAGAGACTGTCACAACTGAAATTCCAGCAGTACAATACAGGATTACAAAATACTGGTTTTGTGGATCATTATTCTAAAATAATTCCAAATTAAAAACAGGTTGAAAGCCTGGATCCATTGAGGTTACTGAAGGTCTTTGTCAGACTCTGAGAAGGGCCACGCTTTCACAGACAGCACTACTTTAATTCACCAATGCAAAAGAATATCTGTTGTATACGGATTCAATACCATGGAAGACTTAAGACAGCAATAGCTTTGAATTTCCAGTCTAGCAATGTCTCGTGTCCTGCCTGGTCTGGAAATATGTTGCTGGGTTGGTTATTGGCATAGCCACACCCTTCAGACTGGCACTGGGCTCCTCACAGAATGGCTTTTGGCACACAGCTCACAATGGCTAATGGCAGCAGAAATGGCCCCTCACCGGTAATGAAAACAACAAAATGCCAGAACACTGTGACAGAAAAATACTCCTGCAGCATGGATGAGAAACTGTAGCAAATGTCATTCAGAGTCATTCAGATGAGCAACAGGAATGACAAGTAAGTCATATCTGAGAATGCTCGTGAGCTGTGCTGCTACAGTAACTCTGCTGGGAGGAACTTGGAAGGAACCAGCTGGCCCCCTGCTCCTCTGCTCTACTGATGGATGGGAAGATCTACTGACAGCCATTCCCAAAGGATGGTGGTTGTCCATTGTCCCCCATCCTCCACAGCCAGCAAGGCTTCCCACTGAGGCCACTTCTAGCAGTGGGTTGTGCTGACCTGGACAACTGTCCAGCAGGGAGCAGAGTGAGAAGCATCCATCAACATGGAGAAAGGAAGAATCAGGGCAAACATTAATAAAAATTAGCTGCTGAAAGAGAGAGTTGCAGCCACAAAAAACTAGACCAAAGGCACACACTGCTGAAAAAGCACAAGGAGGCTGGGCTCTGCCAGAAAGGGCTCTGTGTCTGAACAGCCTGGAACAAACACCACACTGTGCCAGGGGCAAGGGAACCACCATGGAACAAGATATTTCAGTTGTAACACTAAACAACCTTCCACTTGCCTTAAAAGGTTTATTTGATAGTTCACAGATACAGACTGCAGCTCAGTCAATGTCACACAGGTTTGCAGTTCTAGCACTGACATAGCTATTAAAGGCAGTGCTAATAAAAAGATGAAAAAAAAAATCTTGTGGCAGGTTTTGATTCTCTAAATTTTTGTGAAGTTCACTTGTAACCAGAAAAAGGGAAAGCCCAAACATGAAAACTTGGCTGTTTGATTCAGAAAACATGAAGATGTGGCATGCATGTCTTATTGTAAGAATGAAATCAGAAAGACAACAAAATTCAATGACACCTGGGCTGATAGTAATTTTTATGGGAGTTCAGACCTTAACAACCTGCTAATAGTGACTCCAGGGGGGGTGGGGAAATCAATACAACTGGGATGCTTTTACAGGAATGAAAGCACATCTAGAGATCCCCAAAGTGATGGGGGCCCATTCTGCTGCGTCGATGTACATATAAATACAAACCCCAGGTGAAAGGGGTTTGGCTAAAGCAGTGGGGGGGGGGAAGAAAAATTAAAGCCCGAAATAATGGCAAGAAAATGGGATTTGCTTGAGGCTGTAGAACTAAGCAAAAGCAAAATTCCTCTGGTGTATTCCACGCACATGCTTGCAGAAAGCTGGTTGAATATACCTAGAATTAAATCCAGGTAGAAAACAAAAATATTATTAAAAATTATACTTTTTCACCTTTGAGCCTTCAAAGAGATACAAAACCAGGCAACATGTTAAGTATTCTCACATATTGTTATATTACCTCTCTGTCCTTTGAAACAACTAAAATATTTCACAATTTTTAATGCCATGCAGGTTGTTCAAATTCTAACAGTTTTCTCTGAGAGGCCTTATTAATGACTGAAGAGCATGGAAGATTTACTACTTATTGCCTTTCTTCATGTTCTAAGAATTAATTGGGTGGGGGTGTCTTGCCCATTTTCAAATGTTCTTTTTCTGATTTATGTTATTTGCCTCCCTTGTTTCAGGAGATCTTTTGGATATGGGATCTCATCAACTTTGTGTGTACAAAGCTGCAATTTTAATTAAACTTTTGTTAAGGTATACATTAACTTTTACACTAGCTATAAACTAGAACATGAGAAAAAACACATTAAAAAAAATTTAACTATAAGAAGGAAGGGCACCTCAAGCATTTCTGCAGGGTGTGCCCATTCCCACACTTTGCTATTTGCTACCCTTGAGATTTGTGTTTAGATATGACCAGCCACCTTTTTCATGGCTAAGGGACTGCAGAAAGGCCACTTTGGGAATTGGGGTGCATTTGACAGACTTGCAACACCTGCAGTCACCAACTTGCAGGTCAGCCTCCAGCAGACAGTGTCGAGTCAGCAGGGAGCAGAGCCAGAATAACCAGTCCCTGCTGCCCACAGAAATCTCCAATTCCTATGATACCACACAAGCTCTTACCTCTCCAGAAGAGTAAGAAAGAAATGAGATATTCTTGTCCAGTAACTGCCCATTTGCAGGGGTAGGAGAGGTGAAAATAGCCCAACTTTCACGGCTGATATTCAGGTACAGTCAAGCACTTGGTAGGAACCTGCTACAGAATCCTGAAAACACTCTATCAAATGGCAACAACACAGAGAAAAGCAAGGAAATAGAAGCTTTTAAACCTTATTTGCTTTTCCCAAGGACCACAGAGCTTTGTAATAAGGCAGATCTAGCAGTCTTCTTGAAGCATGCTACCCCACAGGCAGGTTACAACTCAAAGAAGTATCAATCTTGACAGCTTGACTAAAACCCACTTGTGTTTAGAGGCTAGTTTGGCAAGGGAAAAAAATGGCAACTTAGTCTTCTAAACCCTGCAAGAAAGGTTTCAGATGTAAACAATATTTTTTCCTGAGGGAGACCTGGAAAAACATCGCTCTTATAGTAGAAAGCTTTTCCATTTCAGCTTCGGAATGGTTCTTGGCTCCATAATTATTCTAAATTCTTTCCAGGGATGGACATTTACAAAGCAGAAGGCTTGGATGTAATTGGTGCTGCTGTAACAACTTGGTTATTAAAAGATCCAGCAGTTGACCTGTACTGCTATTTCTGCACAAGTATGGATTAACTACAGGACACAAAATTTTGTCCCCTGTCTCACGCATGAATTTTAGACCCCTAAAAGTTATGTCTGAATCTCTGGAATAATCCATCATGAAACTCATCCATCAGATACAAATTGTTGCTCATCTTCAGTAAAACAAATTTGCTTTAAAACAAGCATTTCTTTTTTTGCCTCCATCAATCTTTGTGCAGAAAGGAAAATATGAGAGTAATTGCAAGCCTTGGAAGATCAAAGAGAAATATATTTTACAGTAACTTCCAGAACACACAAGCTTTGATGGAAAAAAGAATCAGCCTGGGGCCTGTCTAAAAATACAAGCCAAGTCATCACTGTCCCCCTGGTGTACTCATGAAGTCAAATTTATTAGCTGAAGTTAGGAATTTTAAAGGCTGCAAGAGAAGTCCCTTACAATGACCCTCCAGAAGCCAGATGCACTGAGGCTTTTGAACACCTTAGTGGTAGTCTGGTGTAAAGGCATTTTTTAAGCTGCTTCTTCTGACAGAGAGTACAAGTGGGCCAGGATAAAAGCCCACTGTCCACTAGGGGAAAATTCTGAATTTACTTCAGTAGAATTAGGAAACATAGCTTGGTTTTGGGTTTTTCTCCTTTTCTTTTTAAATAGTCTCACAGGCAGCTATGAGTCGATTCACTATTTACAGAAATGTGCATATAAACTGAAGAAATCAGTTGACCAAAACTCTCAGTAGCCCTTCAGAAAGTCAGGTCCATGATCAGTTTTCATCAGGGGAGAGGGATGACAAAAAAAAAAAAATGATTCACCGCCTGAAAACAACTTTCCACACGTTAGAAAATACTCCTTAAGAAAAAATCTTCTTCCTTCTGCAATTTTCTCAACAGGCATCCAATTCTTTTTTAAGAAATTACTCTGCTCTGGTGACACAGCAGGCACAACTTTCAGATGGGTTCCAATCCTCCTTGTTTTTAATGACTCATTAGCAATATGCATTCCTCCACATCACTTGTCCCTGTGGCCACTAAGCTAAAATGTAAATGTTAGGGTCGGTCATATTTACATGGCACCACTTATGCTAATCACAGTCACAGTACCTCACTCTTTAAGGGATGCTATCAATCATCTTGAATATGATTAAGCAATAAAGTGAGCAAACAGCTCACAAGGTGATCTCCCCTACTCCTCAGTCAATTAATGCTGCCTTGTACTCCATCTGTTTGGAGAAATGCTTCCTATTGAGTATTCCATGCCTCCCCTCAACACACAAAGAAGTAAACATGAATAGCACCATTTTATCATTATTCTTGATAGCACAGACATGCATCTGCAGCAAGCTGCAGTTCCCTGAGTGTGTGTTTTCCCAGATGTAGTCCAGATGCCTCCTAAATGCATATGGCAGGAAATTCTTAGCAATCTTTTCTGTTTCCCGTATATTATTGGTTTATAATTGCTGCTATCCATCATAATTTTTTTTTTAGCTACTGACTACTGCCCTGCTCTGCAGGTGTGTAGAAGAAACACAGGTTGAGCACATGAGTTGCTTTTACATCTCTCTTGGTGGAAAGGAGAATAGCCAGTCTTTAGTGTTAGTTTAAGGGAAGCCTTTTTGACAAAATCTAAGATAAACAAGATTAACATAATATTGCACAGAGACCAGAAGAGAAATACATAGTACCTAACAGACAATTAGACTGTTTTCCTGATAACTGAATTGATTTAACTGTTGTTTGGCTGGAATTGTTCTATCCAAAGCTCATACCCAGTGCCTGACAGGGAACAACTCCATTTCTGTCCCAGCAGCAGGCTGGGACAACATAGTGTTGTCAACACTATGTGTCAACATAGTGCTGTGCTCTGACAATTAGCCTGGCTCTAGGGCTGACTCAAGGATTCTCAGCAGATACTGGAGAATGATATCTGTCCCCAGAGAACAAGTCTGGGTTGTTCTTATGGCTGCAAGGGGCAGGGGGGAAGAGAAGAAGGACAGAGGTACTGTACAAGGACACCCTGAATGTAGAGTCCTGGAGAGCAAGGCTGGGCAGCACTGGAACTGGGACACACAGAGGTAGAGTTTACTGATAAAGCCACCACAGCTTCTGGAAAAGGAGGGTTGTGTGCTGAGCTGGATGTTCCCATGTACACTGAATGTTGTCCTAATATACTTTGGGCCCATTTGCTTTTAAGTGACTGTTCTGACCCTGTAGTTTCTAACATTGCTTTGTCTTGTAGCACACACTACAGACATGCCATGGAAGTTATAACGTGATCAACCTTGAGCCACTGGTGTCCTTAGGTTATTCTATGATCTGCAAAGTTTCTGATTTCTGCTGAGCTTTGCCCTGAAATAGTAAAATCAGTGCATTTCTTGTGCTTGGAACCTGAAAAAACATCTCAGATAACAATATTACTGTGGTCTCCTCTGGTATGTTTCACTAAATACAAGTTAAAATTTGTAACTGTGGATTATGGGGCAATTCTTCCAGTTTTAACTGATCAAAAAAAAGCATATAAGTCTCACCAGACCATTCAAAAATTCTCAGTAACTGACACTGCTAAGCACAACAGGCTTAGCACTAAACAACACTAAAACATGACAGAGAAATATTCAGAAAATAATTGGCAAGAATACACGGGAAGACATCCACTTCCCTCTAATATAAAATCCTAAACTGAATCCAGCAGATAGTTCTGGCTTACTATCTCCAAAAAAAAAAAGTAGATGATAAGGGTCTGGAGTACTGAAGTTTATACTCCTTTTCCCATCACTTACCTCTAAAGTTTAGCACCCTATTGACTTGAATTTGTGTCTGTACCCCTTACAAATCCTCCTCAGGCAACAGATTGGATAAAAACTGAGTGAGGACACGGGACCAGTATCAACCTTGCCTGGACCTTTAACCTTGCATAACCACAGAGTTTTGGATGACTAGTGAAGATGTACAGATTATTCATCAGTGCCTCTATCGTCTTCCCACCCCCACCACCAGATCAGCAAGGACAACCACTCAGCACTGATTTTTTTCTAATCTATTTCAGCTATTTATAGACACTTCAGAAAGTCACAGAAGGTACAGCAATACATTTTTTAAGTTGCAAAGAAATCTTAGAGTTTATTAAAACAAAATTCCTATCCTTCCTACTTAGAAGTGTATTAAGAATTGCACCAAAACAAATCATCTTCACTACCATATCTGAAATGTGGCCTCTACAGCACTTCCATAATTCAAGCCATGCATCTCCCTGGAGCACAGTTTTGTTCACCATACTTATTCTGAGCCAAGATCAGATATTTGTTGGTCACCAGCTCCAGCTCCTGGGCAAAATGATCAAATCCTACTTTATATCCTGACTATGCAGAGTTTAGTAAAATAGCATGGAGTTTTATGACTTCTTTTTTGCCTGGATTATTTTGAAGACTATTAATCCAGGAAAATTAAAAGAGATAAAAAATCATCTCACTCCATAGAAAAAGCAAGCCCTAAAAGCTTCACAGAGTCCTCAACAGAAACATTGAACATTGTCTGTCTCCAAGTGGTGCAGATGTGGATCTCTGTACTCATGCAAAGAGTGAAGAGGAAGCAGCTCTGTTTCACAAAGCTCTTGGCAGAACACAGATCGTAAATTCATGTAATAGATGAATGGAATTCTTAGGAATATATTTCAAAAATCATTTTCTTGTAAGAGAATTCTTATAGTTTGGATTTATTTGCACACTACAGTTGGCTTTAAAAATGCAACAACCTCTACGGCTCTGCTGCCTACCAGAACAGTACCTGCAGAAAACAGGCCTTTATGAATGGCCACTGTCACAGTTTATGTTTTTAGTGATATTGATTGGTTTCTGCAATCAGATAGGATGGCTTCAGTACTCAAAAACGATCATTTATCTGGCAAAAAAATGCTCATGAATTATAAAGAGTAATAAATGTGCATTGATTGCAAATCTTTATGTATTGTGGATGTGTTTTGCTACAATGAGTTTGCTCCACATGGAGTTAACACAGGAACATTCTCCCTTTGGGGATCAGAGAGTAAGAATAACAAATCCTGCTCCTACCATGCCTAAAAGATAATGAAACCAGCCAGTAGTCCCTCACCAGCACATATGCCTTGCCCTTGCTGGTTTATACTGTCACATAGGACCTGCTGCATGACAGCAGTCCAAGAAGGCTCTGCCCTCCTCTTTGCCCAGTGCTGAACTCTGTTACATCAGTTAAAAAAAAAATTAAATTAAAAATCACTATCAGTAAGAAGTATCTTTTTCTATAGAGTCACACACTCTTTTAAGGTAGCACTGCCCTCACAAAAAGCAGATTTACTCGACAGCTGCCTCTTTCTGTCCCTAACAACCTCATTTCTCATCCCAGCAAAAGCATTTGTGCAGCACCATGGCAAAACAGATTATGTAGCAGATGGAGAATAAAATCTAACCAGTCAAAAATAGCACTTAATTTTAACTCAGACTAGTTTCCAGTAGTAAATTCCAGCTAAGACTTCATAAGAAGTGACAGCCTCAGTCTTCCAGCCAAAACATACAACGACAACATAGCCAGTTCTTACCAGCATTTCCCATGAGGTAAGGCTATCTAAGGGAAAGGAGTAGACAAGGAATAGAGAAGAAAAACCATGCTGATTCTCACTGTTCATTAGAGTGGTCCCAGTCCCCTCTACTGAAATCTAAGTAATCACCCTAAAGCTGTACAGAAGAGATCACTTCCAGCTCCAGGCTCTGAGGATGCTGCATCTCATGACCTGGGAGGTTTACAGTGTCTAATATATGGGAACTGATTTCAGTGCCAGATTAAGATCTTACACCTCTCAAGCTGTTCCTTAGAATTCCGAAGTTATTTCAGGAAATATGAATATAAGAGGATACCACAAGCTCTGGAGGGTCAGCAACCATATGCCATAGGTGGGCTCTTAACCTAGGCCGCAAAGTAAGATTAGAAATGCTTGCACATCCATCCAAGTTAATATGCACAGAACAGAGGCAATACATGGCCTTAAAAACCTCTCTGGACAGCCCCAGAAGAAAAACCAGCTTCTTCAGAGGGCAATTCAAAGCACTGTTAGATTGGCCCTGCCACACTGGTGTCACTTAGAAGTTTCCTTCAAGCCTTCCCCTGCTGTCTTTCTCCTTTCCTTAATTGCTCAGCAATGATCTCCTGGTCATGCCACTGTAATGTCTGCCAGCCTGGTTGTGAATGCCCTTATCTTTTGAGCCCTTTATTTAATCTTTTTTTAATCTCAGTCTCTTTTCCTCCTTGTAGCTCTTTGGAACAGTTATTCATACCCTAAAATGTATTTGGCTCTGTCTGCCTGTCCAATCTCCCATCTATCAGCTCACACATTCTTTAATTCAGCTGCACATTCTCTCATCATTCATCAGTCCATTTACACATTCTTCTATCCATCCTCACATTCTCCCTCTCTCTTCTTCTCACTGGCTGTTCTGTCGCCTCTCTCATTTTTATGGAGCTCTCCTGCCTGTCTCCTGTGGGCCCTGCAGGCCTGGCTCTCCCCGAGTACCAAACAGTGTGTCATTGTATACCATCCTGCACTCAAAATTGCCATGAAACATTTCACAGCTCATCAGACATGCAGACCCAAGTATGGTTTATACATTCAGTGGTCCTGAGTCTGATTTCATTCACTTCACAGTAAATTAAGTCAATGCTAGTGGGAATATACAGGTGTAAAATTAGTTTAAGTAAGATGAAAAAGAACTGATATTTTCTACCAATAGCATAACTATTAAAGGGGTAAAAAGGAAGTTAGATAAGTCAAAAGCCAGCAACCGATCTGTTGAGGAGACTGAAAGACCATGGAAGATTGGAGAACTGTTGTTTTCTTAGGCAAAGTGTGACAAAGAAACACTTCCTGAGCTCATGTTATTTAGTCCCAGAGATTGTAATACAATGGAATATGTCCTTCCGAGTACAAAAGGCATGAGGAAGAAATACTAAAATGGGTAAAAAATCCAGTACAAACACAATTGGCTCCACAGAGGTCCCTCTCAAGGTTCACATGCAAGCATTCGAAGTAATGGAACTAACAGGCAGAAACAGAGCTTGTAACAATCAGGAAAATCCATGGAAACAACAGAAAAACAAAAGCAACATGTACAACTTCAGTTATCTGTACAGATCGTGCTCTGTTCCAGGCAAGCCATGGAAATGTGGGCAGATCCTCCCAACACACACAGATAAGAGCTCTTGCAATGCAGCTGACAGACTAGACACCCACAAGGTATAAGAGACCAGATGAAGATTCAATTTGGGTCTAAGGAATCAGATCTGAAATGAGCCCATCTAATGGTCTGCAACAGAGATAACCACTGAATTCCACTATAACCAATAAAATTAATCAGGGACAAGAATATTCACTGGAAAGGTGCAAAGAAAAGAGAGGTTCTGTGTGCCACCCTCAGACAGAAGGAGGAAGAAAGATCTTTTGAGGGAGATGCTAGAGGTGTAGCTGGAGTGAGAAAGGGACAATCATCAGACAAAGGGGACTGATGACAATTGAAAATCCAAGGAGGAAGAGAATGCAATGCCAATATCCAGAGAATAACAGCACATTGGAGAAGAAATGAGAAATGAAAAACCAGAACATAATCTTAGTCTAAGAATGATCAAAGAATAATGTAAGAGAAAGGCATTGAGAACCCATTAAGTTCTATCTCCCAAGTTTAGAAAAGAAAAAAACCTCAAACTACCAAGAAACAAAAACCTGCTCATTAAAAAAACAGAAAATGTCACAAGATCATGGGAAAAAATAGATAGGCCCAGAGCCAACTTCACACAATCACTTATCATCAGGTTAAGAAAAGAGACATGAAAGGACAATACAGATTAAACTCCAAACACTGACCATAACATTATATAGAAATTCTGTCCTCCTGCTTTACTAATCTCAACAATTTCACTGAATTGAGCAGAATTTGGTGAGGCAAAAGAATGAAATTCACATGATTCTTTCGCAAAGAATGGAGAAAGGAAAGCCATCAATACCAGGAACATTGAATGGGAAAAATCAAGATCTGACAGAAAACACTCAAGAAGACAGCCATTATCACAAAAGAAGAAATGACATGATTTTGCTTTCCCAAATAGCTACCACATCTTGGAGAGCTTGAATTGCAGTTAAGTGGAACCCAGTGGAGGCCACAGAGAGGAAGAGAGGGCAGTAGAGGTTATTTGAACCCAGGAATATGCATCTTAACTGACATAGAATCATGTTCAGCAAATGTTTGAGAGGTAATGGAATGCAGATTTAAAGATTATGGAAGAATTAAGGGGCAAATGAGTTCAAAGAGACCTCATTGACCCCGCCATTCATTCCTAACCTCTGAAATACTTCCAGCATATGATGAAAGCAGCAACATAGACTTCACCAAAGCCTTGTTTATTAACTAATTATTTAAGGCCACAATCATAATGAGAACTACACAAACAGCATTGAGAACATATTGTCATTCACCAAATCAAGTTAAAGTCACAGAAAACTATTTTTGTGGCTTATTTCCCCAGTCCAAACTCCGGTAGTATTATGATGATGTGTTAATTGCTTAAAAGTACCTTTAGCAAGTTGGTACAAGGCTCAGCTTCCTCTGATAATCAGCAGCTCGAATGAGCCCATAATGATGCTTTCCATTCAGTTCTGGGTCTTTCCCCTCTCCAGAGCATTCATATGTTTTTTGTCTCATTACCCTCTCCAGAGGAGACTACCCACAGTGTGCAGAGATGGGGAAGATGGGGAAGAAGGGGTTGAAAATGTATTTTGCATTTCCAGGTGGGAGCTTTCTGGGCTGAATATTTCCTAAACCTGCATTTGGTTAATGCAGTTCAACATTTGAATAACAGAAATGGATGGGTTTTGAAGTAATTGCAACCACTTGGAAGGAAAATAAAACCAAACAAACCCAATCAACCCCAAAATTCTGCATATCGGTTCATTCCTCTGTTCAACATGCATGAGTGTCTAACAAAGCAAAGCTAAGGGACAGCAGCAATATGAATATTAAAAATACTGCAATTGCATAAATTACCATTTATTTTTACTGAGGAATACTCATATTCTGATTATGCTATGGAATAAACAAAAATAACAGTATTGCAAAGCCAGAGATGGCCATACCCACAGACATGAACAGGTTTCTAAAGACAGATGAGAACAACCAGTGCTACCCACGTCCATCTCTCCAGTGCAGCTCTTCCCTACCCAGTGCCAGACAGGGCTGCACAAGGGCCCTTGGAGTGGGAGTCACTTCTCCCTCAGCATTCCAGAAGCTCAGTGAGCACACTCAGCACAACAGCAACTGAGCCATGGCCTTGGGACTTCTGAGGGAAAAAGCCACAGCACAAAGCAAAAAAAGCTTAAACTCTGACAGGGAGTAAACAAATGCACACTGAAAGAAATGGAGAAACAATTAATAAGCATCTGAAAGACCAAGGGGCACTGCCAGAGGCTTTTGCAGTCCACAAAACAACTGAAATGAGTTAAACTAAGCATAGAAGCAAGGATCTACCTTCTGCCACTATTGCAGAACTGGGAAGGGATGGGGAGTGAGGAGTTTATTTAAACTCTTTGGTTTAAATCCTGATTGACACGGACATTATGAATTTTGTGTATTTATACATTATCATGGCTTACGTTGTAACAGAACTTGTTTGTTGTTAGCTAAAGCCTTTGAGAAGAGATTATGACAGACAGTTCTGGCACCTTTCTCACAAAACTTTTACCAACTTGGGGTCTTGTCACTTCTCTTTACAACAGGAAAGATGTCTGCAAGTCTCCTCCATAAGGTCCATGGCATTTCATTTTTTTTTGCATCTATTCTATAATTGATGTCTGATTTTAAATGTTCTTCTCTGTTGTATTTCATGGCAGAGGCTGAAGGGGGGTTGGGGGCACTTTCCTGAAATTATGTTTGAAAACCAGTCTCAGATTTCTACTGCTGCACGTGACAGATGAAATAACGGAGATGAAAGGAGTGTATGGAAATTTTGACTAATGAGGAGAACATGAAATATAGTTAGCCTCTGGAAATACCTTAAAGCAACAAGTCTATATATTACCCTGTGCTTTTTCCTGGTTACACACAGTTTTTATACAGGATTCACCACTGCATTACCTAAGCATTTAAATACATCATTTCCACAGTGATTTGTGGGGCACATCTCGCTTTACTTGTCCGTACACACCTTGGACATGGAAGCATTCTAAAAACAGAGTCTGGGAAGTGTTTCTGAAGAGAAGTACAACTTGTTCCATTGTGTCCCACTGGGGTCTCAGGGTGCTGCAGAGCATGGCTTACAACTCCTCTCTGCAAAAGACACAGGTATTTGCCTTGAGACACTCAGCCTGCACAAAGCAAGGCCAGAAATAAACCTCCAACAGATTTAATTAGAGGCTGGTGTTTAAACTCTCATTTCCCTATTGTCTTCCTGACCCATGGCTGAAATCAGGCATGGACAAAAAGAGCTTGAAACTGGTTTCAGGTGATAATTAACAAACTCTCACTCTGCCACCTCTCTGCATGGCTAAGGAGGCATTTTGGCAACATAAATCTATCCAGCTCTCAGACTCTGGTTATCATAACTTCTTCAATGCTACTCAAATCACCTTGGGAAGAAGGTATATTTTAAAAAGAGAGAGAGAGAGAAAGCATAGGTATTTTCTGAGAGCTGCATCTTCTGTGCATGACCAAAAGAATTTGGTCTCCTACAAGTCAATGTAGCAGTTTTAAATAAATGTTTATGTTATTAAATTCATATATGAGGCTAAAACTTCTGGGCTGGAATTCTACATTTTAACCTGAAGTGGTACACTACTATTTACTGTATTTCTGACATCTCATTTTCAGTGGTTGTTAACAAACTCAGAGGCTGTTAACAAACAACCTTTGTTCTCTCTAAAAGTCAGACCTCTCAAGTGCCAGAACATCTTGGCTAGTCAAAGTCTTCTGCTCCTTTCTACACTCTACATCCAAGAACATCAGTACTAAATTTCACATTTCTACTCGCACAGGCCACTTCTTCCACGACTATCAGCATGACAAATAAGCCAAGGAGTAATTTGACAATTCTCTGAAGAGAAGCAAAACTTTCCTAAGTTTTTGCTCACACTTCTGGTTGAGACTTAATGGAAGAGCTAGAATTTTCTCACCAAGACAGAAGATCCTTCAGGAGAATCAGTAAAAATATGGACTGTTTGAGAGGGACAAGCAGCTTCTCATTCCATTGCTTCACTCTCTTCACTGTCTTCCAGAGTTTCTCTCATAGTGACTGTTATTTTAGGCTACCAAAATATGCATCTGTCACTGGAAGAGAGCACTGCACTGTCCACCCTGGGCTGCCATGATTAGACATCAAACATCCACATCTGGACACTTGTGCTGTAACCCTGAATCCTTACTACACCACCCAAGAATACGGAGCCAAAATTACACAAAAATACTAAGCATGCAGACAGTGACAGAGAGCAGTCACAATGTGAGTATATTACAACACCAGTTGGTCTCCATGAGCATTTTTTGCATTTGTTCTATTGCAAAGTTTGTATTTTTGTCTCTCCACTTCCTTTGCAGACTTGGGGATGGCATGCCAGTGGTACTGAATTTCCAGCTGCCACAGCCCAAACCAGGGCTGTTGCATGTCAGAGTTTAGAATTAAACATGCAGAATGCAGAGAACAGTCACAGTACCTCCTTTATGATGCTAAGGAAAACATAAATAATGACATTAAAAAGCCCCTATCTAAAGTAAAAATAGCAGTCACTGCCATAGAGACTGTATGAGGCAAAATGAGAACTACATTTCAGCAAAACTGCACACGCTCCTGTAGCCAGACAAGAAAAACCTTCTCCTTTGCTCAGTGGGATATTAAACTTTATAGCTGTATTTCTTATTTTTAGATAGTTCTTTGAATGCATAGCTTCTGACTTCCTTAATTTATTTTGTATGTAGCAAGTTTTGAGAAATATATATATATTTAAGAGCTGCACTGTCATAAATCAGTCCATCCTTTGGAGGCCTTAAAAAATGTAACAGTTATGACAGTAATATTCTAAAACCTTTTATTATCCCTTCTAGGCGTTTGGAATGCCTTGACATTGACGTCTCTGCCTTGGCACAATCACCACCCCGTCTGCGGGCATGTGCGGGCACACCCTCACACAAACGGAGTCTCTCCCAGCGCCGGCTGCTCCGGCACCGAGAGCCCGGGCAGTTCCCGGTGTGCAGCGACTGCCGTCGGTGCCACGGTGTGACACAAAGCAGGAGGGGAATGTCGGGCTCATCTCTCACGGGAGAGAGGCAGAACTGCTCAAGATGGATCCTGTGTAGGCTGACCCCCCCTCTACCCCCCGGCACAATGTCCCTGCTCCTTCCAGGGGGCACAGGCACGCAGGGGAGCCCCGCGGGGCGCTGATGGGCCTCGGGAAGGGACAGACATCGTCACGATGCCGCTGACGACTCGGCTGGTGATCGTTCAGCTCCAGCAGCCGGAGAAATGAATATGAGCCCTGGTGCAGGAGCTGTGATCCATGGCCAAGGAGCCGAGGGGGGGCTGAGGGAATGACCGCTTGGCTTCAGATGGAGAATGATAATTGGTGGGTCTCTTTGTAGCTGTGAAAGGGGATCTGAATCGCCGCAATGCACAGGATTTGCAAATCATTCTCAGGAGAGTGGAACCAAGTCCCTGTAGGAAATTTCAGGGAACACAGTCAAGTGTTGGCTTTCCTCAAATGTCATCTTTTCCACTGGACACATGTAAGCACAGGAACGTGTGTGATACCACTGCAAGGTGAGTCCCTCAGCCACACATTCTACTAAATGTTAAACTTCAGACATAAAACAGGCTCATGCCACAAAACCACATCGAGTTCTAATCCTTTCACTGCTACTAAACTAGACATTTCCCTGGTTTTCAATCATGTTCAGTTGGTTCTAATGAATACTTTGCAGCTGTGGAAAGTATCTGAAAGAATCAGTTGTTTTGTAGAAATCTCAGACGAAAAATTCCTCGTGTGGTCCTTTGAGACTCCCACACAGCAAAGGCTGGGAAAGCCAAAACACAAAAGGAAAAGTCCATGGGGGGCTATGTACACGCTCACACAGGATCCAAGGTGTGTTGGCTATTTCAAAGCTCAGGGAGGGCAAGGATCACGTCTAGCAAACAGAGCTAAAATCAGCTGGAGAAAAACCCAAACACTACATACAGCATTTGGAGAGAAAACTGAACTCCAGCTACCAAGGACACTATCCACAAATTGAATACCACACACACTACCATCATCCAGAAATCATCATCTCTAAATCCAGAGTTGAGGATGTGAGCCTGGATTGGATTGCCATCACAATTCATGAGACAAGTCAGGACTAATGCTTTGATTCAGGTCTAATAATACCAATTTAAGTTACTTCCGTGACATCTGAGCACCACAGAACAGAAGTCTTGAGATTATTTATTCTTATGAAGTGAGTCAGTGGAATAGAGAAGACTTCTTTGGACTTATGTGTATTCCCCCAAAATTAACATTTACCACAGCAAAAAATTAACTGCAGATTCTGTTGAGGAGGCATGAGACTGTTCTAATTATTTTGAGAATGCTTTTGCCAGATAATATTGATTATATTAAACCTCCAATGATGCAAACACTGTTAGTATATATAAGACTATCTGTAGAAGAATTACATAGAATCAGGGGGGGAAAGTCTGAGATTAGGGTTCCCAGACTTTGCTGTATTTGCAATTCATGCTGAATATATTCCCTGTCAAGCTGTCATTTTACATTAGGAGTTAATTTTCCTGCTATCGATCCTCTCTCTGTTTATTCTTTTTCTCCTCCTTCAGCTGCCAGGGTTTTGGAAAACAATAACAACCAAAACTATAACAAAGAACTCGAAGTCCCAAACAAATTTTGCACACATTCATTCCATAACCATCAGCCAGCCTGAATTCCACAGCCCCATGCAAATTTCCATTAAAGTTGTCACGCATTTGAATAATGAGTCACTGTTTAAAGAGAATAGAAGGAAAAAGGCACAGTGCATTCTTGTCAAAGAGGAGCTAAAATCAAATAAAGGTACTTCACAGCATAGGTGTTTATAATATTGTAGTTGCTGTAAAGAACACACCTTGTTTCTGAAAACAAAATCTAACAAGAACAGAAACATGGTCCACAAATTAGGTGTTGCAGTTTTGTAAGGAATTAATGAAATACCCCATATAATATAGACTGTTACAGAAACAGAAAAAGGAAAAAAAGGATTGTGATCGGTCCAATTGCCCCAGAACACTTGAACTACATTCTATTCTCAACAGCAGGATTTGTCCATAGCAATAATCCTGAAAGAGACATATGTGGAGTCTTTTCGTCAGCCTTTTCGAACACATTACTCTTGCTATCTTTTTTTATTTACTCTCTTTGCATTTCTCCAAGCTGGTTTTGGCTGAGATACAACATGAGAAAAAGCAGACCTAAGTGTGTGTAAGCCTAAGTGTGAGATCTTTCTGGCATGCAGTGATGGGACACCCTCTCCTGGAGAAACAGACACACTTCCTCTGCTCCAGCAGTAAAAGAATAGGAAATTAGTGATATTCCTGGGATCTGGAGACAAACTACCACAACAAATCTTGATATAATGACAGTAAGTCAATGCTTCCCCTTAATACACACAAGATGCTTCTCTGGACTGACAAAGACACTGTTAGATACTGCACCCTTCGGACAACTCACTCATTCACATTTAAGCAATCAACAGCTATATTAGAATCATAAAGAGAGGAACCTCTAGATGAAATAAGTCAGGATTTTTGACTCAAATTCAGATCTTCCACAAGGGGGATCCCATTGGTGGACTGACTCCCTGCATCACAACATACATCACTTTGAACCAGGCAGAATATCACCATTCAGGTGGTCACCTCCTAAAGTTAAAAAGCAAAATATCTCAGATGGAAACAAAGGGTTATCTTGCTTGGCAAAAAGTCCAAGTTCTACACATTTCCTTCACTCACTTCTTTAAGACAACTTAAGATAGTTTCACGTCATTATAGATTATGGCAGATCTCACTAATCCACTCATATTTGCTTAGGATGTCATTTGCAAAGTTTATGAAAGGTAGGGCTATGAATTTTCTCAAAAGAGTGCCTCCAAGAGGCAAAATATTAATCAGCCTGCTACAGCCTGTGGATGAAAAAGAAAGCAGTGAATAGAGGAGAGGTTTGTGGTGCCAGTGACCAGGCTACAGGTGACAGTGTGGAAAGTTCCTAACTGCCTGTAGCCTTTAAAAATGAAAGAACTTTACAGGTACAGAGCTCCCAAATGAGCAGCCTGGATTCCAACATGGCATATTTACACTGGCAGCAATATCTCAGACACCACAGTGGAACAAACACCTGGGGAAATTATTTTCCCCCTGAGGTGGCTGGCAGCTCTGCTGTGTGCAGAAAGCAGGACAGCCTCTGACCTGGACACTGCTGACTTGTATCTTAATTAGATGCAAAAGAGAATGCGAGAAGAGAGAAAATCACAGTTCAGTGTGGTCACTGATGTGAATTTTGAACTTCATTTGACATTGCTAACATTGTTCTCATTTGGAGAGCTTCTAACCACAGTCTCCTGTGCTGTGACAAGTTTGTAATAAATTACAAATGATCAAACTGCAGATATCTCTCTCTGTTTGCAGCCCAATTTAGGAAAAAGCCAGTGGAAGAACAGCAGCAGCACATGGCTCAGGCTATGCCTGATCAAAGGGGAATTATTCCTCACAGCTCCAGGAGCGTTCAGGCACTGTTTTACCTCAAGGCAGGAATAAATAGCAAGGATAAGGCACTGAAGCCCCTAGGAAGTCCTCACAGCCTTAAAAAGTCTGCAGAGAAAATTTCTAAGATGCATTAAGCACAAAGGTTCTCAGTGCCCAAGGCAAACTGGAAGATATTCCTTCCCTCAAGTTACTTAACGCTAAATCATCACCTGCAGGCTCAAGCTGTCATTTCTGAGTCACATCTCAGTGTCAGGAGTTCTCAAATCATTTACTCTCCCCTTCCCCACCTCAACACACATAGTGGTTTCTCATAGAGGCATTAGCAGAATATGAATTACTTCTAGGAAGGAATGAGACTTCTATTCATATATAACAAACATTAAAGCACTGATTAAATTGAGCCACAGCCTTCCAGTCACTTCAAACAGCTCTACATTCAATTATAGTTTGGGATTTATCAGGAAAAACAAAATTCTCAGCATTTCCTGGTGTAAGGGTTAGCCTAAGTTTCTGTTGTTTTGTCTATAAACAGCAAGAATGCACCTTCAAGAATCAGAGGCAAGATGCAAATTAAATACAGCCACTTCAAAGACACTCCTGTAATGAAGGCTTTATGGCATCCAGCTGGCTCTGGGGAAATAGCTGAGGTTCTGGTGAGGATCAGGAGACAAGGCTTTTTCTTTCACTGTCTAGTCAAAGCACTTTGTCCAGTTCATTTCAGTAAAAGGGTCATCTCTCGCTGTACACACACTTGCATTATGGCAGTGGGATCTAATGAGCTGGCACTCTCATGGCTAAAAACACAAACACATTAAAGATCATGGTCATAGGTAAGGAATTTAAATTATCCTTCTGATCATCAAGTGAGTCAGATTAATGGAGAACCACCAGAAGAAATCAATATCAGTCTAGGGAACAAGGAAAACCTGAGTTACGTACAAGAATTTGATGCAGTCTGTAATGTTTCACATCCAGTACAAAATTCAGGTTATAGATGTTTGAAGTCCTGCATTGATGTGTTAGGAGTAGTGTGCAGTTCATAAATCTACAGAACAGGGAACACTTCGTTAAAGAGAAAACAATGCAAACCTCTTAACTCTGCTGCACCATTAATTAATTAATTGCAAACTGGATTCCTGAAGAGAAATGCTTTAAAATTTGTAAAAAAAAAATGGCAAAGCCAAAGAGCCTTTCAGCAACCACCATGTGGAGCAACCCTTTGCCACAGCCTACAGAATGGGCCCTGGGCAATGCCTCACAAAAACACAGGTGAAGGATGGCACACCCTTGGCATCAGCCAACTGCAAATTGCCTCTTTCTTCACTGGCTCTTCCCAAAAAGAAGATGAAAGGCTTTCCACTGAACTGTGCAATGGGAGCACATCCTTTCAGAGCCCATACACACCTGACCTGCAAACAGGACTCAGCAATTGCTCCTAAATGAGTAGCACAGAGTCTCTATTCGATCAATGGGACCTTTCTGCTGATCTGCTTTTACAAGGAGATCTCACCTAAGCTTAAGGAATCCTGACTGTTGTATGCATACACCGATCCAGTGCATTTATGTTTTAAGCTTTGGTAAAACCCACAAGTAAGCGTAACAATTTAGCAGCCCCAAAAAGTTTAATAATCAGCCAGGCTCATAAAATTCTCTTCAAATAGTATCTCATTTCTGCTGTGCATTTTATCAGAGGAATCTTGAAGGGGCTTTGAAATATGCAACAAAGCACAGTATAAATTGTATAAATTATATTATCATTTTCCTCTCAGATGAGCTGTAGCACCTGTTTGACACCGAGCAGCATCACTGCACAGCAGGCTGCAGCTGGAAGCAGAGCAGCTTTTTATATAGAACCTGCAGGTGGAGTTCAGAGTCAATATAATTACAGAGTCTGGAATTTCATCAGAATCCTAAGGATGACACTCCTTTCACTGCTCCTTGTGAAAGTCTGTAAAACTTAAATTATTAAAAATGTTTTCCTCCAGACATTCTTATTTTGCATTGACATTTCTGCCCTCGACATTCAATATCAGTGGTCAGTAAAATCACAAAGGAATTGAGCTCTGGCAGAGCTTCCCAACAGGTATTGCATGTTGGAATTAGATCAGGATTTTCAATGAGGGTGCAGGGGAGACTTTCCAAAGTTCGGTTCACATCTGTGAAGGGGCCATGGTCATTACTAACAATACCCACCAGGGAGATGCATGTATCATTTCTTAATGCAAATAGCATGCTTACATTTCCAGCAGGTTCATCTGAAATTGCTTCTTCTCTTGACATCAAGAGAGCAGAGTGCCATGGCAAAAAAATAATTAGGAACTGACCTTCCTGCTCTCCTTAGACAAACTCTCTCTCTTCAGGCCAGCTCTGTGGGAGTATAAACAGAACCTGGAAATGGTGCTTTACCTCCACAACATTTATGGAGAAGTGTCTATTGATGGAAAACAACAAAGAAAAAAGTAGGCTCAGGATTTTAGAAGCCTGGTGTCTGTGAATTTTTATCTTACCTCTGATCAACTTCAGTGTCTTCAGAACAGTTTTTAGCTTCCCCTAGAGAATCTCTTTCCTCTGCTGGTCATATATTTTCACAAAATCTGTAGATCTTGGTGACTTCTACGTTCCTGACAAATGTTGAAATCCACCCAGGTTCAACATTTACCAAGGGGAGAACTCTCCCCAAACCAGTGGCAGGTGTGATTACAAAAACGCTTCTCTCCTGTGTTCAGATGCTGCCAGTAGACCAGATTCAGTCAAGTACCAGATTAAAGAACCAAATCTTTGTGCTCTTTTCTCTCACACATCCAACAAATCCATGACTTACAGAGCTGGCCCACCAGGGTAGCAGCAGATATTGGCATTCTGTCAGAAAACTCTTCTGAGAAGAGATAGAGAAGACATCTGCTGAGAGTGTTTGATAAGGACACTTCACTCTCTTCCACTGGCAAAGTCATTTTCTGTTCCCAACATCTGAAGAAGGCAACAACCAAAGTCTTTGCCTATCTCTGTCCAGATGAACTATACAAATCCCAGAAGTTTTGCTAGGAACTGGATTGATAAATGCTGCAACAAGCTTTAAATTTTAGATCAATATTTAACAGGACTGTAATCTCCTCTTGCAGGGAAGTGTTCTCATTAAAAATACCACATTCCATGCAGGGAACCTTGCTGGAAAATCACATAAAGAAATTTTGAAAATTCACATTTAGGAGGACATGAGGAAAGAGAACAGTGCACACAGAGTGAAGTGTTCTATCCAATCCCAATTCTGACTTGACAGATTTGAGATCTGGGTGTAAATAAGAAACAGTGAAAAAAGCTTTATGAGAAACCCCTATAAGATGTATTTATATGCAGGCACACAACAAATGCACATGAACTCATATGCATCATTTGGATTCTGGAAATGCCAAACTTCGCAACAAGATTAAATAAGAAGTTAAAAATCGTAAGATTTCTAAACAGAGTGGATCAGAGATGCAATAAGCCCTTCTCAATTCTGGGTCTGAAAAAGAATTCCCCCCACACATATCTCAAGAGTTTGGACTTGCCTGAGTGGTCACTGATTTAAGAGAAAAATGTATCAGCTTCTTTAGAAAGAGAGAAAATTGTGAGGGGAGGGGATGGGTACAAAGGAAGTAATGAAAGGTAACAGATTAAGATGATACAGATTTTTCCCCTGAGAAGGTTTCTGGCAGGAGTCCAGTAATGAAATCTACATTTGCACATTCCAGTGGGAACTGAGAGAAACCTCAGCCTTGCCAAACTGTATGGCTTCATTTTGATGGATGAAAAGGCTTTAGATAGCTCACTGTGCATGGCTGGAAGACTTGGGAGAAATGCACAGCTTCCAAACACCCAAATTCATGAGTCGTTTGCCAGGAGGCTACCACTATACATGCCAGAAGTGGACATTAGGGAAGTATTTCTACACAATCAAAGGAAAATAAAGGATGAGAGAGACAGGGAAATCACCTCTTTATCTCCTAGCTACAAAACAAAATAAATGTGCAGGGAGGTGTTTATATCTCTTGTTCCTAAAGACACTGGTGGTCTGTGACTTCACACCTCTCCCACCAGTCCACCCCACCATTCTGCTAGGCTTATTCCCACAATTTCTTTCTTAAATGCCCAACTTGAGTATTTTTAACTACAACTACTTCTAGCCCTAACCATGAGGAAGAAGAGATTAAAACCCTTTTTTTTTTCATAGTAACCATATTTGCATTTGATTAAACCCTTCTCCCCTTCACATTTCTCTCTGGAGTCTCCCTCCAGCTTGTCCAACCATAGTTTTGAGATTTCTCACTGTCCTAGATGTTCAAAAGAGAACATGGCACTTGAGGCAGGCCCTTCACCAGCACTGAGGGAGAGGCAGGATCGCTCCATGTGTTCTCTAGGCCACACTTCCTTAGTGCACCATCCTTTCCTCCCTTGGATCTCCCTCCTGCAGTCCCCAGACACCAGCATCACTTGGCCCTGGTTGTCTCTCACACAACCCTCAGGAACACAACCCATCCAGGCTCTGAGAAACACCCCCTTTCCTCCCTTGTCAAGGTTGTTGCTAAATAGTTGTATTTTGTCTTAATTAGTTATAGCCTGCAGGGCACTTACTCTGAGTTATCCTGAGAGTTATTTCTAATAAATATAAATGAGAGAAACCTCCAAAGGTTGCACCAGGTATTTTAACACCATTTCATACTGGTGAAATAATATGTTTCAATGTGCTTGAGAGCTCCAAGAGGTCAAAGGAATTGTGACTGCTTCCATGATAAATTGAAAGCTTAAGAGAATAAGGATGAAACATGTTTCATCCTCAATCCATATTCATTATTTAAAAGCACACAGGATTGAGAAAACATGACCTGGATTCTGTACTGATGAAACAATGCCATTTAAAAAAAGAAACTAAAGCAAATGCGACATTTCCTATTCCATAGCAGCAAGTAAATTGCTTAGTAGGTTTAGAGTTAGAAGTGTGCACAATTAAACATTTACTAATCTACCATCGTTCCATCCACAAATTAACCACACAGAACAGTCTGGGCTGAAGGATCCCAAATCCAACTTCATATTCTCACTGCCATATCCAGAAATATTCAAAGGGATTTCATAGCATATTTCAGTTTTGCGCTTGCATGCAAACTATCGCCTGCACCTGCTGTTACCAGTGGTTAATATTTGACATTCTGTAACTTTCTCATCCACATACTTTTAATATTTATGTTTTCTGATCAGACAGGTTCCAAGCCTGACATATCACTGCCAAAATATCTCCACAACAGCCAATGGTGGATGAAATCTATACCATATTTATGGGGAGATAAATGTTTGTGCAATAGGTGATGACTGTCAAGTGTGCCAGTGCTCACAGCCCCCTGTGCCCCTCACAGTCCCCTGTGCCCCTCACAGTCCCCTGTGCCCCTCACAGCCCCTCATGCCCCTCACAGCCCCCTGTGCCCCTCACAGCCCCGTGTGCTCAGGGTATGAGAGTGGTGTGAGAGTGGTTTCCTGTGTGGAATTGCAGCATTGAGAATCTTGACCACTTGTAGAAAATCCGACTTTTTGCATCCGACAAAGGAGTTGAAAGACAGTAAAGGGGTCTCTTTCCCTGACAGAAAGCGAGGTGTAACATTCGCATTGTCATCTGATGTTGAGGAAGTAACACTGCGACCCCTTAATTAAAATTGAAACCATCAATGATGGCCAGGGTCAGCACACTGCTATTAAAACTGCGCATGCACCAACCGAGCTACTCGCAAGGCCACAGGCAGCGTTCCACTGTTGCTCCACAAACATCAGGGGATGTTAGCAGTGAAAAGGGCACGAGCAGAACAGGAGCAAACCCGCGGGGTTTAACCTGCAGCAGGGAGGCGGCTCCAGCAGCTAGAGCCGAGGGCCCAAGGAGCCCACCAAGGAGCTATAAAGCACACCAAAAGGCTGGTTTCCCTCCTGCCATTGGCTTCCAGGATTTACAGGAAGTTTTCCACCTGGCAAAAGCAGGCAAAGCGAAGGTCTGTGTCCCAGCAAAATGCTTTACAAAACTTAAGGATGGCAAGTAGTCAGTCCTTTGTGAAAAGGTGAGATTCAGTCAAATCCAGTGGTTTCACTGGATACCGGGACACATGGATGCTGCTGTGACAATTACCTTCCATTTTATGCCAATCAGAACAAGCACTGCCAGAAACAGCCCAGATTCACAATAAGCCCTTACAGCTAATGAGCCCCTGTCTATCTGTGTTTAAGCTACCTGCCTTCCTCCTTATAAACACCACTTCAGAGCAGCACTGCCTGCCTCCAGTCCCCTATTAAAAGCAAAAGTATTTTTATCACTCTTCAACAAGATGCAGTGCTCTTTCTTACCAAAACCCCAATTACCATGTTGCAGACTCAAGTTAAATATTAACAGACAAAACTCTCCCTAAATCTACTTACCTCTGGGTTCACAGCTAAAGGGTTAGGAGCACAGCTGAGAGCACACTAATTGATGACAAATGTCATCTTACACCAGTCCTATTACATAGTCATGGACATCATTTAGTCCCCCTTGGAGGAGGTTTAAGCAAAAAGACACCTCTCTGGTGCATGAGATAGGATTCAAACTATTATTGTTGTCCACTTGACAGCTAAAAATGTCAGTAGCTATTAATCATCCTTCAAGATAAGGCTGAGTTATGCATGTATGAGTGTAGCAAAAAAGCACTGTAGCCTGTTACTTATAAAGGTTTGGTAGTTGAAGGTTTTTTTAAAGATACTGTATTGGTCAAAAGCCTGTTATAACTGGCATTGCCAAAGAAGAACATTAAGTATGCGATCAGTTCAAAAAGGAAAATGAAATTAGCAACCAGTGGATCAATACTGATTCATCAGGAACCAGGCTTGATTCCATCTCTATTACTCACCACTTTTGAGGGCAGACAGACTTTTAAAAAGATGAAACAGTATTACAGTCATCCCTCTCATCATCTAAATCTGCAGAATTCCTTCTTCTCTGCTTCTAATGACAGAATTGTTTGGGCCTATCCAGTAGCTGCAGCTGTGCCTACACAGGTCCAACCAGGAGTAAGGCAGCACTCAGTGTGTCCAGTACCTTTTAACCTTCCAGTTACTTCAGTCACTGCTGCATACAGCCCAGCACGCACAAACTGCTGCATACACCCTGCACACACCCCTGCACACATCCCTGCAGCTGCCCTTAGACATTCCTTCTCTCCTGTAGCTGGCCCTTGGACCTCAGTCTCCTGGTTAGGAACAGCTGCCTCTGTACCTGCTCCAGGAAAGATGGATGCAAGCCGCATTTTCTATTTGCTATTTTTCATCTTTTATCCTATGTATCCCGTTTTGCAAGGACCTACAGCAACAACTTCTGCTCAAACTTTCCCCTCCCACATCCTCCCATGACCATTCTACAATGGCATCTTAAGGACTGTGTCCTGGGGTGAGGTTATGATACTGTATCCCCTATTATCTGCTTTATGTCCACACATGGGTCCTGTGACTTGAAGCTGGAAGCGAGGGGCAGCTGGGGGAATTCCTGGGCACACAGGCTGTGTTCAGTTCTCACAGACTCCCCTGGCTCTCTCTGCTGTGCGGCCAGGAGAGTTGTGGCTTTGCTTTTAGCTAGCTCTTGTTTGTTAGCTGAGACAAGATGTTTCCTGGGACAGTGGCTTCTTCTTCTGGCACTGTTCAGCTCTGCTCCAAAAACCAGACCATTACTGGGAGCCCCACACCATGGCCCAGCAGGAGGGAGGCTGCAGGGACGCCACATCCCGGCTCCAGACCATGGGAGAAGCGAGCTGGACTGTAAAAATCCACCAGCTTTCCCCACAATGAGAAAGTTTATTATCTAACTTTATTAATTTTTTTTTCCATGCCTGCATGCACTCTGCTTGTTAAACAAAAAGGTTTTTTCACTTTCCTCCAAGAAATTCCTTTTGAACATGTGGGGAAAGGCTGATGAAACTTACCTTTCTTTAGATGACGCGTTCATTTCAGGATGTTTCCTTTTAATTTGTCTCAAACTGAGACAGACTGTCAAACAGATGATTTTTTTTTTTTACTCTGCCATAAAGATTATTTTTAGAATGAAAACTGGACAGTTCAAAGGCCATCACTTTTCTTTCACCCTTTTTACTTTCATCAGAAGACAAAAATAGTGATGATTTTGGTGAGGGGATCCTAAAGGAATAACTTAAGTGTAATTCTAAATCACTTTTGAAAATGGCTCTCCAGGACATTTGGAAACAACAAGCTTAATGGTGTTTGATTTCAGTTTGAAGGAACTTTGCAAAGTTCAGACTCTCATATCTCAACTGCTTGAATGAGGTCATAGTACTCACATGCAGCATAGCTACCTTCATGTGAAAAAGGGGGAAGGAATAAAATTGCAAGGCAAGCAAACTGAGACCAAACCAGATAACTGACAGGAAAAAATAATACTCTGTTTTATACTGCCACGTAGAAAAGTCATTTCAAAAATAACTCTGCTGAAAAGCGTAGGACTGATTTTAGTACACAGGCTAGCAAAGCTGTAGAATACCTGCAGAATACACCTGTGCTCAACAACATGAATGACTCGCTTTAAAACAACCATCACAGCTGCCGTCATTCCTTCCTCACCCCACAAGGGTTTGAGCATCTCACGTAGACACCTATTCCCCTAAACCACGGGGAAGGAAGGAGCCCTCTCTCTCAGACCGCAGGATGAAATCCATCTGCAGTTCTCACCTGGTTTTAACTCTTCCAGAGCCTCTTTCCCGGCGGAATTCCCGCTCTCCCGCGCTGCACCGCAGGGAGCCGCCACCCGAGGGCGCCGCAGCCCCGTCTCCGGGCCATCCTGCGCCCGCATCCCTCTGGCACCGGGAATTTCGCCTTTCGAGGCCTTCCCTCCCTTTCTAATACACAAATAACACAGGGCACCTCAAGCCAAGCCGTTTGGCACTCACAGTGTGCAAGGAACATTTGAAACTAAAGCTGTTACCCCTTCCTAGGAATTGAACAAACAGAAGCGAGGAGTGGGCGGGGAGAGACGGGACATCAGCTGGAAAATGAGCTGGGAAATGAGATGGATTGGGTGAGGAAGCACAGCACAGGTTTCACTCACAGTACAAGCACTCAGCATGTTTAAACATCAGTTTCTGAATGCCGTGTTTAGCACACAACAAAACAGCTCACTCCTACATTGGTTTCAAGCCAAGAGCAAGATCTCAAGCAGCATTCCTTAAAGCTGCAGCCTTTAGTCCTGCTCTACCACTTGAATAAACTGTGCAACTGCTCAAGTCAATGTTTCCCAGTTAGTACAGATAATTCATCAGTGCACCCCTACAGAAAGGCTATTTATCAATTCCATAAATTCCATTTATTTATTATCAGTAAATAAATTCCCACCGGTTCCTTTTTTCATTGTTCAGGTAGTTACATTTGTTACCTTAATTCAAATATAAATCCACTTGAAACTACAAATTGAATCATAAATTAGGTCAAACTTCAAAAGGTAATGATTAATCGACTTCAATAGTGGTTTGCTTATCCCTTTATCTCTACAGCCAGGTCCAAGGTTTATGAGAATGATCTCAGCCCTGCAGCTCTTTCCTTCAGCACTTCTGGTGGCACTGGAGATAGATCAAGTCTTTCATTGCTGCAGATCCTCTGTGTGTGTAGCTTAGAAGAGATCAATGTATCTTAATGAACTGTGCATACACAGAAGAATTATTAGCTTTTGCCCTTTTTTAAAAATTATTTTTACTTTAAAGATTTGGTTCTGTCCACCCAGTGACCCTCAAACATGCAGGTGAGCAGGTACTGACAACCTGAAGCTGTAACTGAAATTTAGTTCCAGATTTCCTTAAATTCCCCAATCCAAGTTTCTTGTCACTGCCCTGACCACAGTGGAGGCTGTTTTGGCTCAAACAGCTGTCAGTGCTCTTTATCACACCAGGACAAGGGAGATGGAGCTACTGGAGAGTTCCCACTGACACCAAAGATGATCAAGGGTTTGGAGCACCTGACACGAGGGTAGAGCTGGGCCTGCTGAGCCCAGAGAAGAGAAGGCTCAAGGAAATCTCATCAATGTGTATAAATACCTGAAGGTAGTTATAGGAGATCTTTACAGAGTTGCCCAGTGACAGAAGAGACAGTGGGGGCACAAACACAGGAGGTTCCATCTCAACATAAAGGAAGAGTTATGGGGTCTCTACCTTTGCTAATTATATTGGGCAAAAGGCCCCCTTCAGCTGATTTCTACAGTCAGCTCACCTTCCAGAGTCTCTCTTCCTGTTTGCCCTCCAGCACACAAGCAGGGATGATGACAAGCAGATCCAGTCTCTTGGACAGAAAGGTTACCACTCCAATGTGGTACAAAAGCCCCAAATATTCTATCAGGATTTCTAGTTCAGTATCCATGAAAGGTTTACTTGCTCCTGCCCAGACTGGGGCCCAGGAGAGATTAAATGCAGAAGCTAGAAATGCAACAAACGGCTTAACAATATCCACCTTGTTCCTGCAAACAGCTACGGAAGTCACAATGAACATAACACACAAATACACAAAGAGACCCCAGAATTTTATTTAAAGTGTTCAAATGCAGCATTGAAAACAGAGTGGAATGCCAAGAGTCAGAGAACTTATGCTGAGTTATGTTTTCTTTGACAAACTAGCACCATTGAATCACAACTCACAGACTCATTATAAAATTTCTAGGAATTCTATTAAAAATTGGTTCTCAATTTACTACTCCTACAGAGATGAAAGCAGTCTGAAGTTTTCATATCTACTCATTGTTCAAATTACTCATAGCAGACAGTTTATTCTTAAGTCTAAACATCCTGATCAAGGGAAAAAAAGTCTAAAAAGTGACCTCCACAAATCTTTACAAACTAAACAAGTAAGAAAGATCTACTGTGTTATAAATACACACAGTACAATATGTACAAGTCTGGTCTTACAAAATAAGAGCTTCCTAGTCCATAAAAATACTAACTCAACAACAAAGTTTTCTCAGTATTTAGTCAAGCTGTCTCAAGCAGTCACCATAGCAAATTCCTAAAATACTGATTTGTTCCATAGCACAACAGCTTGAACATCTTCACAATGGGAAAGAGCCCAACACTTCACCATAAAACTGATTTCTAGCCCTAATTTCCCACTCAGGTTTAGTGGTACTGTTAGTGTTTGCTATCTATTTTAACATCACAAGGCCTTTACACGTTTCTAGACTGTGTTTGAACTATTCAAAGTGCTGAAAGTGCGATCAAAGAGTAGAGTTTTGTATCCCTTTTCCAGTACACCCTTCTCTGGCACTGGCAACAATAGCCAAGGGTTTCTAGGTCTGTGAGGTGCAAAAGGCACACACTCATTTGTACACACTCAGGGAAGTATTCACACACACATACATGCACTTTGCTTTAAGTTCCTCCCCGATAATATTAAAAGGCTTCCTCTGAGTAAAGAAATTTTAAAAATTCCTTAAAAATGCCTTAATGAAGACAACTGGAATTCATCATGACCCTGACATGAACTGCTTAAAATGACTGTGAGATGGTGGTGGAAAAAAAAGTAGTTTTGGCTTTAAACTTACGCTATCCAAGTATTGCTCTGGAACAGAGAAACACAAAGTCTGTGCTCTCTCTATCAAGCAAGGGCCAGGTTACATTCACCCACATGGTTTATCACGACAGTTAACAGCATTTGTGAGCCTACACATACACATAACCCTTGGCATTTGCTCTTCTACTGAAGGCCATCTGCGGCCTGAATGAAAATAAAACTATCTGAAGAATGTTTCAAGCATTACCCTTCTGTACTTACACAGAAAAATACCAGAAGTAAGAAAACTGAACTGTGCCTCTGCCAGAAAACAGATCACTGACATAAGTTAACACTGCCTCCTTTCTCTAGAGTGCTTTCCTGTGACATGCTTCATAGTAGCTTGTACTGTTAAAAATTAAGAACATATCCCTCTTGACAAAGTTGACAAATTTTTCTAGTGGGCACATTGGCTTGTTGGAACGTTTATAATGATCCTTGCAAAACGAGGTCTGGAATGTGACATCAGCACCATTGTACAGGATGCGGATAAAGTGTTCTTTGGGCCTCTTCCCATCCTGCCACAGCTCAAAAACTAATCTGGCAGCAAATCTGGGAAATCTGGCCTCTGTAATGCCCAAGGCACTAAGAACAGGTGACAAGGTGACATCGTGTGCAGAGTAGAGAACAAACACTTCTTCCTTCTTGCCTTCTGCAATACGCTGCAGCCGATTGACAGTCTGGTTGAGGAGAGGATGAGTAGCCAATAGTGCATACAAGAAATAAAATTTCTTTTCCTGCCTTTCTCTCTCATCCTCCAGCTGGTGTCTCTTGATCACTTTGAAGTGTTCCATACCAATGCAGCCAGCTTTGGTACACGGAAACGAGACATTATGACAGAAATAGCACAAGAGAGAATCTATTGGGTTAGAAGCTCTCAGCTGCCTGGTGGGAATGCCCACGATCTTTGCCATATCCACATATATCCTCTCCAAATCGTTGTTTTTCACCCGTAGGCTGTACTGCCTGCGCTGCTCCTCTTCCAGGTAGTGGTTTCTCATGGGACAGTCACAGCTTCCCGAGCAGAAAATGGTGCTCCACTGGTGCCTCATGTTAATTTTCTTCCAGTCAAAATCTGGCAGAAAGGTGTAAAGCAGCGCCAAGGCGCTCTGCAGGGTTCGGCTTTTCCCTGTGGTCTCCAGGTAGAGCTGCTTGGCTGTCCAGTCACCAGGGAGCAGTTTGTGTTTGTTGATATAAATATCTCGCAGCAGCTGTCCGTTTCGCAAATGTTGTACAACCCCTGAATTTTGACAGAAATTACAACACATGGTTAGAATCTTTGCAGTTGTGCCAAAAAAAAAAAAAATTACAGCTAGTAGCCTTAGTGATAAATGAACAATTTGTTGAAAGGTTATAAACTTACAAAACTGAACTTCACTTATGATGACTATTAAGAAAATTGTCTGACACACAAGAAACTTGCTATTCTTCAGCATCTCTCAGATTCTAGGAACTAACCCGAAATATAGAAAAGAAGATGGTTCCATAAAATTTCTTTGAAATATCTGTGGTTTAATATTAATTCTTTGAACTAAGGCACAGACTGAATGAGTCTAACATGACTATAAAAGTAAGATGTTTTTGAAGACTGCACCTCAGTCAGGTTTTCAGGCAGGCAGAGAATGCTGTGCCCCTGAAAATTTATGTCAGCCAATAAAGCCACCAGCAATCAGGACACAAATACACAGAATATAATTTAGTGTGTAAACTCACAATACAATCGTGAGGTGTAGCAATTGCATCAAGCTTCCTTCTCCATCTTCCTTCAGGGAGTATTTAAATTGTTTGATAATTTATGCTAAAGCTCTGCCTTTATCCAGCTGGAGAGTGTATCCTTCTCACGTGCCAAAACCTCTTCTCCAGAACCCACATCTCTTGCACAGCAGCAAAGCAACAGGCATGAACCCCTTATGCCCTAGAACACCTCTATAAACCTTGTTAGAAGCCACAGGAGTCCCCAGATGCCAGCTCAGTGACACAATCCGTGTGTTGTGTGCAATCTCAGAGGTGTCCTGCCTTGCTTTCTCCAGGGTATCACTTTGCAGGACTTGACAGTGGCCAAGGATTCCTCCCAAAGGGATCCCAGCACGCACAAGGATTTGACAGCGACCAGATGTATAAAGCATTTCCATAACACAAACATCAAGTTTGTCTGCTACACCAGCATCTCTTGTAGGGGACACAGGCCCCCTCTGAATCAAACCCTGTCAGTAACAGAGCACCAGATCATCCTCAGGAGAGACTGACCAGTGCTGTTTGTCACAAGGGTAACAGAGGAATTCTGAGGCGTGAAGCAACATGAAAGAAAGGTGCTCTGACTTACTACAAAGGAAGTTAAAATAGATACCAAGAGTGAGCAGTGTGTAACAGGATTGTCAAGCTATGGGACAAAGGTTTCTACAACTGTTGCCACTTCTACAGTTGAGAGTCTAATACCTAATCCATATCCCAGCATAGCCTAGGATATGACCAATATAGTAAGCTTCCATAAAAAAGCATTTATGTCAATATAAAGAGAATCAGAAGATCCTTTTTCAAGCAGACTCTGTTTAACAGAGCAGAGGACGAGACAGAGCTGCTAGGGGAACTCACCTGTCTGTGTAAGCTCTCCCATTTCACACAGGGAATGACTGGGGAAGTGAGGCAGGCTGCTCAGAGAACCATCCATTTGGGCTGCAGACCCTTTGGACATATACTTAATGAAGGCTTCAAGCTGAGGATGAGAAGGTTTCCTAGAGACAGAAAATCAAAACGTGAAAGCTTCCAAAAGTGCATGGGAAAGCAGCTCGAGACAGTCAAGTATTCCAAGTATGTCAGCAGAAATTTCACTATGTGAGGTTATTTCCCACTGAGACAACATCTGCTCTTACTCAGGACTTTTGCAAGTATGGAAAAGAAATCTAACTACTTACTATCTACCAAAGAACTATAGGGAAACGGATGTCTTGCCATGTTAAAATTATGATACCTTTCACTAAGTAATTTAAACCATTTCTGGGGGTTGCTTAGAATTCAGTCACTAATACTGTTATGAATTAAAATTAAAAAGAAAATCTATTAAAAAATCCTTAAAAAAACCTCCAAACCTCTCCCCAGTTTCTAAAGTACCTCTTCAAGGATTACCTCTAGCACAGCCAAAGGCAGTAACAATCTAAAGGGATTCAAATACAGTACTTTAAGTAGATGATCTTGAAGGAATTCTCAGATTTTGTAATGTACAATGCTGATCACAATCTCAGCTTTTAATTCTACTTCCTTCAGCTTCAAATCAAAAAGGATGTGTAGTCTCAATAATTTGGGACTGGAAAGCAGTGGCCCCATTAAAACTGGAATCATTGTTTGGGGTTCTGCACTTTTATCCGGGAAGAAAGAGGCCAACACTGCTGGACACACACACAAGTAAGACACCCCCACCATGGAGGTAATGAATGCAGCTGGAAGAGATATTCACTAAAATATCCAAGTTAACTCACTGCAACAGAGTTCAAGTCAGTGAAAGAATGCTTAGATCTCCCACACTGCACTGAAAATTTCAAATACACCACGGACTCAGCTCACTGTGGTACTGCTGTGCAGAAGGCACAATGTGACCTAAGGGTAATCTGAACCTTTAAAAAATAAATCTGTGATCGCATTCCTACAGCAGAAATGCATTGCATGAGTGGGGATTTCTTTGTTAAATGTCAGCAGTTATCAAAGGTTACACAGTCATCTCTCTAATTTCGTACAGAATTAGATCAGAAACTGCTTGGCAACCCAATTCTGCTCCAGATGGTTCTTGTCTTAATAGGATGTTCAGCTTGAATACAGTTAATATATTTTCATGTTGCTTAAAAAACATATATAAAATAAATTTTGTCAGGGATTTCTCACAGAACTCTGTGATTTGTGTTTACTCCTCATATTTACATTCGTTAGAATAAGAAACTGTTTTTGATATAAAAACCTCAGGTCTTAAAAAGAAACATGAGTTGCAGGATGCACCAGAGGGAGCAATAACACCACTAAAGCAGGAATGAGAGCCTGGAATTGAAGTTTACTGGGACAAACACATCCATGCTTACTGAGAAGAGCCAACTGAGAAACTCTCATACATGAGAGGACCTCTTGCAGAGACCTCTTGCACAGCCTGCATGTGCAGGAGAGCTCATAAGAATCAGTGTCTGTCAATAGACAGGAAGCTCATATCATTTTATAAAACTTAAATTCTCCAGTATTTAATTTCTTTTCAGGGGAAAAAAAAAATCCTGGCAGCAAAATGTTACAATTATGCCCCAACTTCCAGTAAGAAAAAAAATTCTAAACGAGAGAAAAAGTATAATGAGATTAAAAATCAGACTAATTTTTTTCATTTTAATTTCAAATTAAAGGAAAACCAGTCAATTTATGATACTCTAAATCCACAGCTTCTTCTGTATATTGTAATTTTAACAGGAGAACTGAAGATCAGTATTTGCAAATCAGAGAAAGGAACAAAGCCTTATATTTCTCAAGCACTGGAGGATTCCTGTTGTACAATCATACATCAGAAGCTTACTCCAGCTCCAGATGAAAATTTCCAACAGAACATTTTGTACATTGCACTGTTTTCACAGCCCAGCAGTGACATCTAAAAATAAAATAATTAGGTTGAGAAAATTAAATTACACCCATTAGCTTTTTAAGCCATTTGGCTTTTTAAGCTGATTACAGAGGTAGCAGACTGAACCACCAATTTTCTAAGTTTTGAACTCTGTAAAACTCTACACATGAATAAACTGACAATCAAAATCTTCCTTAAACTCTGTTCACTTAATTAACAAGTTCTGCAAATACGTGTGAAAGAAAATGAAAAGAACTGCCTTTTCCGTTCTGCTTCTTTTGCTGCTTTGCTTACAAAAGACTGAAAGAATTCTAATGGATTCAAATCTGTGCTGATAAAACTGCCAGCAATCACTTGTGGGGAGAAAGGAAGGAAAGAAGCAAGAAATGTATTTATCTGTACTTTGGAAAAGGATTTTTCTGAAAAAATGGCAGGCAAAATAAATTAACTTTCAAGATAAAATTACAAAAGGAACGGTAATTGATGATTTTATATTCCAGTGTATTAATACAGTATATTAATAATACTAGACATGGAGAGTTACTTAACTCTCCATGCAAGTTACTTAACTTTTGATTACACTGTATTTAAAGTGAGCACAAGATAAGCCTGCAGAAGTGCATTATGAAATAATTCTAAACAGAAATTCAAAGCTGACTTCTTAAATAGATCCCCCTGTACAACTGGGCAAGCAAACACCTATTTTTCTCAGCAGCAAGATTTGCAGCAGCACTCAGGCTCCCAGCTGACAAAGCAATCCCCCTCCCTCCCCAAGACTTGGCTTTTATTTAGAATATGAATCCTCCTGTTGAATTGGCCAATTTACAGATGCTGCAGGAGATGGAGTATCCAGGCAACAGGCTGAGGCTGCTGGGGCTGCTGGAGCAGGAAGCAAAGGAAATTGCTCAGTTGTACAGTTGAAAAGACTGAATTATCCTTAAAATTTTATTTCCGTAAGAGTAATCAGAAAATAAAAATGAACTAAAGAGATATCCTTCTGTAATTTTCCTGGCCTTACAATGGCAAGCTATCACATTTACCAAAGAGAGGAGTAAATAATAAATAATAAAAAAAAATTTGTCAGAAAATGGAATAGCTTTTCATTTAAACCCACCAACAATAGCCACACTTCCCAGTTTTAACATTTGGTTTCCTTATTTAAAATCTGTTAATTTGCCTTTTAATTATTTTATTCGTGTACAATAAAATAAATTTTATCTGTAACGAAACGGAAGATGCTTCTTTTCCCTCAAATAATTAATTCAGCTGATCTTTTTGTTATTTACAACCTAAACACTGGCATAATAGATCCCAGATTGAATACTCTGGTTTCCATTTAATGCACTAGCATTAAAATGGACTAACATTTAAATCCTTAATCAACATTTAAATATCTTATTTGCAAAGGTCTTAAAATGCTTTAACATCACCTTTTATTGCTACACTCTAACCAGTGTAGATGGAAAGAAATATTGCACAACTGTTTGAACTATATTATGTATTTCTGCCAGGAACAGAGCTAGCGCCCTTCAATAAAATTTCCTTTTTCTTTGAGGAGTTGATACAAAAATACATGGCAAAACTGAGAGGACCAGGCTTCTCACAAGGAGTGGCAGAGCCCTCAGTGCATCACTCAGTGAGTAAACATGACCCCATCAGGCTTCAGACACACAAACGTGACTTTTCTGTACTCATACAACACAAGATTCTGCCTGCAAACTATACCAAGAGTGAGTCCCTTTCTCTTTACTTAAAATGCAAAATATTTTAGAACTTCAAGCAAAAATAACATGTGTTTTCTGTGAAGTTCAAGTAGGCCAAAAAAAAAAAAAAGTGTGAGATCAAAGGACTACACTGTGTGCTTTTTACAAAACAAACGAATGGAAAGAGCCACTAAACCCAACAACAGATCATGTAGTCTACAAAAAAGATCCCAAGGCAGTAGTAGTACTGTTGGGGGTTATTTATTCATAAAGGTCTGGCAGCTTGGACATTGTTATAACAAACTCCACAGTGCTCCCCTGGCAGAGGCTTGGAATGAGAGGATCTGTGAGGTCCCTTCCAGCCCAAACCGCTCCATGGCTCTGTAGCACCATCTATTTCACTGCTGTCTGACTCTGAAGTCAGCAGAGGCCCCAGGAGACCTTTCTTCACCTGATTCTGCTCCGGATCCTACTTTGACCTCACTCCAAGTCAAATCCACTCCCCTTTAGCTCACAGTATGATACTTATCTCATCTCCCACCTCCCAGCTCATTTTTGTGGCAGTTTCAAAACATGTGCATATTGAATCTAAAATTTCAGTATTTGTTACTAAGCTTCTTATGATTAACATCAACACCTTTCAAAATGTCTGCAAGTATATGCTAATTAACCCAGTTTACTATCATATTATAGCAGTCCTCTGAAATCATTTTAGCATCTTTCAAAAAGCATTTCTTCTCTCTCACATACAAACTCAGCTAAGAAATACTGCATATTTTTTTTCACTTTTGACACTATAAATGTGAGCTACATAAGGAAAAAAAAATGTGTGGGATTGATTTATATTCCCCATAAGCAAACACCACAATGAACAGATTTTCATAACATCATTCAAGTAATTTTCTTGAGGAAAAGAATATGCATTATTTGGTTCCCTTTGGAAATTTTCATCCAGAACAATAAAAATGATAACAATAATATTAATTGAAGTTTTAGATGGAAGAAATCTCCAAAGCATTTAATTCATTTGCTTATATTCATTCCACACTTATACGTCTCAATCCATATTTCACAAAACCCAAGCGTGACCTCAAGGCTATTTTGCATATCCATTAGAAGTCCATGGGGCTGTGGCATAATCTGCTTAATTAATGAATTCCATCAGCTGAATGCCAAGTCAAATAAAGAGCAGCCTGCATATGAGCAGCTTGCTTATCTGATGTTAGAAAGCTTAAACAGGCCAGAGTTTTCATCAGACACCTCGACTCAACTGTACGGCAGCAAGAAACCCTCAGTTCAAAGGCAGTGATTACAGACCCCGTCACACTCTCCATATAAATACATTTACAATCAAGCACTAAATTTACATCACAAAGGAATATAAGCCTGACAGCCAAACACAGCAAATAACTTCCTGATGCTGAAGTAATGAATGTTCCATTCAAAACAATGGCTTAATTCTCGCTTTATTCAGTAAGGTCAGCTTTAACACATCTGGACAGAATGGTGCAGAGCCAACTCCTTTAATCTTTCTGCTGCCCTAAATTAGGAGAGGAGATGCTCTTTTGCATAAATTTTGTTCTTGAGCAGACAAGGTCTTTAAGTGGCTGTGAGTGGTAAGGGATGTGTCATTTACACATTGATGCTGTAATGCTTCACAAATCAGTGAGAGCCACGGGTGTCCCCCCTCTGGCCTCTTCAGAGCCTGACTGTGCCCTCTCAACTGCTCCCCTTGCTCATTGTGTCAAAGCCACACTATTTCTTTGCCTTTTATGGATAGTTTTCTGCCTCCAGGGCCTTCATGTTCTACTCCTTGCCTGAAACTGAAGTGGAAACAGCTATAAAAGCTTTTCTGACAAATACAAAACTGAGATCTCATGTGGCACACTAATACGGAGAAACACAGCTACTCATCTAACACTGTCACTTGCAGTTAACATCTTTTCCATAAAGCTTTCTCACATACATTCCAGCATGACAGATACTAAGAAAGATCAGAAGATCAGAGCCTTTAGGAACTCCAGCAGAAATCTGGATCATATTTCTCTACTTAGTATTTCATGCTGAAAATAATCTCACCCCTTATAGGCAGGTCATTAAAAATGTTATCATAGCTATTAGCAAACTATTCATTTTCCATCTTCTTAGAAAAGTTAATTTTTATTAAAGTATCTCCCACTATGGCAGAGAGAACTGAAGTTTGGTCTCCTCTCTGCAGTCTCAGGAACACACATCTCATTTCAGGAAGCCACTCAGTTTGTAGTGGGCACAGACTGTTTCAGGGATTAGGTACCTCTCAAGGAAATCCAACTTCTCCTGAAGGACGTTGGACCAGAGCCCTGGGTGACACCTCTTGACAAAACAGGCATTTTGGTGGAAGCTGAAGTGTGAGCACAGAAAAGCAGCAGCCAATGCCAGTGCACACCACTGCCTCGTGCCCACTTTTTCATCCACCAGAACCCCCAAGTCCTCTGCAGGGCTATTCCCAGTGATCCTCCCAGTCTGTACCCATGTCTGGGACTGCCCTGAGCCAGGTGAACCTCTTGAACTTCTTCACCCTCTTGAGTTTCTCATGGACCACTTCTCCAGCTGCAAACTTGCTGAGAGTGCACTCACTTCCCCTGTCCATGTTAGCAATGAAGGTACTGAAGAGCACTGGAGCCACAGCCCTGAGGGCCACCACTCATCACTGGCCTCCATCACACTGACCACCTCTGCATCCATTCAGCCAATTCCTCATCCACTGAACAGTCCACCCTTCCAATGCACATGTCTCCAGTTTGGAGTTAAGGATGCCATGAGGGACCACACTGAGAGCCTTACAGAACTCCAGGTAGATGACACTAGTCAGTCTTCCCTTGACCACTGTCTCAGTCACCCCATCACAGAAGGCCACCAGACTGGTCAGGCACATTTGCCCTGAGTAAAGCTGTGCTGGCTGTCCTGGATCATCTCTTTGTCTTGCACTTGCCTAAAAAATTCTTTCCATGAAGATCTGCTCCATGATCCTCCCAGGCACTAAGGTGAAATGTCCTTTCAGTGTGACATTAACACTTCCAGCACAACAGAGTAAAGCCATTTGTGAATAAAGAAATAATGTTCTTACTTTTCTGGTGTGGAATTAAAGACAGAAGAGATTCCATGCCATTCTGGAAAAAAGTATTTATGGTCCATCTACACTGCTCTGTGTACCTACTGTGCCTCTTTTCCTGAGTAATGTATGCAGGAACACAACACACAGCCCTCAGCCACTGAAATCTCCACACCTGACACTGCTGAGGGGACAGCACCATGAAGGGGTAGATTTGCCCAGAGGTTCTGCTAACATATCTTGGTATTTTTCTTTTAAGTATTCAGTAGGTTCACTGTTAAGTCCTCTGTTGAAAAATCATCATCATCCTACTTAAAAATACTTACATGTAATCAAACAAGCCATGGCAAAGGTTGGGAAATTACATCATCACTGTTTTTTTCTACTGCTGTACACTGTAATTCATCTGTATCAGTGACTAGAATCTAAACAAAAAAGGAAGGTTCTGCCACAAAGGAGCAATTCAGATCATATCTGCAGCTCAAAGTGACTCAGGTGTGAAAACAGTTTTCAGCAACCTACAAAGACACAATGTCACAAAAAGCACTATACTGAAACAGAAAGGAAAATGATGTTTTAGTGGCAGTTAGACACAAATAACTAACTTGTGACAGATCTAAACAGAGAGTGGCAACTACAGGAAAGGGGTAGTTGTCAAGTAGCAAACACTAGCACTTTCTGTTAACTTCTATTTTAATAGCTAAAAGTACAACTCCCATTTTTTCCTGAATTTTGACACAAATCATTAAGGTAAAACTCTGATAGCCTGTATTTCTGAAGAGTAAGAGAAAAAATAATATAAAATACAAATATCAATTTTTTTATGGTAGTGCTGAATTGCCTGAGAGCTTTTTGTATTCAGGTGAAGGGAAGCGTGTTGAGCTGAAGAGATCATCTCAAACAATTCACTTACATTTTCAAAATGTAGAAACTTATCTAAGAAGAATGGCAACCTAAATATCCAACTAAATAGCTTTTGCTCTTTAAAGAAATATGAAGAACTTACTCTGGTCTGAACTGGTAACATGCAATAGTTCTTGTTTCAAAGAACATACTGTACACCACTGATCCAGGGGTTGGTTTTTTAAACCATGGCAATACACAATGGTCAGAAGTCACAATGCACTTCAGGCTGCATAAATTGTTTCCTGAAGAGGAAAAAAATGATTCTCAAGCCAAAAAAAAAAAGAGCTTAGTAAAGACAACCTCCAAGAATTTTACCTGCTGGGCACCAGCATACAGTCGATGTCAGGTCTCTTTGTCTTGGGAATGGCATACAGAGGATACCTATCGCCATGTCGAATCAGCACTTGAACTGACACCAGCTTAAAATAATGAGGGGCATGACCTAAAGTGAAGGAAGGGAAAACAAAACAAAAGAAGAGAGAGAGAAAAAAAAAATGTCACCTGCATATACTTTCTTTAATAGNAAAAAAAAAAAAAAAAGAGCAGGTATTATTAGCTTTGGTATTGCAATGAAAGAAAACACCCCTAGGAAATTAGAATTTACCAATCCAAGAAAGATTTCACTTCAGATTGCAAGACAAGTTATACAAGACTGAGGTTCTTAGCACTCTCCATAGTACATCTGAAGTCCACCAACCAAAAAAACATTACTCAAACACTGAACTCTGTCAACACAATAAGGCTATTCCACTTTTATAATGGCTCTCTTCTGGGCCCTATCATAATGATAGATTTTGCAGCATGCCTAATCTGGATCTTTTTGATATATTAGTTTGTGATTTATTTGATAACCATTATTTGGATATGCTAATGAAGGACTTTATCCAAACTTGCTGCAGCTGCTGTGGGGTAAAGAATGAAAATATGCCTTCTAGCTGACCATGTCTAATGGCTTGGAATTCCAAAATTAATTACTTCTGTGGGGTTTTTCTGCCAGAATTCTAAGTCAGCTGTTTGAAATGCAGCTGACGTGTAGCAAGAATTACAGTCCAAATATTAAATATCTATATCTCTCCCAACCCTTTCAGTTTTAGACCTATAGCAGACCGTTGCTGGACACAGAACAATTTCCAAAAATCAAAGCAACAAAGAGGATACAAAGGGAAGGAAAGAGCAGCAAAATGTTTTGAACGACTTAGCATAACTCAGTGACCAGCTGGCATTTGTTCCACCTTCTCCAAACAGCAGCAAACTGACAATGCACAGAGTCATCATTTCTAATAACAGCACAAAGAAACAAGCAAGCAGCCTGAGGTGTGCCCTCCCCAAGCCTACCTTCCATGCTGCGCTCAGCAATACTGGGAATATTGCAGTAAACACGAGCTTCATACACGGGGTCTATGGCAGAAGGCTCCGTCAGCAAATCCGGCATTATTCTCTTGCGGCTCTTGGGATTCAACCCATCCCCCCTGACTGGGTTCACTGGGATTAAATGCACTGGAAGATATAAAACATACACCACACACCTTCAGGAGACTTCAGGGACATATAGGATTATGACATTTATCATTATTTAGACTATGGCTTCATGAAAGGATGTCCCTCAATAGTATACAACAACCTCATTGTGATTTTTTCCCCCTGATTTACATAGCCCAGAAGAGCTGTTTGGCTAAGTCAATGCTTGGCTAAGACTTCAGGATCAGATCTGGATGTAGAACAACTCTGGGTTTTGCACTCTTCTTGAAACTGCTTTTCCTAAATCTCTAGCATGAATCACATAAAAAGCACTACAATAACTATGGCTGTCCCTCAGATTTTAACTTAAAAACTGACATTGAAGGCAATCAGCAAAAGACACAGCACAGTTACAAACCACTGGGAAAACAAAGTAGTCAAGATTGAAGGACTGGATTATTCATCATTTTCCTCACTAATCCCTGCCCTTACATTGCCACCTTGTCAACCTTAAGAGTCTGGCTTGTCAAAAAAAAAAAAAAAAAAAAAAA